>VMRN01000085.1:1342173-1379321 GCA_010277015.1 Poeciliopsis turrubarensis | reverse complement strand
GTGTGTGTGTGTGTGTGTGTGTGTGTGTGTGTGTGTGTGTGTGTGTGAAATATACCTGGCCCAGTTAGGATCTGCGCTCAACATTAAGGGGTTTCCCACCACAATCAGCAGAGCTTTGGCTCGAGTCACAGCCACGTTGAACCTCTGGATAAACAAAGAGTCAAGATGACGTGCGGACATTTGAGGAGAGCGCACCTCGTGTGTGTGTGTGTGTGTGTGTGTGTGTGTTTTAGTTACCTTCTCATTCTTGATAAAGCCCAGGCTGAACTTTTTGTCAAAATCCATGTAGTTGGCACTGCTTCTAACGGTGGACACCAGGATTACTCTCCTCTCCTGGCCTTGGAACTCCTCCACTGAACCAACCTGACACACACACGCACACACACACACAATTCAAACTAACAGTAGTCCAGCATCACCAACTGGATCAATAGCTGTTTTACAAGAATAATAGGAATTATTCTTTTGTATATTTTTGTAGCCGCTCCCCATCAAAAGCAGCCTTAACTAGTCCGGTCAGGATGCCTCCTGGAATTTTACCTCCCCTTTTACAAACTCAATACTGAATGTCTGAACACACTTCAAAGCTCCATAATCTCCTCACATCATAGAGGAAAAAAATGTTACCTTCAGAGTCCTCATGTCTGTACGTTTTAAGTCCTTCCCAACTTTTTCCAAGGCTTGTCGGATTTTCTGAACCTGTGTTGTGCAAAGAAATAAAACAGCAGTGCCATTCAGTGTTTACAACGCCAGAATGGTGTTCATTATAGAAGGGCCATTTATGTTCTACAGTAGAAATCAAGCTGTCGTCATCCATAGATTGTCTTTGGAAACAATTCACACCTGCTTCCTGTAGGGGGCGATGATGCCTATATCTTTGGGAGCAATTTTAGCCACTCCTCTCTTCCCTTGCGACTCCAGCAGTTTTCTCACGTAGCCCATTATCACCTCAACTTCAGCAACATTGAAGAACGAAGGGCTGGTGGACTCACGAGCATCAATACCGGCAACCCCATGAAAAATCATTGGGAAGTCCTGAAAGATACACAGAAAGGCATAGTTAAAATAACCTGAATCCCTGTGGGAAACCAAGATTTCATTTCAGTCAGTGAAATACGGTATTTTGGTAAGAAGGAACTTTCTATTTTACCACAAACATTTGATTCATAAGTCCATCTGCATCAATCCAAGCAAAACAAACCTTTTATTCTATTCTTTTCAAGCAAGTTTTCATCCTGATAAGAGGCAGTTTGAATCTAACTCAGTCTTTAAAGTGCAAGGAGAACACGTAATTAAAATACTTCTGACGACAGTAGCAATATTCATAGAGTTTTGTTTGTTTTTTTATCTCACTTTTCTTTATCTCCCTCTTATGAGGGAGTGGTGAGCTTTAGCAGCAGCTGTGTTCATAAACGATAGTGTAGTACCACCCAGCTGTGAATGTGTGGCACCTGGAGTAAAACATTTCTCTTCAGCAGTTTTTTCTGATAACATTCCGAAATGAATATTTTTTTTCTTTATCCGTACGATCCTCTCTTCACTCTAACTTCAAAATGAAATGAATGAGGAACATGCTATCTGCATGTGTTTTCAGACTAAGAATGAAAGTGCAGTAGTTTGATACATTTAGAGAATTTTTTTGAGGGATCACTGGTATTCAACCTGCCTATTAACAGAATTTTTTACCAATTTTGATCACTGTCTTAATAGTAGATGCATTGCTGTCAAGGCGCCTTTTTAATAAATTAACATTTTTAGACTGCTTTTAACCATACAAATACCGATCTATATTTTCCAAATGCTGCACGATGGCGACAATAGCTGTAGTACATTTAGTTTGAACGAATACAAAAGATGTTTTAGTTTGCCATTCTGCGTTCACTCAAACCAAGACAATTATTTTAGTCTAGTTTCTGTATTTTCTGCACAAAAACATGTTTTTGTAATCTGTACAACAATTTTTTGGAGAGTGTAGTTATCTCTCTTGGATAGCGTCTCTCTTCTCTTGCAACAAGCTGTTTCAAAACTGGAGCGCTTCTAATTCAAACTGCTTCTCAATGCACTTGGCTCTGTGCGTGTTTTTTGATGGCAGAATAAATACCTGCTTCGGAAGGTATTCCCATCTGCAGTAGAGGTTGCGTGAATACTCCTCGGCACAAGCCTGCAGCTCTCCTTCATAGAAGAGCTCATTGGGAATCTTGAGAATGGCGGGATGAGACCTGAAAGGGACGCGTTGGAAGGTGTCTTCTGAAAACCCCGAGCAGATTCTCTCTGTCGCATTGAGCATCGCGTTCTGACTCACCTGTAGTTGCGCAGCAGCTTGGTCACGAATCTGTTGTTGTAGACGCCGTCACTCTTCTGGTACAGAGGGAAATCGGTCATCAAGCGCTCCAAGAGGGACATTCCTGCAGACAGCACAGTATTTCAAACAATGCATTTCAAAGCATCAAAAAGCTTCATTTTAGAGTGAAAGTCGTCTGAAATGTCGCTAACAATCAGATGTTTCTACAGGAGGTGCTAAATGACTTAAGTGGATTAGTGGAACCGGAAATAACTGGTGAACTCACCTTATTTGAGCACAAACAAGAGGTCATGCTGGAATAAGTCAAGATTGATATTTTCAATTGGAAAAAACGTTCTCAAAACTTCAGTGTTTCTGAGAGCCTGTATCTAAGTTGAGAGGGGGGGGCGTGAGGGAGTTGTTAAAATCTGGGACGCCAAATTTTGTGAAGGCTTAAAAAGTATGCAGTCACAAACGGGCTACGTAGAGACCTGAAAACATTCAGGGGCAGATTAGAACGTTACTATCTGGAGAGTGTTTGTTGCCATAGCAACACATCTACAGGCTTCTAAAAAGCATGGCATGCTGGCTGTTTCTTCAGATTGCTACTTTTGAATGTTGCCAGAGATCAAACTTATGTCATGATGCTGAACATATCACACCCAAATTGTTCAGCTTCATCCTTTTGGAAATTGTTTGAAAATGTCCTAGTTAAGGTATAGATCTACTGAAGCTGCGATGTCTGACATGTGCAGCATTGATCTTGATAACTTTGTTGATCCCTAATATAAGAAGATAAACAGTGTCTCTGTCAGCTGTCTTTGTTTCGAAATGTTGTATTTTCTAAAATTCAATAATCCAAACGTTCTTATAGATTTTGAAGCAAAATGCTAACTTCTACATTTGTGCAAATAAAATAAATAAATGTGATAAAACAGGTGAGTCATAAGCGCTGTAACTTTTGACCCGGTTATGAAAAATACTTTTTTTTTTTGCTTCATACTTTTTGTCATTGAGAATGTTCGTTTTTAATATGAGAAGAAAGTATAAAAAAAAGGCATTTAGTTTTCAAGAGAAATTGGTATTAGTAGGTCAGTGCTTTACGTAATCCGTGATTGGATATTGACCACGAAATCTCTGATCAGTCCATCTCCACTTCTTACCCATTCCGTATTTCAGTGCAAAAGGAGATCGGAGGATGGGTCCGAGCTGCTTGGGGTCTCCAGCTAGGACAAGCTGTCCAGTCTCAGTGTTTAGCAATCCTATGTGACACAGAAAAAAAAACAAAACAAACAAACAAAAAAAAGCAAAACATGTTAAAAGATCTATCAATAAAACTAAATCCCATTACGGAAAACGCTCCAGGTTGTGCTGTTACCTGCTAGGGGGATTAAACACTCCGTCTCCACGGCGTGTCCAGCCTCGTCCACAAAAATGTGAGTGAAATGTCCAGAAGGAATGTCGCCTGTCACAAACCTGCGATATTGAAATGGGTAGAAAATCACACTGTCAAAATCCATTTGTGACATTAAATGTTGGTGACTTTTGGTTAGAATATAGGCAGAAAAGGCTCAGATTAGCAAGATATTTAGCTCTGAAAGTTATTATCTACCTTCCAGCAGTTAACAGGGTGGTGACAATAACTCTAAACTCCATCAGCTTCTCTTTTGCAGGAAAAACATAAGAATCTCCTAAGAGGTTAGAGCATGCCTGTGGAGCAACATAACCACAAACATATATATGAATGCAGTGACGTCAACAGTATGCGATCAAAGAAACGCAAAAACAAAACAAGTGCACTGTCGCAAGCAGAAGCTGCAGGAATGGTTCTAAACGTTGATTTTTGTCCAAGAATGAGCTGTTCGGCAGAAATGAGTGAGTGAGTTAAACTGCCAATCAGCGCTGACCTTCAGGTGCTCGGGGACGGCTTTTGGGTCCCGGCTGGTGGCGTACATTCGGTAGATTTTGTGCTCGTCTACATGCTCACGAATCTTGCTGCACAACAGATCAGCGGCGCTGTTGGACGGAGCGCAGGCCAGGATGTGGCAGAACCTCTGGGTCTTCTCGATCTGCTTGATGGCCTCCACCAAAGTGACAGTTTTACCTTAACAGGCCGTAAAATTCAAAAAGAGTAAAAAATTGCATACTTTTGCTGAAATGAATAACAAATTCAGGTTTTCACATCTTTTGACGTTTCACACTGTTTTGTTATATTTATGCTTTACCCTAATTGTATTCAGTTAACATAACTTGATTCCCGCCATAAAACATTGCGAGTATACAGACAAGTGTTGTGAAGGTCTTTTATATGTATAATTTCCATTATGTAGGAAGAAACTTGCATCATTATATGCAGAATCTTTTGTTAGTATAGTATCTGTCTTTTTTCTTTTTTTTTAAATCACAACATGGAAATGAACTACACAAACGCGGAAGGAGCACATTTCTACTTGTTTGTTTCACCTGTTCCTGGTGGGCCAAACACAAGGTACGGCGCAGGTCTGGATGAACCGGCAACAATGTGCTGCACAGCTTGATACTGCTCCGGGTTTTTCTCCAGCTGATAATCAAACAGGCTGTCGGGAAACACAAAAAGGAAGCGAATTGTGTTCTTAGTGGAGTAAAAGCAGCTTGACCTCATCCACACAGTCTGTTTTTGGCCTCCTCTGCCGTGGTGTGCGCAAGCAGACTGACTCTTACCTTGAGGAACAGACATTCTCTCACGCTTGATGCGCGTTGTGTTCAAGGAGCCCCCTGATTGTTATTGTAGAACTGCTTAGCCTGTGACAACACTGTCTTTGTTGAGACTATTCTGATGATACTGGTGGAGCAGTATCGCAAAGGAGGCATCCTTTAAAATACCTCCTTAATATCTGTTCCCAACTTACCTTTTATTTAGCGTAATATTATTGAGGTTGAATCTTAAGTTCACAGCATGCTTGTGCTGAAACACGTGCTTTTGGTGCAAACTAAGGGGGAAGGGGGAGAGTTGTACATATAGAGATGCTTACGTGAGTTTGGGGAGGTCAGGTTCCTCAGGTGGCATTGGGGGTGCAGCAGGAAACAGCACGCTGCTCAGCTTGTGGCTCCTTGCGAATTCTGCAGCTCTGTGCTGGAGGCGCATAGTCAGGCGGTTGAAGGTGAACTCAACGTTGAACTTTATCCCTTCGATCAAGCTGAAGTCTTTGCCCTTCATGTACCGATTCAGCAATCTGCGATGAGAGAGGAATCTCAGTTTGAGAGTCGTGGACTGCTTGTCCTTTTGTTGTTGCTGAGCGTCTCAAGTCTTACTCCGAGGCAAAGCCCAGTTTGACTTTGTCCAGCTGCACGCTGTGAACATAGCCGCGGTACTTCACGTCCTTTTCTCCCTGGGGGTACACCAGCAGCGAATCCCCCCGCAGCACAGAGGGACGGTTCTCGGAGACACCGGGCACCTGGGAGGAGAACGGGGAAGTCCCATTTCACTGATTTTGATCAATTCAACTAATGTTGACTAAGAGAATAAAGTTAGTTCACTAAATCATCTTTTTTAAAGCATTCTCTAAAGCACAAATATCACAGTTTGAACGTTCATACTACTTTTAAATTTTTGTCAACTTTCCAATATTTAAGTGCCTTTTTTTAATCATTCAAAACGTTTTAGCTTTAAATTAACAAAACGTAATGTTGCCAGAAATCTAAGTACATTTTTACCACTGAGTTAATCACGGAAGCTTGTGAGTGTATGAAATTTGTAATTTTTAAAGGTTAAAGGTCATTCAAGTTATTAATTGCTATTTACATTATTACATGTATAGCTTTCCTTCTTACAACAAGGTAATGCTTCATGTTTAAAAACAGAACAACAAATAATTATAGTTCATTTAAGTGGCAACATAAAGTTCCTGCACATTGCTGCTGATTTAACAGGGCTAAATAAAGTAAAACTTTATTTAAAAACTGACTAGGAGACACTCTCATAAACGTGACACCACACTGTCAGGACCATGATGGAGACTTCATGAATGTTTATGACTGAAGACTCCTTCATGTTCCTGACAGTGCCATGTAAGCCTTAAGCTTCAAATAAAATGTTACCACATTTTCTTATTCATTTAAATAATGGAACTCAGTCGCATTTTCTTAACAATAGGACACTACACATTATAAATTAAACGTAATGTCAACCAATTTTAGAAGGCACTGTCTGCCTGCTGTGTTTCCATTCCAGTCTCTAACATCACGACACTCACTAAAGCCCAGTAAGTCATCAACTCTGCTGAGATATGCAATTTAAAAACCTTTAGAACTTTAGAAATACGATAAAGACTTCGCAGGACCTTTTCTTTGTTGTTAACCTTTATTTCACCTGGACAATCTCACTGAGATTAAAAATCTCTTTTGCAAGAGAATCCTGGCCAAGATTGGCAGACTTTGAAGCTCAAGCATACAAAGTACCACCCTTTTCTTCAGAGGCAGAAGAAGTTGTATAATTTCCTATCATATCTGATCACAGCGACTGGATCGCAGTCATACCTCCAGAACAAGAAGTGTTGGGTTGTTAAAATCTCTCTCCAGCTGAGCGAACTCTTTGTCTTCGTTTGGAATGTTGTATCTCCTGATGTCAAACTCCATCTGAAGTTCCTCCAGGTACAGCAGCAGCTGGAACTTCTTGGTGTAATTCTCCCAGGTCAAAGGACTCTCCAAAACCTTCCTTCACAAAAAAAAAAAATAAAATAAATAAAAAAAATGGTTGAACGCATTGGGACCAATATCTTTGTTTTCTTTTTTTAGTGCTCAATCTCTTGCCAATTTACTTTTCCTCACTGAAGAAATGGCGCTGCTTCAGCAGAGTGATGAGCTGGTTCACGTTCGGTGGAATGCGATATGCTTTTAACTGAACCACATTTCTCAGCTGCATGACAGAGAGGCTGTTAGGGGAACAAAGAAAAATAAAAAATAGACACAATAAAATCCTCAGTTTGGTGAAAGTAGGAACAAAGCAAAAAGAGCATTTGTTGCATCCTAGTCAGAATAGATCCACGCTCATTCAATTCTGTCAAGATTTTGTTTTTTCTCTGACTAATCCAAGCAATAGTTCCCAATAATTTCTTCTTCTTCAAGCTAAGTTTTATAAAACATTTTGAAAGGATACATTTGACAAAAACATACATTTATCAACTTTTGGTCGTTCATATGAACATATATTGAGTAAAAATGAGCTGGGTAAAGGTTCGTACCCCTCTGGTGGCTGCCCGTCAATGATCCTGCAATCAGGGTCAGGGGTGAACGCTGGGAGGGAGCGAGGCTTGTAGGGAGCCACGGGACCGAGCTCCAGTCCTAACGAAGTTATGCACCGGGCCTCGATGATGCGCACGATGTGGAAAGCAGTGGTGGTGGGCTCCAGATCGGGTCTGAACTCGAATGCCAGCGTAGCCGGAAAAAACCCGACTAGTTCACTGCGGATGCGGACCTCGATTTCATAGCTGTCACCTGAGAGCAGAACAAAATAAGTTACTGGTTCTGTTACACCCTTTAAGATTTGTTGTTGTTGTTGTTCTTAAATCATCTACGTAAATAAAAATAAACTTGTTTGACGACTTCACCTGGATTCAGAGACAGGGGATTCCGCTTGATTACACTTTTTTCATCAGACAGGCTAAGGTACGGAAGCCAGTGCAGCGGAGTGTAGTAGGTGAAATACACAGACTGAGTTCCAGTGTTTTTCACATTCAGCTTGACCACATACTAGTAAAAAATAAAAAAAATAAAACAATTAAAGGACTCTGGAGTTATGAAACATCAACAGATTAGATGCTACCCAGACAAGGACAGCTGTCAAGAAACATTCATACCTCGAATGTGCTTTCTACACACAGGGTGAGTTTGCCGTTCTCGAAAGGAGAGTCCGCAGTGATACTGATCCCACGTTTATCAGTGATCAACATGGCGAGATATCTGAGGATCCAAAAAGAGTAAAGGTTAGAAAATAACCATGCAAGAGACAGCGGGGTGTTCAATAGATTAGTCAGAGTTTAGTAAGGATGTCTGCTCTGACAGCGGGAATTTATTTTGCTTTGTTTCCTCGTTTACCGAAGTAAACGAGGACTCCCCGGTGTAACAGACTGCTGAGGTGTGGAAAGTATTACAAAAGAAAGAGAAGGAGTAGAAGCATTCGCAAAAATTCGAGAGGAGAACTTTGTCCAGTTACCCTTCCACTCTCAGTTTGCTCATCAGCTCACTGGCCATTTTTCTCCGAGCTCTCACTCCTGTCTCTGCATCGTCTGCAGAGCCAAAGTCCGCTACAGGCTCCATGCTCGCCCGCCTGCTCCGGTTTGGTTGAGGTTGATGGTTCCTGGGTGTGTGCCACTGGTCCAGGTACTGATTTCTGACCTGCAGAGATTTAGTCAGCTGTCATTTTTTTTATATTTATTTTTTTTAAGGCAACAATGAGACACTGTTATTACCTGTGTGAGAGGCAATAAAACACCATGCAAAAACCTGAGACTGTGGTTGCTTTGGTTGGATGCAGGCTTTACATTTAAAGATTTTTGTATCTTTAAGTGAAATATCCCAACTGCAGTGTGTAAAGTGAATACCCTGATACAGCATTGCTCTCTGAGTGAATTACATTTTACATGTAAGAAAAAAAAAATACAAATACAAATAGGCCTACATGATGGCATTGTTTGAGCCATCTTCTGTTTGTTGAAGCACCAAACTGTTTCCTCTGCAAGTGTGAGGAACAAGTGTTTCCTCGACAACGTGCTGCAACTTGAGAGCCGCAAGTTAGATAAGCTGTTAGATAAGATGCACAGAGGAGTGTCACTGCAGATCCTTCCTGTCAACACTTTATAACCTTTTCTAATTTCAACAAAAAAAATCCGTTGTTATTTGTGAAACCCTGTTGTTCGCACCAAGGTTTCTCTTCCTCTGTAAACACTCTGCTGCTGTTTCCATGCACATCCTTTGTCCATTTCTGAACTGGTTAGATCACATCTTTTTCTCACTAAAAAGTAAAGTACTCTACTTCACTTTCAATCTAAGCATGGTGCTATTTTACTAGTTACAAAGCATTGTTATTATAATGTTGTTAATGCCACAGTTCCACATAGACAGATCTAAACAGAACTCTGTAAGTCTGCTATCACCTTAACAAACTGGGATGGATGCTGGAACTTTTGGCCTCAACCACTATGAAACCATGAAGTTTGTAAATTTAAAATGGAACGTCTTGAAACATTATACGTTCTACCTGACAAATAAATAAATAAACAAACAAACAAATAAATAAAGGCCCTACATGTAAACAGACACATTTACTAACCGCTGGTGTGAAGCGTATGTTGTCTTTCCGTCTGGTGATTTTATTACACACTTTGAGAGCGTGAAGCACCGAACCAAAGTTTGGGTCTCTGGATCCTTGGGTTCTACAGTGGAACAAACAAATAAATAAATAAAATAACAACAATAATAATAAAAAAAAGAATAAATAAATGTCTAATCTCCGTGAATCAATAGAGCGAGCGTGTCTGGGTTTGTGTCGCTCACCTTCTCCTGAACTGGTCGTTATAAATGTCTCTCAGCTGGAGCCTGTCCGTGATGGACGTCCGCTCGGTCTCGTTCAGAAACTCGAAAAAGTCCAGCCCGATTTGGCAAAGGGCGCGTAAGCTCATTTTAACCATTTTGGCTGAAGAAGCAAACTCAAAAAATAAAAAATAAAGTCCGCTGAGTCTGATCTGTATACGGATGTAGATGGACTCATAGAACTGCCACCTGAAAAAAAAAAAAAAAAAAAAAAAACCCAGATAGGATCGTTCGCTCTGTTGTTCTTTGACAGTCCGCGCGGGCGGTGCCCGGGGTGAGTCCGACGGCACAGAACGACTATTAAAGAACAAGACGAGGCTCTAATGCAAAACAAGCGCACCCAAACCCTTCAAGAGCGGGGTGAAACGAAACCTAACTTTGTAAATAGCACTTCAAAGTGTGATATCATACATAAAGCAGTAAATTAAATGCCCGTGACCACGTCAGCAACAAGAATCTGACCTATCTATCGAATGTGTTTTCATAGATAGATACATCTTGCAGATTCAAAGGTCGCCATATGACTTATGAGGCGTTTTAAAAATCCATAATTCGGTTTCTCTGAGTATTTCAACTTCACATAACACAAATTAAAAAGAGAACATATGACGTCACATTGTCACGTGGAAAGCAGCTGATTGCTTTCCACGTGAAAATTGACACTCTCCACAGGGAGCAGGATTGACTGGTTGAAAAGATCACGGGAAAGTTGACTGGAAGGAAAACCTGTGGTGGAAAAAACGTGCTCAAGCAGCAGAGATCACGAGAACATTTGAAGCACTGTGAAGCAAAGCCAATTAAAGAGTTTGGAGATTTATCTAGCTTAGCTTTAATCAGGAGTTATTGCTTTAACAACCAACAAATGGACTTCAGCTCATGAGTCAGGGATGAGTCAAGAGAACCAGGAGGAAAAAGGTCTGGAGTAATACTCTGAATTACTATGTGTAGTTCAGAGTATTGGTAAAGTGTGTGGGAGCAGGGAATCGTTTAGGTTTTACTTGAAAACTAGTCAGTTTTACTGACTAGGCGTACTCTAAGTTTTGTTTTTGTTTTTGATAATAAAACAAACATATTAGAAAAAATATTTCTAAAGTTGGGGTAAAATATGATTTTTTCTTTCTTTTTTTTATGAAAACAAATATTGGTTAGTCTCTTCCAAACCCAGTAAATGGTGATTAAAAAATGGGCATAAGACTGAAAACCAAATTAGTCCAACTTTAGTGGCAACAGTTTATGCAGAAATAGATTTAGTGAATATTGCACTGATTTCACATTTATTTCATGCTGTATAGTACCAGCCCAGCCAAATAAACAATTTTTGTACTCATAAACTACTTTTACATAAAGACAATAATTGCATAATACTGGAAAATACCCTGACTGTACATCTATATATCATAAGAATACAATTTGCAGTATTGTTGGGTCATTGTCAGGAACTCTGATGTGATTCAGACACAATAAGCTCATGAATACAACACACCTTTGGGTTATTTGAAAGAAAAACAACCAGTATCTGTTGAAAAAAAAACATCTTGACCCTGATGGTTATAGTAGAGAGCAAATAAATTAAGTTTTTTATCATTATTATTTTACAACAGAAAAAGGAATAAATTTCCTCCAGAAAACTGCAATATTTGGGATTGATTTCAAAATGTCAATTTTTCTTGCATATGTTTGACTTCTGAAGCTCAGAAATTTCTATGTTTTTTTTTCTAGAAGATTTCCTAGATTCATCCCCAAAAAATGTACTTTTTTTTTTCTACTTTCAATGGCCCCTAATACGCTGTCTTATCACTGTCATTCATATTAGTCTATTAAGTCTATACATTTTGAGAAGCTAAATAAGAAGCTAAAATTCTCCTTGTGTCTGGTGTATTTCAAAAAACATAGTCTGCACAAGGTTTCCTCAGCAACTAAAACCTGCAGTTTGACTTGTGTTTGTTTTCTCTTGCTCCACTAGAGGGAAACACAGACTCATTTTTCCTCAGCATGCACAGAAGAAGCTTGCTTGTTTTCCAACCCCTATCGTCCCTCTCCTCTTATAAATAAAACAAGTTCAACAAACTGTAAAATAAACAACCTGTTGCTGATTTGTGAGGCAATCCCTATGTCTATGCTCACATTGTGAGGAGAGTCTTCTTTGTTAGATTAAGTTCCTTGCTTTGTGCTGTGACAACAGAAAGAGTGGAATCTTTTAGTCATCAATTATACCAGTTTTTCAGAGATCATAAGATCTTGATTGTTCTCCTAAACAAGAGTTATGCCGTATGACAAAAACGTCATATAAGTGTTTTTTTTTTTTTACAACATCATAGGTGCACTCTATCCAAAGTTAAGATCATTTGAAATACTTTATAACATGTTTTATGATGTCATAAACACTGGCTCAAATTAGGTTGTTTGTACAACACAGAAAACACATTTTACTTAAAAGGTAACTAACCTCACTGAAGAAGTTGAAGTTTCTGAACTCTACTTCCATATGATATGCTCTTGGTAATATTTTGTCCTATGTTTAGTCCAGAAATAATGTAACATAAACATTAAAATGTTGTTTTTAGGCCGACATTTGAAGCATCTAAGCTTAGCATTAGTTTTTAAAGCAGATATTTAAAATATGTTATTTGGAGTGAATATTAAAAATGTTATCACTCCTTTCAAATTGTCATGTCGTCTCGTGATTTAAGACATTTGTTTAGAATAATTGATTTCACCTTTAGTGAAACCCATACATTGTGCAAATCAACTGAAATCAAGCCTGCACGGGAAAAAAAGTTAACTACACAGATAAAGCTGTAACAATTAGGATGCGTGCAAAAGGTTGGACACTCTGGTTTTATACCTTTTTTATGGCTCCTCTTTAAGACCCAACAGATCCGAAACTTACAGGCATCTGCTCAGTAGACAGATTACAATTGTATCATCACAGTGAGTCTAATCTCCAAAACAATAAAATGATGGGTTGAACACTGCTGACATAGCTCTAAAACGCTAACACTATTCACATGTAAAGTGAAAAAAATATCAATAAATGACATGTCAATGATAAATGACATGCTTTATGTTCAAAGACAAATGCGTCAGGAATCGCTTTAATACCAGTGTCGAAGTCAACTTTACTTACATCACACTTATTAAACAAACAGGAGTTGCATCAAAAACGAGAAATACGTAGGATCAAATAAAAGCCGACTCACAACGTAGGTCAGAAAACCTAACAAACTGAAGACGTGAAGATTAAAAGTAAAGTGAAATGAGTACAAATGTAATTTTATAAAACCTAAAAAGACAGAGTCAGTCTCCCTGGCTAAGTGTGGCTTCAAAACTCCCTGGTTGCTGGGTTTGTTTGACAGGAAATCTTCCCGAACAAGTGGAGGTGTTTGTTTACACTGTGTGTGGATCTGTTTGTGTGTTTCTGTCTTTCTGTCAGTGTGTTTGACCACATCTGAGGTTGAAGCGAAACTCTGTCCACTGGCTAACTCATTTGGATTTTCTTACTGTATCTAATTGGACTCAGGCTCAACCTCAGACCCCACACGAATGCCTGCAAGCGGCGCTTGTGTCGCTTTGATGGCACTGTACATATGTACATATTCACTTAATAACACATCCATGCATTTGTGTGTTTTTGTGCGTATGCGTTAGCGATCCACAGGGACCAATAAATGGCTTAAGTGGCCACAGCTGCAGCACCATGGAAACGGGGTGTTTAAATGGAGGCGCATTACGGGCTAAAGCACAGGGTAATAACCGCTTTGGCTGTCGGAATGCCTTGATCTTATCACCATAGCAAGAGGGGATGCTCCCACTTTCTGATGGTCTAATAGCCTCGACTCTCTAATAGACAGGCTGCCCGGGCCACTGAGGTCATCCGGAAACATAGAGACCTGGGAGCAAAAGCTCACCGTAACTGAGTGCAATTCTCTGGTGAAAGTCCATTGTGGCAAAAAAATCTCGGGGAGAGGTAATGTTTTACTTTTGCAATTTGAATATAATAAATGCCATCTTTCTTTGTTTTCCCTTTTTTGTTTGGAAATGTCAACACACGTGTGAATTTTAACTCCGGCCTATTCGTTCACATGTTTTTTTTACAAAACTGGTAAGACGATCTTTGATAGTGTATGTGTGTGTGCGTGTGTGCGTGGGTGTGCGTGTGTGAGTGAATGCTGCATTTTATCTGAGTCAATGAGTGAGTGGAGGCCGGTTATAAGGCCATCTGTCCCTCTCAGACACCTCATCCATCTCTGTCGCTGCCAGTGCAGCCACTGCACATACACATAAGCACTGAAACGATCTCCTGTTGTTGAATACAGTATCTCAGGTCTGAATGGTCGTACTTAGCGTGGAGACGACTGACTTAGATTAGCGCATCTGCATCAAACGCCGTTTTGTTGCGGTATCTTTCAGCCAAGATAGGCCACCAGACAGCTCGCGTGTACTGAAGTGTCCCATTGAGTTTGCTGAAGTGGACTTGTCTCGTCCAATCACGAGCCAGAAGCCTCTCACATCTCACTCGTGGCTGAATCCAGACACGAGTGAAGTGATCGAACTCAACTCACCTTTCTCCCACCGAAGTAGAGTCTTAGAAATAATCAAGCAGGGAAAACATGGATACGTGTTCCAATGGTGCAATACTGCAACTCCTGTGTCTTAACATCAGTCCATACAGTAGCAGTTTCTGATATGGGGAACTTGGGCAACGACACGGGGCGGCATCTCGTAGGGAGCGGCATATCGTTTGTAGTGTCAGCAATAAGACATTTCAGACAATTGCAGAGATTCCCTCAGAGTCAAACAGCATTTAGTTTAATGTCGTCACCACAAACAGATCAAGTCTATCAGGTAAAAAGTAACGGTTGTTTTAAGTCATCTTGTATTTTTTGTTTTTTCTTTTAGAATCAAACTAACCTACATGTACTCAATAATTTTCTGTAACCATTGTGTCCGGTGCAGAGTTGATGGGAGGATATTGCACTGGCGTATTTGTCCTTTAGTCAGTGAGCAGCAGGCCGGGTTCACATGGAACTGGTCACCGGTCCATGAAAAACACATAACTATTCACATGCTTTTTCAACCTAACCATCAGTTCTCAAACAAGTGAATTGTTACACAGTCAGTATCCAATCTAACACAATAATCTCCATAATTTTGTCCACCAAAAGGTTGGGCAAGGAACAGTCAAATCTGCACCTGCAAGCATATTAAAAAAACAAATAGGTGAAATGACAACTGAAACACTTAATAACAAAATACAAACAGCACACACAAATCTAAGTGAAAAGAAACAGTGACTCTAGACCAACACATGCATAAGTCCTTATATATGTGGATGATTGTACAGAGGAGAGATGAAGGGAGAAAGATGGCGACCGGGATGCAGCTGGTGAAGGTGTGTGTTCGTCTCACCTATGGTGCACATTTGCATTTTTGGCAGGACGCACAGATTGATGAAAGTGAGAATGATGAAACCAAAGAGTTTGTGCTAAGTCTAACAGCTGTAACTTATAAAATCTGGCAGGGCACGTTCCTGAAGCTCCTCGGCGAGTTTGTGTGAGGACAAAGACTCACGTTTTCCGTCTGCTTGAGCTGGAAAGCGCTTCTTTTTCAAAACCGTTTGTGACTGTACTCTGTTTCTTCTCTTCAGTGAACTACCGTCGATATTACCGCCCCGAAGTAGCAGCAGGACTAGATAGCAAAGAAAAATGAGGTGGACGGAGGTTGTGAAGGAAGGTCGCATGATGTCTTTCATGTGCGCAGCTTTGTTAGACGTCTGTTGCTGGGGAATTGAGTTAATTTAAAAAATAAAAATCAAAAGTGGGAAATCTTTCAAGTATCCCTTCCACTTCATCAGCCATTTTAGTCTAAATTAGGGAATCGGAAAGCATTCTACAGCAGCTTGTACTGCCAGAAACGCCCAGCACACACACACACACACACACACGAAACAATAAAAAAAAAAAAAAAAAAAAAAACACCTTCAAAACAAAATCACCTTCCCTTTCAATGTATGGCTCCATCAGATTGCATGTTCCTCTGGCTGTTGTTGTTGTTGTATGTGATTGGGTTCTCTGTTGGATAAACAGCTGTTGGTGTGTGCTTTGGTGTCTGATAAACACATTAGACTGATGTTTATCCTTGTCCAAACTATCCCATTTCAAACACTTGACAGATGCGGCGCTCTGAGCCAATAGTAAAAATGGGAGCGTCACGTCAGAACAGCGAAAGAGCCCAGAGAGAACAAGATCATCTTAAGCACCCGCATTTCACCTCACCATGAAACACGCAATGGTCTTGTTTATGTGCTTCATATTTTATTTGTGAATAAAATTAGGTCATCCAGTCATCCAATTAAACATTTTCACGTCTGATCTTGTTGTTTTACTTGCCGGGGAAGGGAGTTACGTGCAACAAGATGAAATGAAAGCCTGGCTGACCAACAAATGAGAGTACACCACCCTTTAAAATCTAGTCGAACCCCACGTGGACTGCCTTTGACATTAGAGAAAGAAAGTTTGACGCACGTCATTATCAGCTTTCAGATGTTCTGAGGGGTTTTCTGAATGTTCCGCCCACTCAGGTCACCCCACAACATCTCAAATCTGGGGTTTTATCCAACATTTTTTTTAGTTTAGATTGACTTTCATATTTTGGGTTAATGTGTCGCAGGGTCAATTCTCCATCGCTTTTAATGTTTGTTATTTGTATGGTCTCACATTTTTCTCAGGTATCCCTTGACACATGGTAGAATATACTGTAGGTTAAATGGTAGTGAGCTGCAACAAAGCATTACCAAACAGTAACGCCTCAACCTAAGTGCTTCACAACTGGCATTAAGATAATTTCCTGGAATGCTGTTTATATTTACATGAAACAAGTCATTTGTTCTGGTGTTCAAATCGCCTCGTGGTGCCCACACAGATGTTTCACTTTCAGATAATCAGAGTCGTCCATTCCCTGTCTTAGTCGTCACTCATTTCTGTATTTAGGTTCCCTGTTTTCAGCCATTCCTCACTGAAGTCTCCTATTGATTTACCACATGTGCCCATGCCCCTGATCCCTCTTGTGTTACACCATTTCCCATATGCCTTTGTAGATAATTTATGTAAGTGCTGGGTTCTTTATTTTATTTAATCAATATTTGGTTTCCCTTGGTTAACGCTTGGTCATGGTCTACCTTTCTCCTCCGCTCTCTCTCTCTAGGTGGGTTTCCTCTGAAGGAACATGTTTGGGAGCCAGGGCAGGATTTTGGAGTTACTGTTCCTCCCCTGGATTTTCCGATGCATGAACCAGGACCACATCAGACATAAAGTGGCTTAAATCTATTGCAAGAATAGCCCTTGTAGGGAACTAGGACCTTTTTGTCAGACTCTAAGCTAATAATTGAACTTTAAAGTAGAATTGATTAATATCCTCAGAGTTTGATCTCAGTCGTCGCCCAGTTTATCCTCGTCCTCTGTAGTTCAAGTTATGTTAACTTTAAATTACAAAGCAAGAAGTCTGTATTTTCTTTTTTTCCAACCACAAATCCAGCCGCCTGTGCTGAATACAAAAGCGTTTGACAGAATAAAAAACTGTGGACAATCCAACAACCTGCCATCTTTTCTATGCAGTTTAAAGAATTAGCCAAAAAATACTCTGAAACTGACATAATTGTGTCTGACTCTCTTCTCTCTTCTCCTAAAGTTGGGAATCTGGATCGGCGCAGTTCATTCAAAATCCATTCTAAATATGTATTTCCACACTTTTCAGTTTTGCACTCTATGGTTATTGAGGTGTACCAACCTGAATAAATACTGTATGCGTCTGAGTTTACCATTTTTAATCACATTCCCGGCTCTCTTGTTGGAGTGGGCAGAGATCAGGTGGAAGCCGGAGTCTGGAATCAGGAAACATTATCTACAAAAACGATCTGGGAAATCAAATTTCCCCCAAAAATATGAGGAAACCAATCATGCTCACTCCTCTGGATAGTCTTCTGTGTTTTATTTAAGTGCTGGGACAATTATCTTCTATTTGTCACCTTAGATACTGACAGAACCTCGCTTTAAGTGGCCTGAAACATTCATTTAACTTTGAAGTATCTGTATTTGGATGGGGATATCTTTGAATCAGCATAAACATTGCACAAACAGTGCTCTAAAACCACGCAAAACATATCGCATGAGTGATTTATGGTACTTTCGCGCCATATATGTGCAATCTGGCAAGCGCATCTACGCTTCTCCCTCCTCCACATTCTCTGCACAAGAGGAGCAAATCTCCCTTCTGAGGGGGATCAAAACAGTGTCAGAAGTTGGCTGTAGTGACTGAAAGAAACTTGGATGCATAATGTTATTGCCAAAACAATGCGTGTCTCCACTGCTCAGTTTAATGCGGTGTAATTGAAACACCGCAGTTCATTCAGACATTGGGACACCGCTGCTATTCATTTGCTTCCCTTTTCCACGAAGCTCTTCTCTCCGGTGTTTGCTTTGCACTTCTGTCATTTACGTGATTGTCCCATCGTTTCAATGCAGTTTAAAGAATTGGTCCTTGCGTTACTGTGATAGTTGATTTTTTTTTTTTTTTTTTACTTTATCATTTTGTTATCTTGTGATTTTAAGTTGGTTTACGTTTACAGTATTTTCTGTAGTAATTACGGTATTTCCTTTCAGTCACAGTTTGAAAGAAATGCCATGCAATCAAAAGAATTAGCATCATTTCTGGATTCTGGATTCGGTTCCTTTCAAGAAGGACAATCGAACACAGCCTATGGAGAGATGTAGTAAATTATGCATGTGTGTGAAGGACATATTTGTGAAGTGCACGGCTAACAGTTCTTGTGTTAACATGTGTTCCTTAGAGTTGCTGGTGTTCAGTAATGTTCTCAAAGAAATCGCTGAGGCCTTCACAGAACAGCTCTATATATAATTAAATTATACATGTGCTTACAAATTCGATGGCTGCCTGAAATGAATTGTACGACTGTATTTATTTAGGGGTATCAGAGTAAAGGGGCTGAACTCGAGGGGAGACAACAAATTTCCGACTTTCCACGTATCATTTTTCTTCCGCTTCACATTCACGCACCATTTTGTGATGGTGGATCACATACAATTTCAATATATTACAGAGAATTTAGCTACTTGTTGACTTACTTTTGCAAATATTCTGAATCCATGAGATCTGGGCTCCACATTTGGGTCTTAGAACCTCTTAGAACACAACTAAACTTTTACAAAAGCACTACTATCGATGATGGAATTATCTTTTCTAAAGACATTTAGCGAGAGGCTGGAGCATAAACACGTCTCTCTGAACACACAGAGGGACATATGAGTCCCCTTCTGTTGTTTTAGTTAGCGCTGTACTTTATTGTAAAACTGAAATTATATTGTTCCAGTGGCAGCTTGGTGTAAATGTTTTCCACGCGGGATTCAGCCATATCATTCCGAGCGCTCGCTGTGTTTACCACTGTTTACTGAGCGACTCAGGCTACTGTACTGTGTCCTCACTCAAGATGCACAGCCTTGCTGCCTGTCACAACACAAAGCCTAGTCCAAGGAAACGATTACTACTCCTGGCTGTACATGAAAACATAGGAAGACATAAGGACCATCCCGAGGTTTTACGCTGCCAAATATATACTCAGATGCAATAAAAACCAGAGAAAGCTGCACCTCGAAACACAAACTAAACAGCCTCCCGCATTCCACATGGAGTGTGTTTGTTTGTGGGACGAGTTTGAGATCTATCGTACAAGTGAGCCTGTGTGTATCTTTGGACGGTTTGTGTTTTCAAAGGTGAGGAGTCTCGGAGACTGAGAGCGGTATACAGGCTCCGGCGATGCGATAAACACCATTTAGTCTACTTGAAGCAACAACAAACACACAATTGTGAATTATGTCTGGGTGCAGGTAGACATTACAGAAGAAGCTTTTTTTTCTTATTTACCACCCGCAGGACTTCCAAGTTGATGTGATTGTAAAACAAAGGCATGTTTTTTTTCAGTAGAAGTCTGAAGAACATTTAAAGACATTCGAATTGCTTTCTAAAAATTCATAAGAATCACTTCTGGCTTGCAGTCTGGGATGGCTATCTATCAGTGTCACTCAGGTAGCCGCGGTATCGCTGTTAGTGTCAGCATCAGAACGTGTCAGCTGGTATCACTCACTGGTATCTGCGTCTGTGAGGCCTACACAAGCTGACCCTGACCCTCTATCTCCTCTGTTTCCCACACCTCTGCCTCGCGTCTGCATTGTCAGCGCAAACCCCTCGATTCTCTGGTATGTTGCTGGAATTTCGACTATTTTTCTAGGTCACCGTTGTTTGTGCCTTCGTGAGGTGTGTCTGTAAATTCCCACACAGGGAGTTAGATAAACACTCTAGCACCATCACATGCATATATAGCCCTTGCCTCAAAGCAGCTCCACACCCCATGCAGCAGAAAATCGGCGCTGCAAACGAACATGTTTGTTTATGCAGCAAATATCTTGTGCTAGGTGATGCTGAAAAAACATTTAAAAATTAAAAAAAAAAAAAAACTAGCCCGTGCATTTGGTTTCTCTAGTGGATGATTGAAATTCTTTATCATCAAGATGCATAACTTTGTTTTTCTTAAAAGGCTTTCAGCTAATTCTTTACGCTTTACAATCAAGCGCCGTCATACAGCTGGGAAAACTGTCTGTTTCTGGGCACGTGGGTATTAAATCTAATTATTTTTGATGAAAATACATGACAACAACTGAAGAAGATCATCGTAACTTTCTATAAATTGCAAAATAAAAATGTAATAAGTGGTGTGCAATTAATTAGGACACCCCTGGCCATCCACACAGATACTCTGAACGCTCTGAACTCACTGGACTCCAAAAGAGTCCGGAGACCCTGAAGTCATCACTGGCCGACTGTAGGATTTTGTTTCTATCTAAATGAAAGGCATACGTGTAGAGTCAGAAAGAAAGGCCTAATTTACTGTAACCTGTCATCGTCATACAGCCCACCATGTTATCAACCATGATTAAGAGGTTACTTGTGGAAACAATGCAACAGTTTATGAAAAGTCTGAAGTTAAATGTTTTACAGTTATCTTGTGAGACAAAACAGCAGCATTGGAAGACAACGCTTCGGTGGAGAGATTTGGACAAAATGTGCTGCTGGGAACAGAAAACACATCCATACTTTCAGCCTATCCATGCAGCGCTTGCTTTGCCATTTCTCGTTGCCATTTAATCTTCTTGGATCCTTTCTGTTTGACAGAAACTCACTTCCAGCTCCAGCATTACGAGAAAGGTTGACTCATTGCGTGCCAGATCTAAACCCGGCCAAGCAGGTGCTCTTCTAAATCACTGCACCTCATCACCGGCCAGCCAGAGCACAAGCTGCGGGCTTTTAGAAGGTGTCAACGGGCACTGGATCAGTGATAGTCATTTATGCCGCAGCTGAAGGCTCTCTGTAGATATACCTAAACTCTATGACCCCTGACCTCGCCGGCCTACACTCCTGTCAACTTCACCCCCCCCCTCTCCCCTAAATAAAAGACAGCAGGAAGACAAAGGTTGTGTTGGCCCCGAGGGGTAAACTAACCCAACTGCACACATGCACGCACAGACTTATGTATTTGTGTGCTATCTGGTCGTGAGCAGTGAGTGACAGAGCAGAAACACTTTTAACATTCTGAAGCTTTGACCAGACAAGTGATAGGTGAGGTCCTTCTGACTTAGCCTGCAGGTGTATACATGTGTCTGTGTGTGCAAAACAGATCGCTTGGCTGACGCTCCGACCACCTAGAGGAGCCCGATTCCTACTGACAAATACCTGCATCAGAGGCAGGAAGGAGGAAAGAGGCGGTCAGAGGGATGCGCACCAGATGGAGCTGGTAATGATGATGAATCATGGGGAATAAGGCTCAGCTCAGATTAGCATCTGCTGCAAAAAAAAAGGCTCACTAAGTAACGTTTTTATCCTACATGAGCCATTTTGGCTTATTCTATTTCCTGTCACTGTGTTGCACTTCTTTATTTTTCCTAGTCGTGAACGAACTAAATATTATAATCCGCTTGTTTGGCCGGGTTCTGTGTTGGACATCGAGTAGGCGTGCGCATGCATGGCTGTGGACGTAATCCTGGAGTCCGATCTCTATTCTCAGACTTGTCATTTGGCAAAGACTCCCCAGTCTGACATGCGTTGCAGCCTTGACGTAAGTTTCATAAATCTTCTTTTACTGTCAGATTTGAGACACCGAAGGAGCCAAGAGTGAGAACAAGATTTAGAGGAAGAAAAAGAAGAAGACTGGCACAGTTCAAAATAATTGTGATAATGTCGAACAAATGTTTCTCCGTCTGTGTTATGAATAGTCTAACTGGAAAGAAGCAACACATTCGTCTGCATTGCTTTTGCATCATGACACAATGGCAGGTGTGGTGAAAGATCTGGAAATTATGCATCGCCGGAGCCTGGAAGTTAGAGTGGATATCAAAAGCCACAAAAATGGGCTGGAGACAATTCAATCCAAACAAATCTGGTCGGGAGAAAAAGTAAATAAACACAGTGCAATAACCCAATTGCACAAGTGTTCAACATGTTCAACCAGCACTGTGTTGAATCACCCTTTGATTGAATTTCACTTTTCTTTGTTGCTTAAATTCAATCTGATTAATGTGAGGAACTTTTGAAATGTGGTGTCAAAAGATGCTGCAAAACAGAATGAGTATTAGCATGTGAGCACTCGCGCGACGAGGTAATGGTACACTGTTTATCTTTGACATTGTTTTCCCTAAATGAAAACGGTTGTTTTTCAACTAAGTTTCTAGAAGTTTCTTAGCTCTATTTATGTGAGGGGGGGAGGAAAAAAAAAAAAAAAAAAAAAAAAAGGCAGACGATCATCTGCATCTGTTCCGACATGTTCCTCTTTATTTTTAGCCTAGATAAGTTGGCCCACCTCTTTATGTAAGGACTCCTCTCTGCAATGGAAAACAAACACATCGGATGCTTGATGTCACTCTCGTGTCCTCATTTAGTCTGCCCTGCCTCTCCTCCACCACCTCGTTGCCCCAACATTGTCTGCGAGTTGTTGAGGCTAATGGTTTGTCTGCGACAGGAATGCTCTCGGCTTGGCATTCAGAACACAGATAGAAATGACCACAGGACACTGGCACTAGTCTCACTGGTGTGGCTTGATAATATTACTCTTGGGAAAGGCAATAAAGCTTATCTAATGATATTGGCCTCTTGTAGCTATTTAAAAACCACTTCGGGGATGTTGATGGCTCTTTTAGGGGGGAATAAGGGTTTTTGGACAACAGGTAAGTCATAAATCATGTCAGGCTGTTCTTCCTCCTGTGAAGGAGAATTTTGATAACCAGCTATTTACTTAGGATAACATTTCTTGTGGCTCTTTACTTCAGGTCTCCTGTTGTAAGGAGGGATGACTTTCTCACCAGAACTCAGTGAGGTGTTACAAAAACCTTTGTAAAAAGATGGCGACTGAATTGTGTTAAGTCTCAAAAAGTCCTTTGGAGTTTTCCCTCAGTGCTTGCGTGTGATATATTTCCTAGCCTGGGGGTCTTTGGACTCAAATGCAAAAAAGAATCAACTGGGGTCTGGGAAGCAGAGGGGGCTGAGGCTGAGAAGATTGCTGGAAAGTATTCCCTGTGATAAGCCGCCCAAGAAGCCTTTGATTAAATGTGGTCCCAGTAGGAGCCCACACTAGGCCCTCTGTGGCACAACCATGTCCCATCTCCAGCTATCAACAGCCCTGGGTAATTACAGCCATCTAGTCATTAGCCTGGGACCCACCTGGAATTCCACACAGGGAGGTGGGTGGGTGGGGTGGGGGTAGGAGAGGGTGAGCTGGGTTGGGATTTTTAGGCTGGGTCTTTAATAAAACACTTCCCTCTCCTTGACTGACACAACACTCCTCACCCTCATCCACACATAACCGACCTTTTGTTACTGAAATACAGTTCTGCATACAAGTCTTGGTTTCATCTCTTTCTCTCATTTTTAATAAACAGGCAGGGCATTTTATTTCTTTTGTTTATTTATTTCATTTTTTTTTTAATGTTTCATTTAGGGGGTCTTCGAAGTTTTTTCTTAACTTTTTCACTCTTCTCATTCATTGAATGTTCAACAACATCTTAACCTTTTTGGGGACTTTGTTTTTCTTTTAAAGCCATTCAGTGGTGACTTAAGTTTCAGTCATGCATCACATAGCTTCTACATTCAAGGGATGGACTGGTGGATCAGTGCTAACATTTACACAACTTAGCTAAGAAGCTACTTCAAATTGAATCTTTGGTTACATGTTACCAACAACTTCTTGCTGAAACTCAATTTGTTGCCAAATCTATTAATTCTTTGAGAAATACAAAACTGCCTGCTACACAGTTTCTTATCTTCCTCATATGTGCGAACATTTTAAAATGTGACCGAGCACATTTTCTATCAGGTTTATGAAGTATGTGAGTCATTCATGATGGATTCCTATTTCGTATGGTGCATGTCTATTGGGATCAAGAGTGTCGAACTCATTGTGCGACGACATGAGGATGAAGTTACGTTTGGAGCTACTTTAGGCACTTAGAACACCAAGAAGAGTAAATCCTAACAGATGCAAACAAATCATTTGCATAGTGAGAATTATTAACGTTGGTGTCGAGTTTGACATTTGAGTACAGCTTGCTTACACATACAGTGACGGATATAAGCTGTATATATACATATATAATCTGCAAAGCTCATGGCACAGAATGTTTCAAACTGTTCCAATAAAGAGATTTTCAAAGCTAAGCACTGAATGATGTATGGCACATTTTTATGGGGACAAAATTATTTACAAATAACTGCTTATTTCCGTAGTGAAGAAATAGATACGCAACCTTATGACGGGGAATAAGAAATAAGATGTTTACCATACACTGTTCAGTACCCAGTAAAATAGTTTCTTTAAGGACTGTTAGCAGAATATGTGGAACACAATGTATTAATGATGAACTAATGGTAGATGAGTTTCTTATGCCCTTTGCTCATTACTAGACAGTACTAGACAGAAAACTCAGTCAGGCTGGAAAAAACTATTATCAATACCACTTTAAAAGATAAACAGAAAGCCCAGTAGCTTGGAGTCAAATTTGGAAGACAATAAGACTTTGTCTAAAACGGTTGCATAATACTGCAGTTCGTCATAGTAGCACTTCTTTCACCTTTTATATGACTGCAGTAAAAGTTTACAAATACATAGTTGCTCTTTGTTTAGTCTCATCAAGACTGATTCACTTAACTTGCCATCATTTTCCCATTACTTGACATATGCGACTGGACGCAAACAAAACCAACCAGCAACAAACTAGTTCACCATATATTTTATATGAACATCTGTTTAGATAGAGCGTTATACAAAATGTTATACAAGCAAGCTCAAGAGCAGAAAAGTGAAATCTGTGGATGTCGTGGTTGACGTGTGACCCATAAATGCCTCAGTTTTCTTTGTCTTCGTCTCAGCAGCAGATTTTTCTAATTACACACACACACACAAAAAGACTAAAACTCGCTGTATAATCACAGTAATGCAAGTGCTCTTCTCTCTGCTTGCATAAGCCAATGTAGTGCAGTCTCATCAACAGATGAGGAATGAAACAACACTTTACAATTTAAATAATCCACTATAAACAGTTTTTGTTCTCATTTTTCCTCCTTTTGTCTCTCCTTTTACACAGTGTCACTCTATGCTCCAGTGATGCATTTGTCCATTATTTTCAAATTCCTCTGGTGTCCATCTCCTTTTCCTATAGCAGTCCTCTTCCTGGACGCTTGTCCGGCAACGTGTTGCCATGTTTAGACATCTTGAATTGCACTTTCCAAGGTACTGTCCACAGTCCAACCAAGTATGCTTTTTGTTTCGTTTTTATTCCAAAAGATAATCCTCGAACCACCCCATCCCACCCCGCCCCCCGCCCCCCCAAAAAAAACCATAAACAAAGTAAAGTTATATGAGTATATGATATGATGCCATTAATAATACTGGATATGTTTTAAGGCTCAAGTAACATCTGTCTTTGAAGAATCATGAAAGCAGCAGACCATTTGAAAAGTAGCAGTACCACACACCACAAGCAGGTTCTTCTGGGCCGAATCTCTATTTGAAGCCAACTTGTTATCACTGACATCAGATCCCAGCAGGTTTAATCACAGAGACATTCACAAATAGGAGCTAATATGTGTCGACTCATTACGATGGATAACGGAGTCTTAGTGCTTTCACAAACAAGTAAAAAAAAAAAAAAAAAAAAAAAAGCCATGCAATGATGAGACAAGGTCGGGGCGGAGATGCATAGCACTTTTGGACAGACATTTTCAGAATGCCACTTTCTACATCATGTCCTGCAAAGGGGTGTCGGGTGGGGCTGCGTTTGATGGGAACAAAGGGCCAACGCGGCCTCAGGTCTTGTCCAACCACTCTGCTCGCTTAGGGGCCTTGCACGTGTGTATGTCCACAGCCTCCTCGCAGTCCTTGCACTCCACCGCGCAGCACCATTTGAACTTGCACTCACACTTTGTGATTTGCATGACTCGGGTGGTGTCGTAGCCTCTCCCGCAGCACATGACCTCACAGCCGTCCGTGCCCCTCGATGTCTTGTTGCAGACCCGACCAGCGGTGCCCAGAGAACCTGCGCAGAGAGTTTGAGAGTTTACTCATTTGTTTTCCTACAAAAGCTGATGTTTACAGTAGCATGTTCGGTGACAAAAGAAACTGCAGCGATTACACTTAAAAAAAATAAAGACGTCCAGAGCCTTGCAAAAATATCACAAAAATTTCACATTTTGTCACAAACTTCAATGAATTTTATCAGGAACTTGTGTGCATGGTCGAACCAAGACAGTGCATATTTGTGAAGCATTCCTTCTACAGATAAAAAAAAAAACTGAAAAGTGTGGCACAATTATGAATGTAGCTTCTCAATTCAATACCTTGTAAAACCACTTGTTCTTGGAGTAACTGAAAGCTGAAAGTCTTCAAGCTCAAGATATGGCTGCATTTGCCTATTTTTAGACATATCCTAGTAAAAGTTTTGCCGGAGACTGTACTTTTATTGAATATTCATCAGGACACACCAAGGTTTTACTGCTATTTCTCACTCACTGAGATGTATTACTAAAAGAATAAAATCCCTCTGCAATTCCCAGATCTGCTACTCGTTTATCATTTTGATTCTCAGCCACCGAATATCGCATTCTACTTTTTCTAAGTTCTGTTGACCCAGATCTTATCTGTAAAGGTGATAACCTTCGTATTGCAGAAGTCCTGGGAGAATTTAAGAATCACCCATTTAAGAGTCGCATGAATAAAAATGTAAAGTAATACCTATTTGCAATATCCAAAACAGACCACGCAGTTTATTGACGCTTCCATACAAAGAGTAAAGCAGTAAAGCCGTTTAACTCTCAATCAGATTTAAACAGCTTATCTTAGTCTGGAAAAAGATATAAACCACACACAAAAAAGAAAAAAAAAAGCAGTGTTAACTGAAAGCAGCTAAAAGCAGTAGAACAGTGCAGCTGAAACGTTCACCATTTCTGGTAAAGCGGGTGAACCTGACAGCGTCTAGGTGCTTTGAGTTTCAGTCTGTGCGGTTATGATGCCAAATCAATTTAAAACGCTCGTCAGCGGTGATGAATGCCTCGTAGCGCTTAGCAGCCGAGCTACCACTCAGTGCAGTGGCACATTGTCCATGTCTTATGTGAATGTCATCCCCACAGAGATTAGCGTTCATGTTTGGTGTGAGAAGCTCCCTGTTTGAACTGCTACCTATGACAACAAGCGGCCTGTACAACAACAGACCCACACACACAACTATGCGGTGTTGGTAGAGCGGCCTGTAGTTACACTGCCTTTCCCAAGCCACTGCTCCCTTTGAAGCACCTCTGTGTGTGTGTGTGAGGGTTAAATGGACAGTGGAGCGTGACAGACAGACAGGCTCTCACACTCGGAGGCCCACTCTGCCCTCAAGCTACGCTTAGCTCAGACAGACAGAGAGGGAGAAAGACTGTGACAGACACAGAGAAGTGACTTTTTTTTTTTCTTTCTTTTTTTTTTTTTTTTAATTAGCTGCTTGTGTCCCTAGGCTGTGGATTCCACTGAGAAGGTGAGAATGACAGGGGAGGGTGGATGAAGGGACAGAGAGACGGGGAGACAAAAAATGAGAGAGTGCATGGAAAGGCTGGAAAAAGCTTCAACGTAACGTCATCAAATACTGTCCAACCGTTCTTCGTCCATCACCCAGTCAGTTTGAAACAGTCACATATGTTCAGGTTCGTTGTTTAAAGAGGAATCAAGACATCTCCTGACCACAAGGTTGCGTGCGTGTGTGTGCGTGTGTGTGCGTGTGCGAGGGCATGTGCGTGTGTGTGCGAGAGAGAATTGACAGACTGACAGAGGTCAGGTGGTCACAGAACAACCATGTCCTCAGGGTACAAGGATATTAGCTTCCACCAACATCACAGGGGAGGCCTGCTGGGTTATCTGACTACTATTACACACACACACACACACACGCACCCAGGCACACACACACATACACCCGCACACTGACATTCATGACCACAAAACACACTAGTCATGCATGAGCATACACAAAACACATAAATAGCACCTCTAAAACATAAGAGAGTCTGGGCAATCCATCAACATCCATGAGAAACAACCCCTCTGTCTTTTACCCCCCTCCTCGCTTTTGCAGTTTTACCTGCTGCTTTGTCTTGGAGGCAATAATCCGGAGAGTTCTCAAAGTACACCAGATCATTCTTGGTGGCCTTCCTGAAGGCTTTGTTGGCCACAGTGAAGCCTGTCCCATCCTGATTCATGATCACCTCAACCGCCCCGTTGTACTTCCTCCGCAGGTAGTCGCCCGTCTTCCTGAAGTCTGATAGGGCCATCCAGCAGGTCCGCAGCGTGCAGGAGCCGCTCACGCCATGACATTTACACTCCATGTTCATGAAGCGCTTCACCGCCTGCGCAGAGAAGTTTGGTATTTGATTAGCGTTGTTTCGATCAGTATTACATTTGATTTAATGTCTTGCAAAATGTTTAAGGCCATCTACTATTATTATTTTCCCTTTCATTGCTGACTTTTATCTGTCTTCTATGTTGTAAAAAAAAAAAAAATAATAAATTAAATCATCTGCTCCGATTTTGAGCAGAGCTTTAAGCTTACGTATAACACCAACTACAGCATGTAGAGTTAAATTTCACTGTAAATGCTTGTCCTTGAATTAAAAGTTTGGTGCCAGGCACACTAATAATGTAGCAATCTAGAAAATGAAGAAGCATTTGAGCAAGGAATTTTAATAACCAAATAAATCAAATTAATGGGTCATTACCAGGCCTCTGCACAGCTAAAATTTGCCGATGAGCCATTTGATTTAGTTCTGTTGGAGAGAGGAGAGTTTATTTTGGTAGAGCTCAAAGGCTGGACTAGGACGCCCTTGAATTAGATTCACCTGTGTATGTAAAGCCATAAACAGGTAAAAATAAGCACTAGCCTTCAGCTGACCATATATATATATATATATATATATATATATATATATATATATATATATTTTTTTTTTTTAAATAAATCTGAGTTTAACAGCACTGGTGTTTGTAACATTGCTGGTGTAATTAAATATTCATAAAGGTGAACAGATCTGCTACATTAAGTGAAATTAAAGGCTGATTATTTAAAACCAATGACTGGAGATGCTACTTTAGGAACACATCCCAGATTGCTCGAAGTTCAAGAATGAGGTGGACATGCACATCAAGAAAGACAAAAGTAAGCATCTGATGTGTACGAAACCAAAACACGTCAATGCTGAAGCTAAAGAAGCTTCATGTTTTGTTTATTTCTGATTTAATAGCGATACGGCGTTGCAAAAGATTTTCCAAAAGACGATGTTTGAACGTTTAAGAAATCCAGTCTCTTGCCCATATTTTTTTTTAAATTTTCAATAAATACAAACTATTTTTTATTTTAATTAAAGCTTCTGCTGTACCTTTGTGCGTACAAAATATTGTACATGAGCCAAAAGTGCCCAAAGTCAATAGATGTTATTAACATTGTACTTATTTAGAATTGTGTCATTTATTTAAACCATCGAAATCACATGACTTTTATATGGAAATCATCCACTCACTGTTCTGCCACAGCGGTTGTTGTGGAGGTTCATGAGTGCCCGACCATCCCGGATGGGTCGCTCTTTGGCATCAATGAAGGTTTTGGCAAATTTGATCCCATAGTTGACGTTATCGCTGCATCCACCCCAGTCAAAGTCTCCTTTTCCGTCGTTAGCTCGCCCCCGCCGGAGGGGGTCGCAGTTACACAGCTTCAGCTCCCCCTGGCTGCAGGCACGGGTCAGCGCATACACGACTCCCGCCGAGGAGATGGCGTAGACGAAAGCTGCTTCACGACTGCCTGAGAGGGAAGGATGTGAATATAGAGGTTTCTGAGTACAGGTGACACAGTCACTCACTCACAGCATGGAGTAAGTCCTTAACGAACCATAAAACAGCATCACGGCGCATGCTACTCTTCCAGAGATGGACATACTGCCATGACAGGACCTGGTTGTGAGCCATGAGGACGTGAAGGTGCAGCTGACGAAGTAAATCAGCCCCAATGCGGAGTAAAGAGCAGCTCTGTTTAAATATTATCATGGAAATAATCCTCGCTGTGGGGCTCTCCCCTGCTCACATAAATTGTTTAAATACAGACACAGTGATACCCCATTTATCAGCACCAGGGTGATGTCATGAGAACATTATCTACCGTTGCTCTGCTCATCTGTTCATTTGCCGGTTCCCCAGGACATGACTCACGCATTAGTGCGGCCAAATACAAAAGGAAATTTTTATGATGCGATCGGTCACGGTTGCTCTTTGCAATGTATCTGCGAGCAAAGTGGCCTAAAACGTAGCAAAAGGGATCAAAGTTAACCTTTACTTTCTTAAACTGAAACACAATACAAATGCATTGAAAGCTGGTTTCTGATGTGACGGAAAAACTCCAGTCCCTAAATAAGGCCACGAGTCTTTCTCTCTTAACTCACCAAGTTAAAACGTTGAAGAAAAGTTTGCCTATTTGGTTTATCGCGTACATAGGAGCAGATAAGCATGACATTTAACTTTGAAATTTCGTTTGCCCAATGCCATGACTTTGAAACGTGATAAAAAAAATATCTGAATTTTCAGCTGTTTGTTTTAAAAATCACATTGAGTTTTCATGCATCCTGTCGTCACAGAGCTTTTCCTCTTGTCCCGCTTGGAAGCTATTTGTGTGCAGCGAAGACAAATCAACACCTAATATTTACACAGGAATTTATGAATGATGATTTTTTTTTTTTTTTTTTTTATTCAGGCAACCCATTTTCTTAGCACAGCTCTCAGGGGTTCATGTAATTTCGTCATATACGGACGTGTAATAAATAGATTTGCGTGTCATTTCCAAGACACATTCAGCTCCCGAGGGTTAAAACCTTCATTTTAATGTTGTTGACTTGGAATGTATCTCAACTGAATGTTTGTCCTATCTGTCATCTTCTTATCTAAAAATCTCCAGTTCAAATAAGATAAGATTTTGATTTTTGTGAGCCTCTTGAGCCTATATTCTAACCTATAAAGCTGTTTACGCTGGCTGCATGCCAAAAATATATTTAGCAGCTTAGAATATCTGACCAAGAGTGCAATTTGTTGACGTGTGTGAGTGTGTGTGTCCTTCACTTCACTTGGTGTTTTTTGTCTTTTAACCTTATGTATTTATTATGTATTTATGTCAGTATTTGTTAACTTTTTTTAAGGAAAAAGCACACAAGCATTAAGACAACATTGTTGCGCAGTCTGCAGTGAGAAAACCGCTTGTGCTGTATATTCGGCAAAGTGTCCCGTTTACTCTTGGAGGTGAGGAGTTGGGGGCAGAGGATGCAGACGGGATGCATGTGTGAGAGCAGTGACGAGGGCATCGCTGGTCATCTTTCAAAACTGCGCTGTTTGCCTGACAGTGAGAATATCTCTCTAAATATTTACATCTACATTGCTGTTTATTCCTCTCACCCCTTCGTTCCCCCTGCCGCACACACGCACCCCGTACAGGCAGGGTGAGTGTCTTCATATCTTTCACTTTCCGCCGTGCTCCGACGGCCCCCACACATGCTTGAGATGGTTGGCCCAGACCCAATAACAATCTGTAGGAAGTCACTGACGTCAAAATCTAGATATAAGGACACTGACACGTTCTTTTTTTTTTTTTTTTTTTTGCTTCTTTAAGATGTTAGACTGAATCTAACATTTTAAAGAGCTGCAAAGGAGCTTGCTGGAAAACAAATTGTTGTGAGAAATACTATGCAATTTGGACCCAAATGGAGGATTACATTTTTGTATTAGTTACGGAATTATGAAGATTAATAGTTATGAACATTGAAGTGGAAAGTTACAATTCCTGCTGGTTATATTGCTATATGTTTATTCTAAGTTCCTGTATAGTCCCATTAAAATAAAGCTATTTGGGTTGCATGTACAAGGTTGGGAGTTGTTTTCTACAGCTGCATCAGAACCCGACTGTCTTGCCCCTTGTTTTGGATCCTTCATTCTTGGTATGAAACTCATGCATTGTCTCTGCCTGGCAGAGCTTTTCACCCAGAATTACGTCATGATTGATTGGCCAACAAGCTCTCTGTATCGTGCACAATATAGGAATAAACCTGATTGAGTGATTTCACCTAACAGTGCTTGGTGATATTTTCCTTCCACAACAACATATAGGAATCTAAAACATATTTCAATTTAATGGTATGGTTTTTTTCGAAAGGCTTTCTGTTAACCATTTTTCATTGATTGTGGTTTTGATCCTATTTGGGCCAACTTACTTGCTCAAAACATTACAAACTGTGACCCTTACAGAAATAAAAATAACCTATTGATCTCCTGTTGGCTGATAATGTGCATTGGAATACCATGACTCCATTTTTCTACCCAAAGCAATAAAAGAGCTACAGAAACTGACTGTGTGTCATTGGTTTTTAGCAGAATGACAGAAACTACTGAAATACAAAATGATGTGAAGGGAAGAGAGAAAAAAAATCAACCTATTAATCCTTCATCCTTAATTTTTTTTTTTTTTTACATTCGTCATTTTAGTTACATTCAAATTTTACGTTAACCAGCTAAAATCTGCCTGGTCCTGCTATTGTGAGACTATATATGCGTGATATGCACTTAAAAGGACAATTCTTCCGCACATGTGCAAATGGCTGATTTAAAAAAAAAAAACGCATCAAATTCTTGAGAAGTTGTGGTGTATCATCAGGAAACAATATGGTTGCATAAATCTTTGTTACCAAATCTTCAGACCCTCCTGCTCTGTTCTGCTCAAAATCCATTCTGGCAGAAGTTTGACTGTCTTTCACCAATAAACCATGCAGCCAATCACATGCAAGGGCAAACTGAGATCCTGCAGTTATGTAAAAGAAAGAAGGCAGGCGGTCAATTGTCAGCAAGGCCGGTGGTACAGACCTCTCAAATTCCTGATTTGATTGACCTGCACCGCCACATGTTTAGGTTCACTTTAAGAAAAATGTGATTCAGTAATGTCAGGAGTTCAGCATTTATTTATCTGATTTGTTTCCCTGATTGTGTTCAAGTGTTCATGTAAAAGTTTGATTCAAACATCACTGCAGCATTTCTACTTTTAGCAACAAAAAAGGTACATAGCGATTAAGATTTCATAACAACAGTGCGTAGAAAATGCTTACCACCACACAAACAATTCGTATTTGCAAAATTAGGTTTAAACAGAAGGCCTTAAACGATAATAGCCTGCAGAACACAAAAGAATGCAGAAAAAGGGTGAACATATGAGGTCAAAGAAAGACTTGCTTGGTGCTAATTGCAACTGCTTCAGGTTCACCAAGCAGTTTTTTTTTTTTGGGGGGGGGGGGGGGGTTTACACTCAGAGACTTACTCCGGAGCAAGACACGTCCAAACACGGTGTGATCGCGTTCCAGTGTGCTGCAGTTCCACCGATGGTGTCTGAACTGGTGTTGGCACTCTCTGATCCACTCCTTGGTGCCCTCGCCGATGGCCTGCATGATGTCTGGGTGGCGCTGGCAGAGCTGCCGCTGTTTGTTGACGAGGCCGGGGATGTTGTCACAGATTACACGAGCTCCCAGAGCCCCGATGTACCTGAGAGTGCCAGAAATAATAAAGTCTGGATGTTTTACGAAGCAATCGGTAATCTTCATGTCATTTCTAATGTCACTATGAAATGGTTAGGACACGGCGACTGGCGGGATCCTGCGATGAACTGCATGAAGTTTCGACTTGGAATGTGTGTTCTCAAGAGGACACAAAGAGGAGAGTGGCATGAAGAAAAGCTACCGAAACAAGCCCCCTGTGAGTCAGAGTTCACTACACTTAACAGTTTAAGGTTTTGCGAGTAGAAGGGGAGTGGAAACCATTTACTCCACTCTCCAAATAAATAAGCACTTAACCTCTCTGCACAAGACCTGTGAGTGTATGTGTGCTTCAACATTTCCCAGTCGAAATCATGTTGTCAGAAATCAGAGCTCTAAGTCTGCAGAATCCAATAACCCTGTCAAACTTTATTCACTTTATGCTCTTCTGCATTTTGCTTAATTGCTTTTACCTAACCAGAAGGGTCTTCAAATGTCCAAATAAAGCTGACTTTTACAGTATCTTCCCAAGACATTTTGTTGAGGTTGCCCAAAGTGAGCTTTCTGGGCAAGTGATCTCTTTTTACGTCTGTACATGAGACGTCTTCCAGACTTATGGAAGAGTAGGGGGGGGGGGGGGGGGGGACGGATCAGACAGGGAAGGCCAGGGAGCTTGTATCTTTATCGCCCTCTTGTATAAGGCTGAGAAGAAGGTCGTCTCTGGAGACTCACTACTCCCCTGAGTGGGATTAGAGAGGAAGAGAAGAGCTGTATACCCATCAAAGGAAATGCTGTAACAGCAATTCACACCTAATTTCTTTTTTCAGCGTGACTCTCTCAGAGAAAGGAGGGTTTGTGGACAGTAAATCTTTACCCAAAGGTAAAAAAAAAAAATAACATGGTGTTAAAACGTCTGAGTACACCAGGGCACTAGGAAAACACAAGGTGAAAAATGTGGCCGAAGGCTAAAATCTACTTGTTTTCTACTGGCCTGGGCCCTTAAGGTGAAAATCTGCTGTAAAACTCAAAAATCCAGTCTTTTATCTGGTCATTGAGTAGCAAAATATGAGCATATGTGATGCACGTATGCCAGCAACACTCTTCAGATTGGAAGATGTCCACACAAAGGAAGAAAGTGAGTTGCTAAAATACCCTGAGACATAAGGAGTTGCTTAAAAAAGAAACTGTAGTGTATTCAGAGGCTTCAGGTCCCAACAGCAGAGATAGACTTCAGCGTGTGACATTGCCATCTTGCTCCAAAACCATTTTCAAAGTTTGCTAAAGGCAACTTAAAATGCAAACCCTAAATGTTTTCTGTTACAGACCACATTTTACAGCGACTGTTCTTTCAAGCAAAGCAATCTCACATCACCTCTGATCCTAATACAAATAACTGTTCACTGCTCACAGCAGGAAACAGAAAAAAATATTTTGGATGTAATTATTGCATTGGAAAAATCCCAATGGGCTAAAATTGGTAGCTATACAAATCTCAGAAATCACCCACGAAGCTATGATTGCTGGATCTTGAGAAAAAGATCAGAGTTGCAATGGCCAGGTTTCTGATGTACAACCGAGTTTTTAGCACCACCAAAACCTTCAGCTTTATTTTTCTCCAGTTAAAAATCCTGATGCCAAACAAAGTGTCAGAATAACGGAGCTGGGTCCCTCCCTGTCCGAGAGATGTGCACTGCTGGTAAGGTGATTGAAATAAGTCTGTTGTAAATTTGGAAATATGTCGTGAAAAGAGAAACAGACATTCATGGCGATGAAAACAAAAGACCACCACTCATCACACATGCTAATTCAATACTGCCTTCAAACTACAATTGATAATCCATGAATTGCATTTCTGCAAAGCGTCTGATTGCAGGTCAGCTTAGAGGACAATGGCCAACCAGCTTGCTTTACTTTTGTTGCTCTTGATCAGAACAAAACAAAACAGCACTTGAAAAACCCCACAAAAAAAATTGTATAACTAATTGTAGCTTTCTATTTAAACCCAATACATTAGACACCTTGAAGTTATTGTCGTCTTGCTCGAGTTTATCAGAGTCTGAGATAATACCAGCCGATGCCCACAACAGTTCTGACACACTAGTCATGCACTGACTTGTTAAAACAAATACGTATTAGCACCCAGACTTCAAATTTGCAGGAAATGTAGGTAAATTAACAAATTATTTAACTGGAAACATTGACATCAATAGAAGAGCTGCATTTAATCTCTCAATTTATATATATATATAAAAAAATCAAAGTTATATAAAATATAGTTTATTTTTAACTAATGTTATGGTGTTCTTTTTTCGAAGGCAGAAAACACGATTTTCTGCAGGATCCTCTAATCCCCCAAAATTAAAATAATTTAGAAAAAAAAGGAATAACACCTGTTCCCTCCACGATGCCTCTCCCGATAATCTACACAAACTATTAGACATTCCAGCATTACCAGCACAAGACACCTCTACTATAAACACACACACACACACACACACACACACACACGCACGCACACTCCCTCTACTCTCTCACACACAAACGTTTTTCTCTTATGTAACGTCGCCCGGAGCTTTTTAACGTTGGTAAAGCCATCTGCGTGTGACGCAGATGCAGAGGTGGCTGCGACCCGGTGAATTAATGACCAGAGTTTGCCGCTCCAGCTGAGCAGCGCGAGCTCGGCCAACGACGGCGAGATAAATCATACGCGCAAAGCGAAGCGCCGGCATTATTATCGCGATCATTATTACCGCTCAACGCGGCGGGGCCAACAAACTGACACGAGCAAGCGGGCGAGCTCACCTTCGAGAAACGCTCGAGTCTCATTCACAAACTCATAATTTCCTTCGCGCCCCGGCGCGTCGCTTGGCCCCTGCTTTTGGAGACGCGTCATTGAGAACTAGACCGAGTTATGATTCAAAAACACCAAGAGTGCCTTTTGCTTCCATTTGCTTGTAAAATAATACTTCCAGGTGTAAAATTTGACATCATTTAATTTTTTTTTTAAATAAATATAAAAGCGGATTTATACTTTTGAATTACTTGTTGAGGAACTATAGCGACCATACACAAACAAACAAACAAACAAACAAACAAACAAACAAACAAACAAACA
>VMRN01000085.1:1129301-1334854 GCA_010277015.1 Poeciliopsis turrubarensis | reverse complement strand
AAAAAAAAAAAAAAAAAAAAAAAAAAAAAAAAAAAAAAAAGCAATGAAGGTTCTAACCGTGAGAGAGATCTCTCTATGTCCTGAGCGATGAGAGCAGGGTTTAACTGGCTGCAGGTGCGCTGGAGTTAGGCGGGCAGAATCTTTGAAGTGGAAGCCAAGTGGGACCCCAGCCCATCTCTGACCAACCGCCAGAGTAGACACATTCGTTTTCAATTAACACTCCTTCGACTTCTTTCTCAGATGCTGCCCCTTTGCTTTTTTCTCAACTGATCTATAAAGGTTGTATGTTTTGTTAAAAGGGCAGCATTATGTATTTTCCAAGAACGTAGTGCTGTTTTATGGTACAAGCAAATCAAGTAACTATTTTACCTTTGATTTTTATAAAAAAATGTTGAATATATCAAAGATGACTCAAAGACATGTTATTTTGCAATTTGATGCCTTGGAATTGGCTCGTGTCTCTTTAAGAAGCTCCTGCTCTTTCCTCTCAGTATGTCATCACAACAATGCCTATACATTATGCCCTTTACAAATGTTCTCAGCAGTGTTGGATTGAGAAGCAGTTTGCATGATAAACTCAGCAGACTCAGAGTTGCACTTAAGTGTTAAGTGCTGCTGCCGCTAGTCTGGAGGATTTGTAGATTTGAAGATTCCTCAAGGCACTCCCTTTACTCAATGTGCGTATATATATATTACCATCAACACCATGAAAACAGTGATGGGTTATGTTTTCTAGATACTGTGATAGAGCAGGTACTGGTACCTACTTTAAGAGGAATTAAGTTTCAACAGAAGAAAAAAAACATAAAATACATGAAAGTATAAAGTTTTATTTTTACTTCATCTAGATTTCCAAGAGTGTTTCATTTGTCTTGATATATTTGCTACACTTTTCCCATTTCAGTCATTTTATTAAAAACTGCCCAACCACACATGTTCCTTTAAAGTGCTGCTATATAAAATCTGCCCTGAAGAATATAATTTGTTGTTGAGCCACAATGACTAATGCTCTTTACTAAATAGATGCCATCATGAGGAAAAAAACAGCATTTGGAAATATTGACGCAAGATTTCATGATATCAGCCAGGAAGTTAAAGCTTGGGCAGTAATGGGTCAATTAGATAATGAGGATATGATTACAACCAAATCAGTTACAAAATGGCTTAAGAACTCTGACTGGTCATAAAAAAGCTGGGAAGAGTTCTAACGTTGTGTGCCAGAAAGGCAGCCTGCAAACCTGAATCAGTAACACCAGTTGAGCAGTTAAAGTGGGAATGGGCAAAAAAAATTCCAGGAAGCTGCTGTGAAAGCTAAAACATTTGACCCAAATCATAAGGTTTCAATGCAATCAAACCAAATTCTAGTGAGTTGTGTCTCAACAATTCACTACGAGCCTTGTTGCAATTGTGGCATTGAGCAAAAGGCAATAATTTTTATCAATCTTAACTGACATGAAAGAGAAAATAAGTTGTCTAATTGTGGTTGTGTGTTTTATTCATTCTGTGTTAATGCATGACTTTCAGCTTCAGGTCGAACAACAACATTCTGGTAAAACATTATTTACTTTCTAACATATTGTACCTCAATGTATATAACTTAATAAATGGACAGAAATGATTAAAATAATTCTCAAGTATAAATATTTTTAATGTATACTAAGCAAATATTTTCTTACCTTTTAATTCTGGATATGAGTGCTACTACTCTCATGTAGGATTTATGGACCTGTCCATAGTTAATTGGTTTTGAAAGTTTGGCTGCTCAAATAATGAGAGGTTCTTCTATATTGGAATTTTCATTTATAAGTTATTATTTAGGTGCTAAAATCAAGCAAATTTTCACTCCAATAAATGCAAGAGGTTTCCTGAGTTTACCGCTGCCCAAAAAAGTCACGCAAAGGCTTGCCGGCTTTGGAACAGATAAGGATTATGCCAATGCTGTTGTGGCTCACTGGTTTTTATTCAATAGTGCATACACATCGAAGTGCATCTCCACTGCTCATTAGAGAAATGGAAAAAAAAAAAAAAAAAAGTATATAAGCTAGTTTCGATGGCGAGCTCCCTGTAGGCAGCCACATCTGGCTCCTTTTAGCGACAAGCGTATAAAAATCAATTTTAGTTTGGTTTCAGGCATTCTGTACCACAGACACCCCACACATATATACACACACTGGGAGGTAGAGCTCCAACATGGTGGTCACCCCCACTTCTTTCAGCTTCTGCAATACCAGCAGTCATCAAGGGGCTTTGATAAAGCCCACGTTCCTGCCACAAGCAGTAGGTCTATTTACAGGATGGCATCTGTACACAATAGCCCTTTAAGATAATCTTAAAAGAGAATACTTTGAGAGTGGTTGTGTGGAACTCTTGAAGTTCCACGCAACCACTTACAAGATAATGCTTACTGGTATCATCTAGATCCTAGATGATACCAGTAAGCATCATCTTACCTGTGAGCAGCGGTCAGAGTGATCTCACTTTAGAGAATTAAAGAAGTCTCATAAGAGAATCAATCTAACTACTACAATATGACTAATGCTCTAGATCATGTCTTGCGAAAGCCACATTTTCCATAGTTTTACATCAAGTCAAAAGGATCAGTTAAGAACGGCTGACATATTGTTACTATACTAGTCCTAAAATGTTTGCTGAACCAGTTTGTTTAATTGCTCAGCCTAGTTTTTTTTTTTTTTTTTTTTTTATTTATACTTCTACTAAAATTAGTTTTAGTTACATGATTTAAAGCTGAAACCAGTGTTTTGGCTTATATCCATTTTTTTTTAATGTGGTTATTCATAATACCAATGAAATGTGACCGCAATCTGACTTGTGAGTTATGAGTCCAAAGTGAGCCGCATGTACACTTTGTACTCAGCAATTCTCTTTAAATGAAAGTAAAAAATGGATGCCACCATATTTTAATGGATTTTAAAGAGGCAGGAGATTTTCTCTTGAGTGCGCTTATATTATTTTCATACTTTTTCTAAAAAAAAAAAAACAATACAATTTGTATGTTGCAATAAAAATATTGCAAATAAAAAAAAAAAAAAGTTAAAACCATATAATAACCATGATTGTAGCGGTGTTCCTGGTTGTACCACCAATTCATGGAGAAAAAAAACATCAACTGATGTGAAATTCTCATCAGATGTCTGTTAAAACTTGTCCACATATGCAAATAAATCAAACCACATATCTCTATTAAGTCATTTGCATTTGTAATGGAATTACTCAGGGGAAAAGCATTGCGCATTTGGAGAAAGGGAGGTTCAAAGCGCATTTCTAGAATTAAAAGTGGCTTTTCAAAAATCCTGGACTATCCCTTTCATTCATTAGCTGTCCTTTAGATTTCGATGTCGATTTTCCTTCCAGTTCAAATCTAATCTGGCTCAAAAGTATCTAAATATTTGTTTTATTTAGTAGCCGCATTTAGAAAAAATGGAGCAGATGCAACACAATTTAAATGGTGTTGCATGAAGATCACATTAAAGCTCTTTTAAATCCAAAAGACTACCTAATCGGGGATCCGTTCTGCAAACGATTTAAAACAGATGCTCGCGTCCTTGTTCACTATGCATGTGTGTGTGTGTGTGTGTGCGTGTGTGTGTGTGTGTGTGTGTTTGTGCCTCTTAGCACTCCGATAGCACAAAGAAACACATGTCCACATTAAGTGGCTTCACTGATCAAGCTGATAGGCACATAGATGAAAGAACCATGAAGGAACTCGTTCCCCTCAGGACCGTGCTAGCAGCTGGCAGCAACAATCCGCTCCAAGTTGGCTCATGTTATCATTAAATATGTTTGTCAGTTTAACACTGCTGCCTACAAGGTGTAATAAATTACAAAAAAAAAAAGTGATGATCAGACTTTATTTTATTGGTTTGGATACCCTTTTTTTTTCTGAGCACATGAAATCCATTGCAGTGTTTGTTTTTTTTTTTTTTTTTTAGCGTAACTCGAGAAATTTCCCAATTTTTTTGGAGACGTCTTCAGAATGAGAACAATGAAGAACGAAGGGCGAAAAGCAAAAGTGACTGATTGCAGGACATTGGACCAAATGGGAACCAGAAACTGTGAGATGTCAGAGCTGCTATGGATTTATTTTCTACCTGCACCTCTGAAATCTACCACACACACACCCGCCCAAAGCAGAACAAAAGAGAGGTGGGTGTGGATGTGAAAAAGTATGGGCATAGAGTCATAGGTCAACGACGAGAGAGAATTAGCAATAGGTGTCTGCAAAGATAAGCAAAAGATGGAGCAACAGACAATGTGACGTCCAGTTTTCGGGAAAAAGCATTAAAATCAGCTGGCTCCTATTTAAATCTATCTTTTGTACTCTGAGAGCATACATCTGCCCACCGCATGTTGGACTGAGATAGGCCGGCTGCCCTGTTCAGTTTTGTCCACTTTTTATACTGCCCTATTTCTTTATCCAGGATACAGCAGGCTCCGGAAAGGTATCCAACCTGACATTTATGCTTCACAACCTTAAAACCTTCACATGATAAATTTCAGTTCAGCAAAATGCTGCATAAATAACACACACAAATATTTCATTTCACCTATTTTTTATTATTTATTTATTTTTTTTCTTTTGTCAAAGGTTTTGGGATACATGCATCAGGTTTAACAGATGAATTTTCTATACGCACAGTCTAAGTAGGAAATAGGCAAGTGTGTGACGAACAGTATGGCAGGCCGTTATAACATTTATTTAATGCTCTTCTAGTTTTCCATATTTTTTAAATATATTTGTTTCATTGCATGGGAGGAACATGGACCTTGCAGACAAGCAAAGACTCATTTACCTAATGATTTCTGAAGCACAAAGGGACTCATGTGGACAAGTACACAACATCACAAACACTTTGAGATTTGAAGCCTGAAGGTATTAAATTGGGTATTGTAAGACAGGATAAAAGCTAAGACTATCTAAAATGCTGTTTCTATCAGTAAATGTGGCATTTCAAGGTTTTTACAAATTACATTTATAAAAATCTGAATTTTGGGAGTATTTATAAAGTTTATAAAAAGCATTTATAAACACAAAGGCTACTTTTGCAGATATTGATCAAATCCTGTTCTTTAGGGCCATAACTTTTATTCAAATCAAATTTCCAATGAAGCAGAAATAGTCTTTATTGTTTTTTCCCAAAACAAATACATTTTAAAATTGTAGAATTTCAGAAGCAGAAAAATCAAAGTCAAGACTTGGAAACAAGAGGAAAAGAAAGGCTGGTCACTGAAGGCCATGCTCAGACGACTTATATGTTGGAACACATGCAGAAGTTGAACCAGTTCCTGCAATGTCACTGGATTATTCGAATTATTGTTTATGCCTTGAGTTACCCTCATTACGTCACAATAGGGTTGACCAAAGACACTCTTGGGTTACAAGATGGAACCAACATTTGACCTAATTACTATGGAAACTGCAACATTCAGCAGTGCCATGGCATTTTGGTGAGAAATATGTATTATTAAAAGCTTTTGTGTGCGTTAGAATTATGAAAATGACATAATTTTAAGATGACATTTTAAGGTGTGGGTTTATTCCAGTTGTCTTTTTTGAATCTGAAACCCCTTAGCTGGACTCACTCACTGGCCGCAACAGGCTCTCTCATACAGTAACAACACAAACAGAATGTAGAAAGAAATCAACATCATCTTCCGATTTTGTCTTTCAGGTAGGACACGAACCTTTAGTTTACATCGAGTTTCACGTGAAGTGCGAGGCAACGATTTGGAGTACGGCTTAACCTTCAAGGTCACTGCGTAAAACATTTAGGTATGCACTCATGCAGTGTGTCTTCTGTGCTCAACAAAACTCCAAGACGTCCTGTTCAAAAATCCTTTCAAGGCTTTACATGATAAACATTTACAGTCACACCTACCAGGAGCCCTGATGCTAAGTGTTACTCTGGCTCCAGGCTGGTCTGAATTAGAGCCGCTCACCCCCTTCTGCGGACCTCATACCCTGATCTAAACCTTAGACCTGAACAAATTGGAACTGACCTGAGGATTTCTGACCACGTTGAGTTAAGCTTCTTTTTAAAGTAGAGATGCGAGAGCTCCACCTGTGCAGCGTTAACAGTCTGAACCTCACACAGACAAATCCTCGCCTTAACAAAGCAGTAAAATCGGCATGGGTGTTTTTGACTGAGCACACACTGTTAAGCCGAAACTGGCTACTCTTACTGACAATCAACAAATAATTGGAAAAAAAAAAAAAAGAAAAAGGAAAACTTGGAAGATAAGAACAGATGGCACTGGTGTGGCGATATGGTAGTCAGTAACTGGTTTTATCTCAAAGTCTTGGAAAGCATTAAAGGGTCACACATAAGGCCATTGGGCATGAAGGTATAACTGTATAGGCAAAAGTATATCCAGATGTGTGCTAGCATGCATACAAAGAGGCCTAATGGAGACTATCTCTAATCACACACCGAACTGCACCCACACACAGAAGCACATATAGAAACATTGTCCCAAGTATCTCCGCAGGTTTCCTCATAGAAAAACAGTTTTTGCACGTTCATTAAATAAAACCCAAAGCTTCTACCATCCACAGTCTGCCCTGCAGCTCCAGATAGCCATCTCCTCCCCTCAGTGGGTTCCTGTCCAAATACTCTAGAACTCTAGAACTGCCCCCAAGAGACCAGAGAAACTGTTTAATAGACTTTAAGATCGCCGTTATGCTTCAAATGAAACTAATTTATCCACTCTTGATGCCAGGTTTTCCCATATTGTTAGTAGAAAATGAACAGATCAGCATGTCGGGCTTTTTACGTTTGCTGTCGAGGCAGTGAAGAAATATCAAAGAGCCATGCATCTCTTGGAATGGCAGCTATTCTCTAGATTACCCGACTGGAAATCCTTTTTGTTTTGACACATGTCAGGTTTTCAGATAATCGTTCAAATCAGTGTTGGTATCAGAAAGAAATGAATCCAGCCATCTCTTACATAAAGGAGCACATGGAGCTGAGATTACCTGTTTTTTTTGTTGTTGTTTTTTTTAGGGTTACTTCTCAGCTGATCTGAGGACAAAGACAACCGAAGATAACCGAAGTAAATACAAAAAATTTAGATGCCTCAGATTATTTCAAATTATATTGATATTTCAAGGCTATTTTATTTTACTAACATTTCCACCTAAAAATCTATTGATTAGCCAGGTAGCCAGGTAGATTGTGTTTCTTCTGTTATAAAATCACTATACAGAACTAACTCAAAGAGGAGCTATATCAAACATTACCTGGATTATACCAATCAGCTGTATTTGTGTATTTGTTTGAAGCCAGAAAACACTAGTATGTGCACAGTGGAAACATTAACAGTTCCTATGTGTGCAATAGATACACTATAATTCGTTCACATTTTAATTACAACTGTTCAAACATCAGATATTCAGATGACTCTGACTTGAGTCAAGTCGTGATTGTATCTTTTGAAAAACAGTACTGACGACATGATTGCACTTTCACAGCGCCATTTGCTTAGATATGTCACTCTTAACTGCGTAAATGCTGCGGAAACTTTAATGAAATAAGGCTGGTAGAAACACTCTAAGTTGCTTTGATGATTCTAAAGTATTCAAGATTGCAGAGCATCAGCACATTCTCTGGCTTCGGGTTATGCTGCAATCTCTGAGGCTCTCTTCAGGTCGCACATAGACAACAAACAGCCCAGGGGCAGTAACTCTAGATGCAGTTAAAGTGTCCGACACAGTCCAGCTCACGCATACAGCCACTGTAGAATGTGCTGCTTACACTATGAGGAATCAACATTCTTGAAGCCAGATCTACTGAGGAGCTGGTCTCATTGTGGCCTGGGTCGTGGCCGCGTGTGTGAGTGTGTGTAAGTGTCTGTCACCTAGAAAGACCAAGTGACAGAAAAAATGCAGAATAGTAGACATGCTATGCTTTGCATGTCCACCTGTCAATTTCAACCAGTTACGACCATCTTCCCCAGAATGACGCGTATTGAATCACTCTGGCTGTACCGGGCCTCCCAGCAGTCTGAAGCTCTGGCTCCTGGTGTTGCAGCTCTTTGCTTGATCCAACAACTGAAACACTGCAGTGGACTCTGAGCGACTATTGCATACTTCGCAGAACCAGGTACATGCTCATCTAAACCAGCAGTTACATTTTGTAATAGCACCGACTGGGAAGTCATTGATGGCCAAATGAAAACTGCAGGGACATCCCATTATTAGCATCCCTGGTAGTATGTAAATAGCCATCAACTTGTCTTCCATTACATTGGCAAAGTCTCAGTGTACAGATAAAACTTGTTTTGAAGGTTCTATCTATGTGGTCTTCTAGAGTTTCTATATAAAACACTATATTTTATACCATTGCCATGCTCTAAGGTAAGGTGATGCCTAAACTTCTAACTTATGTTTGTTAAAGTTTGGGTGGCCCTACATGTTTTGCGTTTTAATGAAAAGTGGCTGATTTAATTGTTTTGGATCTAATGGAGCATGTCAGAGGCCTCCTGTAGACGTAGAGCCCCTGGCAACATATGGTAAGCCCATGGTGACAAACATTGGTTTTAAAATGAACAAGTCACTTTAAACTCATAAAAGGGCCATGGTTAAGTCCAGTTTTTACAATTCAAAGTCAAATCTATGCATTCGAAGCAACAGTAATTGATACCTTCATTTTATCAGAGCTGGATCACTGCAATTTATTCTACCTTGAAATCAGCTGGTCCTCACTCACAGTTTTTTGCAGCCGGTGCAGAGCGCTGCTGAACGCCTCTGAACAGGAACACACAAGAGACAGCACGTTACCTGACTGCCCTCACTGACTGCCCGGGTATTTTTGGAGTTCATTTTAAAATCTTTCTGTTTGCTTTTATGATTTTAAACAACCTTACCCTGCCTTACTTCACTGAGTTTCTCCGCTGCTGCACTCCTGCTCGGACACATAAGTCTGCTGACCAGCTGGTTCTGGTCATTCCCAGTTCTAAGTAACTGGGGCCCCTAAGTTATGGAATACTCTATTTTGTGTATTCATCAGGCCCCGTTACTGTCCTCTAAACCACTCTAGAAATGTATTAGCTCCAAAATGTTCTCCTTACTTTGCACATGGGTGCATGTGTGAGGTGGACCTGGTTCAGACAGACAAAGATGCTTTTGAAAACAATACATATGTAGACATACACCAGCCTGTGCTCACAATATGCAATGTCCTGTGAGGGGTCATGTTGTCAAATGGGTGAGTGGAGAGCGACCCCTACTGGACATTTATATTTTTCAACAAATTTGTTGAAGCTTCTTTGTCATTCTTTATTTGGCTTTAATGCCTTCTTTACATTTACATTAAAATGTTGTCACCTTATTAAATGTTAACATTGTTAAACTATTAATTAACATTTTTTCGGTTCACTTTGAGTGTTTTTTTTTTACTGAAATGAAGCAAATTCAACAAATTCTGATCTTTATATCCATGTATATACCTAAATAAGTTAAAAGAATGAAATCAAGAGGAATTTCATTCAACTTAAGAAGAAAAACTAGTATCATTATAATTCATGTGCTTATTTTATGAAGATCACTATAGTTTCTCAGAAAACTGGAATACCGGATAATTGGACAAGACTTGAAATTTGTCAAGAAATCGGAAAGTGGATTCTCAACCAATTCAGGAAGGGCAAGGTGCAAAAGGTCATTTCTACAGAAGTCGTTTTCCAAATATATAATGCACCCAGGAACATGTTGAAAATTTGAGAGGAAGAAAAACACGTTTTAGAAAGCACAGCTAAAAACAGAGAGCAGAAAGGCTGTTTTCCAGACCAACTCTATAAGTTTAGGATTATTTAAAAAGACTACAGTAGTGTTTATTTTTTTTCAGGAGACATATAATGGCATAGATGTGGAAATGGAAACTCTAGCGTTAAGAGGACAATATGGCACCAATGTCCGGATTAATTTAAAGGACACTCCAGCTCGATAGAGGGCAGTAACGCTCCTCACCACACTGCGTGCTGCACATCGCGTCGCTGGACTCCAGCCTCTCCAACACAAAGAGAAAGAGGCAGACAGGGCAGTAAGAAGAGCTTTTGTTATTAATATAAGCTGCAGGCGTGTTACTGCGTGAAGGACGGGGAAAGAGACTCCTGCGTGCGGGTTCAGGTGAGTGTTCAGAGTCCCGATGTGCGACTCTTTTCCAGAGTGATGAAACGCAGGTTGTTTAGTTCGTTTCTCTGTGCTCGTGTTGCTCCGAAAAAAAAGCTGCATAATGGAATTCGCCGTGTGCAACAATCAAAGCTTGCAAAAAAAAACAAAAAAAAAAAACAACAACAACAACAACAAAAAAACGCCCATAAAACCCTCCGGTTAACTTGTTACAATACGTAACCTTTTATTTTAGCCATGCAAATAAATAGTAACATTATGTGGTTGTATAGTAACTTTGTATGACTTAAAAATAAATAAATAAAAAAATATATATATATTATTAATTTGCTCTGCCGTTTTGCTTTATTTCGTTTTATGGAATAACATGCCATGGTTTTTTTTTTTCCTGTTAATCTAATGTCTATAAATTACTGTTTAAGAAAAAAAAATCCTCCTCTTCCAAAAGTAAGAGCTTTCATTCAAACATGCCTCTAGTGACACGCGAGAAAACTTATTATAATTTTCTAATCTAATAACAGTAACTAATAATTTTATTTTATTTAGTTTATTTTTTTACCATTGATTACATAAATACATTAATGTCTAAAGCTGAAGTTGTACTTTCCCTCAAAACAGGAGCTTTGCTGTTTTGTGAAATATTTCTTCATCGTTTTGATTTAAAATGGAGACGTGAACAACCAGCCGTTCATCTTTATGTCTTTTGTCTGTGCGTTTTGTCTACCCAGTAGTGATGGAGCCTGTTGACCTGGTAGAACTGCAGCCCGACAAACAGGAAGCTGCTGACGTCGCCTCGTGGGTTTCTGTGTGTCCCGGAGGACTCTGGAGGGCCCAGCGAAATGAGACGCACGAGTGGACTCGGCAAATCTCTTCTAATAGAGCAGATGATGCATGTGGGGCATTCCTTTTGGTTGCAGTTTCACTGATCAGAATTTTGTGCCCTGTTTCGCATTTCTAGTTTTTATAGTACTGTAAGCTGTTGATTCCAATGCTGGAAGCGTTGGAATCAACAGTATTGACTTTCTATTCCCCACTAGCATTCGAACAATGAGCCACAAGGAATCAATTGTATTAGGAAAAAGAGGAAACATCTTGTTACGTTTGTGAGGAAGTTATAAGATTTTGGATGTTCCCAATCCACTAGTCTTCATTCAGGTTTGATCAAGCTGAAATTTGGCAAATGTAGACAATTCTGGTCAACGTTGATTTTCTTATTATTTTTCATTCATGTATTTTTTTGCATCTCTATTTATGATTTAACTTTTTTTATGTGACTAATATTTAGCAGTGCCCTATTTGTGACGGCGTGCTTTTCAAACTTGTTTTCTCTTTCTTTCCCCGTAGCTCGTCTAACCAATCAGTGTCCTAAGCTGGGCTCACTGTGTCGGGTAAAAGTGCAGCTCAAAGCTCAGGCCGACGACTCCGACGCTCCTCCGTCTACAAAAGAAAATGAGAAGATGCCGGTCAGTGCTGTTACAGAGTTGGTGCCAACTCCAATTCTCCGGCAACAGGATGCCGTGCTGCAGGTGCCCCTGGGTGACTGGACAACTCTGAGGCTGGGGGAGGGTCAGTGCGACGTCACAGAGGCATGTTTGGAGGGGATGAGAGCAGGGGAGAAATGTGAGGTAAGATTTTTATAGTAGCAGTAAAGTCTGGTTTTGTTCTTGACTGGAAGTTTTTATACATAAAACTTTTAAAGAGCAAATTCAGTCAGTTTCATCACAGGTCTAATTATGGTGTCTTAATTGCTCAGATACAACTTACTCCCATTGGAACTGGACCAGAAGCCTCTCTTCACCAGCCTTCGTGTGAAGACCTTCCTCTCATTGCCACTGTGGAGCTCCAAGCCTTCACTCCAGGAAAGGAATCCTGGGAGATGACCCCCGCTGAAAGATGGGAGTGGGTGAAATCGCACAAGGAGAGAGGTGGCGGTCGATTCAGGAGCGGGGACTTATGGGGAGCAACAGACAGCTACAGCCGGGCCCTCAAGCTCCTCATCCCCCTCTGTGGCCTCGTCGGAGAGGTGGAAGATACAAACTGTTTGGAAGAAACACATCAGCTCCCGTCATCTGATCAGCTTAAAATCAAGAAAGCTGAGCTTCACTCCAACTTGTCTCTGTGCCAGCTGAAATTAAACCAACTACAGCGAGCCAGGGACAGTGCTGCTAAAGCGACTCAACTTGAACCTGGCGCCTCAAAGGCCTGGTACCGACTGGGCCAGGCGTGCCAGAAGTTGAACGAGCTGGATGAGGCCAAAGAGGCATTTAAGAAACTGCTGGAGATCCAGCCGGACCTGCCTGCTGCTGTGAAGGCGCTCAAAGAGATAACGAGTAGAGAAAAGGAGAGAAATGTGCAGCTGGGATTGAGACTCAGTAAAATGTTTAGCTAAAGTTGGAATGTTAGAATTCTAATAATGTTTTTCCTCATAATTAGATCTAAGTGCAATTATGACACAGCCTCTGTTACAAAGTAAAGCCTTATAACTACAAATATGTCTGATCTCTTTGAAAGGAGGTTGGGATAATAAATATTCAACCAAAAGAACGACTCATTGAGCTCATTGTCACAAAATGGTCGCCTTCAATAAATGTCTATATTGTTCGGTGTCTGGCCACTAGGTGGTGCAAGAAGTCAACCAAACTGAACACGACAAGCAAAATGCCGAAACCCGGGATCGAACCAGGGACCTTTAGATCTTCAGTCTAACGCTCTCCCAACTGAGCTATTTCGGCATGCGGGATTGGCTCGTCCATGATTCCAGATACCAACACGCGTGATATTGTCGGATTGGGATGTGTGGTGAAGAGAAATGACCTACTTTTGGGCAAACTGCGAGAAATTGTTCCGTAAATCCAGCCTTCCGTTTGCAAACACTAAAGAGTGTGGTTTGTAAAGAAACTGCATGCTTAGTCCATATTTCACAGTAGTGTCATACTTTTGGTATTTCATGTATTTATTTTTGTACAAGCTTGATTTTTTTTTTTTTTTAATCAACTAAGAAATTTTAAAATATTACTGTTGTGAAACTTAAGATGTCATCAAGTATATTCACAAACTAAAAACTACAAATAAATGGCATAAAACATTTCTTTTAATCATCATGGTAAAAAAAAAACGCAAGAACAAAACTCTTACTTTGCTGGCACTTTTTGGACAATCGGATCAACGTTGCAACATGAACCAAAAGACTACAGACAGTTTGCATTTGTTAAACTTTTGAAATGTGTTTTCTGTATGTCCCAGTTTGACGATTACTTCCTTTTAACCTTCTGTGCCCTTGAGCTGTCTGAAAGTGACTGGGCCGCTGATAGCTGTCTCCACGCATCCACAATGAGCGCCAGAGGAATGACAATCCACAGAAAATTCATGAAGACAAAGTAGAACCAGAAGTAGATTGGATGTCCGAACTCGCTGTGAACATAACCATCTCTGTGCTCCGTGAAGAAGTACAGCACTGCTCCGTATATCTGACCTGGTGACAAAATGTGTATTTAGACACAATATGTAAATATGAGAAACCAGAGCATTATGTAAATATTGTTTTTTTTTTTTTTTTTTTTTTATAGTTCTTAGAGCTTCTTACCGAGTGAAATAATAAGCTGCAGAACAAATCTGTAGGACTTGGTGGTTAAAAAGGAATAAACGGTCCAAAAACTGAACGGACCCCATAAGACAGCGGTCACCGTCTCCATGCAAACAGTGAAGTTATCAGCTCTAAATTAGAATAAAAAAAAAAAACAGCAATAGCTTACCATACCACCTCAGTTTCACATTTTTTAAATCAATGTTTTTAAAATGATTGTGACTCACATAACATATCTACTGTCCCCTTTGGAGTACTCCTTCCCTGAGAGAGGGAAACAGAATACATATTACCGTACCTTAAAAATCAAGAATGCATGACGGACATGGTTTTCTTTTTGTTTGTTTTCACGGTGGCAACTTACACAGTTGCGATAGGAAGCTCTGATCCCCTGGTATAATGTCATAATAAAGACAAAACCATCCCTCGATGACGCTGTGGATGAATCCGCAAACGGCAAACCAGCAGACAGCCAGTCGCCTCCATGTTCCCAGCCTGCCAGCGATCCCAGTGGTCAGCCAGGTTACAAGTAGAAAACCCCCAGAGACAGAGAAGAGGAACACCAGGATCTCTGACATGGACCGATCATTAGCCACATAGGAGGGAATCACCAGGTCCCGGGGCCAGAAAGGATGAGGAGTCTTTTTGGCATCCATTATCTGTTTGAAGGCATGATCATCTTTTTTAAAAATTATTATTATCAATACAAATGTGATCATTTTAAATATCACGACCCTTATTGAGAAGCAATTCAAGTTCCAATTCTTTAAGTGTTAGAGTAATTAAATAAATAAAAAATAAAAGCTGGTATCAGCTGGTTCCACTCACCAGAGATGCAAACAATGTTAGAGATCAGCCACACTGTTTTTGTAAGAACGTCTGTAGACTTGGCAAAATCAAAGTTGATATCCAGCAGATTCACTTCACATGAAAGTGGGAAAAACACGGAAAGCTGTCAAGTTGGGGGGCGGTAACTCGTGATTACAAACACCAATGAAAAACCTGTAATTACTGAGGTCGAACGCATGAAACGATACATTCGATCTGACGGTTCAGATGATTGGCTCCTTTTCTCGGAACATGGACTTTGCCTACGAAAACAACCAATGAACAGGAGCCATTCTTCACTTAAAGCCCTCCTCCTTTTGAAAAAAAGAAGCACGCATCGACGGCAGACCATGACAGACTCACAAGAGTCTTGAAACTGCGAATTTTGAAATTGAGGTACAGTTTCAAAATTCTGTCGCTCATCGAGCAGTGAGTTCAGGATGTAGTTAATTAGATTTGATTTATATACTTAAAATTTTGTATTAAATAAGTCAGAATGGGGCTAAAGTAAGTCGCTGAGACTCTAAATGTGCAACAGACGTAAACACAAAAACGAGGATACAATATAATACTACTAGTAACATTCTTAACGTGGTAGTCAAACAAATTATGGTATAAAATGTAACCCCCAAGCCGTGTCAGGGATTTAACCCTGCCGTGACCCGGATTCGAACCGGGGTTGCTGCGGCCACAACGCAGAGTACTAACCACTATACGATCACGGCGAGCTACTGGGGGATCTGAATTGCACCGTTCTAGCTGGCCTTATGAACGCAGGTGTAAGATCTCGGCGTGTGAGCAGGGTAAGGATGAGTGCAGTAAAATAGAAAGACTATTCGAAAGAGGCCCAAAAGTGCATATACACGGAGTAAAGCTTACACGTGGTGGCATGAACAAACTGTGTAGTTAAATTTCACCTGTTTGTCAGATGGAAGTTACAGTTTCAGAAAGACTTTACAAATGCAAAGCTTATAGCTGCAGTAGATCCATTTTATAAAAATGTGTTTTTCACGCCGTTAAATATTTTTTTTTGCCATTCAAACTTGGTGGTGCGCTGAAGTAGCATTGATAAAGACGGAGATATAACAATGACAATTGTCAATTGTTCCGTTACGAGGGTGTGGACTGAGGACTGTAGGGACATGAAATGAAATGCACACATGTCCAAACTTACTTCCGTATTGTAGCCACATAGTGTCACGGTACCTATCTAGAATGTCCCCTGTCTCGAAGCGTGATATGAGTCCCATATGGTCTAGCGGTTAGGATTCCTGGTTTTCACCCAGGCGGCCCGGGTTCGACTCCCGGTATGGGAACACCTTTTTTTTTTGTCACTCGTGATATTTTTAATATTATTGAAATTCCAGCCTAGTACTTCACATTTCCTTAAATACATCGTCACTATGTGACAAAGATATACAAATTGAAAACCACATATTTCATGGCAAACCTTTAAATATTTTTTACTGCCAATATAACCATTTTCTCATTACGTAACACTGACAATATTTTGGTTATGCCGCTAAATATTCACAAAGGTGGTATGTTTAATCATAGGCGTGTTTAATATATTTCTCTGTGGCAGAGGAAAAATGGAGTCATGTGACTTGCTATGTCATGTGACACCAATACGGAAGCTGTGCGCGTCGCCTCGAGTGGATCTGGCGTTGATTGTATCCGCGATACAAACTGTACGGAAAACACATCTTTCTAAGCAGCCGGCATGGGTGTATTGAGAGAAGAAGACGCTTGTCTTTCGACGGATGAAAAGCTGCTTTATTTTATGGATCAGCTCGAGTTATTGGAGGCGAAACGAAAGACTCTGAACTCTCTCATCGAGCAGGTAGAAAAATGATAGAATGTGGGCTATCTGTCTTTGAATGCAGCACTCTAGAAAAATGCTGTTGTTTTTAGCTATTAGTTTGTGGGATGAACGAAGATGTTAACCAAAACTTGATAGATATTGTAGAAACATATTTAAAGCAATTTAATCAGAACAATTTAGCATTTTATGAATGTATATTTAGTAAAGTGACATAGTTGTTGAGTGTGTGTATGTGTATATATTTTTATATATGCAGTGTTTATCAGCCGCTACACTGAGTGTTTTAAGATTATTCAACCCCTTTCCACTTTACTCTTGATTAAACTCTAATGTTTTTACTTTTGTTCTCTGCTTCTGTGTAGGGGTGGTTCTCCATAAGCAAGGCCCGTTATTCTATGGGAAACAAGCAGGTTTCTGCTCTTCAGTTTGCAAACGAGATGGAGCCACTGGTTTCTGTGCATGTTAGGTGGGGGATAATAAAGTAAATGTTCTTTAAAGTCAAAGTTTTTGCATTTTTGGTTTCCGCTAACCTTTTGTTTTGTGCATTTCTGTGTTACAGAACCTTGGAGAACGGTAAGGTAGAATTCGGCGCAGTAAGAGCGTCACAAAAATGCAATGACGAATTTGTGAAAGAATCATCCTCAATAGAGGATATTGGACCTCAAGAAGAAGGTGATGCATTGAGAAAAATGTGTTCTGGCAATATCTATGATGAACCTTTTTTCTTTTCGACTTCACTCTTTTATTTTATTTCACAGGCATCAGACGAAGAAAAAATGCAAAAAGTGATGCAGCAGAAAAAAAGACAAGTGAAGACGTAAGCAGTGAAAAAGCTCCTGAGGTAAACCCAGGCAAAAGAAGAGACCATAATCCTCAGCAGGACCCACTAAAGTGGTTTGGGATTTTGGTGCCGCAGTCTCTGAAACAAGCACAGTCATCGTTCCAACAAGGTATGGCTTAAAGTAAAGGACATTTTTGCCAAACATTGTTGTGCATTCACAATGTACAGCTTACAAAATACATATCGGTATATTAGTGAGAATATTTGAAAACATGAACCTCTGGATGCACAACGATTGTGTAATATAAATAGAAATTCCAATGAATAATTTGCGATTCTTAATTGAGTTTCTCCTGTCTGTTCCATTGCAGTCATAGAGCTTTCAGCGGAAATTGCAGCTCTGCAGATCGTGGTTTTAAATGCCAGACAGGAGCTGAAGCATGACGTGAGAAACGGTGATGGCTCGACTGGTGCTGGACTCAATACCTCTGCTCGATCAAACGAGAAGCAAGCGGATGTTCTTTCAGCAAATGAGAGTCCATAGATCACAACGTCAGAATCAGATAATCCAGTTATTGCTGGACTTAAATGTGGAAATCACAGGCTGAACAGTTCCTGCTACATTCATTATTGTTCAATAATTTTCCATGTTGTTGCAAAATGTGTACCTTATTCGAGTTTGTATATAAATGTGTTGGAGTTTGTAAATTTGACCAAGACTTATGAGCATTCTAACAGCTTAAATAATTGTGGAATCAACTACATTTTGTGTTCAAATATTTTACATCCCTTTACCATTAAGGTAAATGACGCTAAAATTGTTTGGTCGACATGCCGGTGTAACATTTTGAACTGTTTCTTCACTCATTACAAACATTTATTTGTAGGTAAGTTAGTGATGCTAAATAAAACATTTTTCTGAATTGCTTTATATGATTCATTCTTGTTTGGTTTAAACATGGTATCAATTGCCATGTACACTGATCACACATATCAGGATCACTATCTTCCTAAAAGCATCTTTCCTTTTGACAGCATACGACATTGACCATGTCGTATACTGGACATGGTCAATGTTTCCAGTTGCGTACCATTTAATTTTCTTTTTTCTTTTATTCCAACAAAATGATCTCAAAAATTCATCAAGATTCTTTTTACTAAATGTCTGTTAGGTCTTTCATTTGGTATATGGAAAACATAGGTTGACCAAATAATACATGGAAAAACATAGTAAATCATGTAATCAAAGTAAGCAAATCATATTTGTTCTTGCAGTGACTCGTGTAGAATTCAAAGCCATAAAGCACAATTTATCTTAAGCATTAATTTATAAACACGGAACATTCTTGGCCCTCCTTTATTTTAAGTGGTAACCTTGTACAATTTTGGTAGAGCAACTTCAAAAATGGTAAATCCATGACTGGAGGTATGTGTTCCTAACATTTTCTGTATGTGAGAATATGGGTTACTGCATTCTGAATCTTAAAAATCCCCAACTTAAAATATATAGCTCAACCTGAGACCAACTGCCAACTTATGCTCAAAATGCCACGTCTAAGACATTCAAACTACCTCCATCGATATTGCATAGAAAAGTGGTCAAAGACTCAGTCAAAATTATGCCAGGACGTCGTTAGTAGCTAAAAGTTTAGGGACATTTATCAAAGTAGTGGGGCTATAAATTTATTGTACTATCTAGTGCAATTTTGATTTCTACTCCTCAGTGGGTTTTTTTTTTTGTTTGTTAGTTTTTTTTATCAATTGAAACTGTATTGTTTAGTTTGCCTTGTTGAAAAAAAAAACTTCAAATAAACACATTTTTTTTTATTATTTGACAAATGACCTGCACTGCACGTTCTGATCCAGATCGGCTCCAGCAACCAGAGCGGGTCAGTGCTGCGTGTCTGCCTCCTCCATGAAGGTCTCTGCTCTGTCTCCGCTTCACTTGCGTCCGAGCGGCGGATGGGAGCGCTGGAAGCACGGATGTGGCCTCTCGGTTGTGTTATTGATGTTTCCAGACATCCGCCGCCGCCGCTGCTGCTGCTGCTGCTGCTGCTGCTTGTGTAGCTCGACCGTGGCCTATTTTGGATGCGCAAGCAAAGGGATCCCTTCCAGTTCGATTAGCTTTGTGTCTGTGGAGCGATCATTTTTCTACGCGTGATACAGGGGGGTGGGGGGGGGACGAATGACTGGGATGTAAACACGACGGCTTGCCTGCGCTCATGATCTGGGGCGAGGTGAGGCTGATTCCTCGGACTCGGATCGCCAGCTGATTTCACTCTGGAGCAGAGCAGCTGTTCGCTCCAATGGCGTCAGTTTCGAAAGTGTCTATCCTGGATTATTTCAATATTGTGTTCGAGGGGGAGAATGGTAAAATCGAGTCCAACTGTAAGGCTTGTGGCACCAGAATCCAGGCGAAACGGAGCGTTACGTCCAACTTCGTCACACATCTTAAGGTAATGTGTCAAAAATCCTATAATAAATAAGAAATCAATAAATGATGGTCCAGTGCGATCAGCTGCTCCAGGGTTTGCATATATTAAAATGCTGGATCAGCAAAGACAGACTGTTGCTTTTGTGTTATTGAGAGTTGATTCGTTTCTCCACTGAAATTTACACTTGCACGCTGTTCTCTGACAAACATAATGACATATTGAGCATGCAATCCAATAACATCTGTTTCTCTCCCATTCAGCGGAAACACCCAGCTATGTATGATGACTTTGTGAAAAGGAAGGATATGAAGAGAGAGGGTTACTCCTCTGCTTGCCTGCACAGTTTCACAACCAATGGAGGAAACCCCCGCTTCACACTCCCTGTAACAACTGGAACAGGAGGAGGAGCCCTAGTAAGTGTTGGAGGAGTGGGCACCCTTGAGGGAGGAGGAGGCCCTGGAGCAGGGGTGACTAAGTTTGACAGACATGACCCCCGTCAGGTATGTGTTGATGTCTGCCGCCCCTTGAAATAACGCTCCCTCTGAAATCCCTCAAATGGAGCAGAGCAATAAAATCCAAAGTGAGTACAAAATGTAAAGTTTGCCATTTTTGTATCTTTTTTGGGATTATGGTAGGTTCTCATCTCCGAGGCGATAGCTAAGATGATCGTGCATGACCTGCAGCCGGTGTCTGTTGTGGAAAATCGGGGCTTCAGGGAGTTGCTGCAGCTCCTGGAGCCCCGTTACACTCCTGAGCCCCAGCACTACATCCAGGGACAGCTTCTCCCTGCCTACGCTTACCAGGCTCAGCTGGCTACACGTCAGGCCGTAGCATCTGCACACACCCTCAGTCTTAGCTTAGACCTCTGGAGGAGCCAAACTCAAACTGCTTCAGGGTGAGTTGGCAACGTAAGCCCTAAAAGAAATAAACCAGCAGCACGGTTAGATTCCTCAACTGTGTGGCCTACTTCTTTCTCTTTCTTTGCAGGTACCTTGGTGTTACCTGCCATTATCTTGCATCTGACTGGCAGATACGTTCTGCTCTCCTGGCCTGCCTCCCACTGACTTGCAGTAGCTCGGCAAGCCGTGTGCTGGCAGATTTTGACGAAGTGTGTCATTCTCACGGCGTGTCAGGGAGAGCATTTTGCGTCATTGCGGACCCTTTTCCAGCGACGTCAACGGCGAGGCCAAGTTGTCTTCCTGGCTTCGTGCTTCCACCTGTTCTTACTAACGGCCAAGATGATGATCCGACAGATCAAGTCCTGGACAACGGAAACAACGCAGAGCAGTGGATCAGTAACGGCCACGAGCGTAATGGAGAGGAGGAAGACTGGGGGGAGTCATGGGAGCAGGGTTTGGGCGTTTGTCGGGTAGACTGTTTCTCTCGCTCTCTGGAACAATGTGTCAGGGAGGGGTTGCGATCCTCCCCACAAATTTCCTCTACTTTGACCAAGGTTGCACGTTTCTATAACTACATTACCTCTGCTGTGCCTCCTGAGAAACTCATCCAGGTGTTTGATGGGTGGTTGCCTGGGGGAACCCGAAACCTTCACGATACTGCTACAGATTGGGCTGCTCAACTTAAGGCAAGTAATAGCATTACGATCATGAATAAAGGAACTTAAATATTAATGTATTTCACCATATTTTAGATTCCCTTCTGTTTAATGAAGGCAATTTATTTTTGCATACACCAAGAAAAAAATGTTTGTGAGAGTACTTTACGGAGGATCAAAACTGGTTTAAATTCAAGTACAATTATAGGCAATCTGATTAAACCACAATCCAATCCTGTCGAATCCTATCCAGTCCAATTCAATCCCATCCAATCCAATCAAGATTAGTCTTTCACTGTAATCTAATTTCATATAATGACATTTATATAATGCCAAGTCGTAAAAGGTCTAAATAAAGAAAACCAGTGGATTGCATTGAATCTTTAATTTGATTTCAACCTTGGACATCACAGAGTAGTGGGCGGCTACAGAGAGTAAAATCCTCCTTTTGACAGAATGAGACTCTGGCAGAACCGGTCTCAGTGACAGTGAAATCTTTAAACTTCAAAAATGTGAATTTCCAAGACTCTTCACATAGTCTTCATACAACATAATATATTTTTATATTGAGATAATGTGATTATAAGAGTTTAGATTGTCAATAATTGACAGTGCAACACACCGACGCTTTCACATAACTAGAAGTGTTCGGATGTCCCAGAAACATTACAATTAAAATGTGCATGTTTTCTATCAATTGTGTAAATTTATTGATACATGATCTCATAGCTATTTAGTTTCTTCACTTTTTTCCCTACAGATCTTGCGGCGGCTTTTGGACTCGGTGGACTTCCTGGAGGAGGTGAGCGGTCCCGGGGAGGTGGCGTTGAGTGGCTCAGAAAGGGCCCTGCTGAGGGAACTCACTGACATTTTGGAGCCCTTCACTGAGGCCTGGGACATGGTGCACAGAGACGCACAGAGAGACACCCAGCTGGACAGACATGTGTCCATCAGTTTGGCTCTGCCTTGTGTTCTTGGTCTGCGAAAGCATCTCTCTGAGACTTCAACTCCCCACTGCCCTGCCCTCCTGCTCGGTCTGAACCAGTCCCTGGAACGCCTTCTGGCTCCGATCCTGGAAAACCCCTTGTATATTACTGCGACCACCCTGGACCCCCAGTTTAAACTTACTTGGAGCAGCAACCCTGACTGGCACAAGCAAGTTCTCCTCGAGGAATTATCCAAACATTCCACAGCCTCTCCCCCAGCCGAGCTCAACACAGACATTAGCCCTCAGTCCCAAACTCTTCCTACTCCGTCACCATCTCCAGTCTCTTCATTGTCTCGCCCCTGCAAATTGTTCTCTTTTATCAAGCAGAGACCTGCGACACAGGCCAAAAGCCTGGAACAGGAGTTATCTGTCTATCTTCATGAGGAGCCCACAGATGAAGAGGCTTTGCATTACTGGCGCCGTAAAACCATTGACTTTCCTCTGCTAGCTCAAGTAGCCAAAAGAGCATTTACCATTCCTGCTTGTGACACTGTGGTGGAGAATATCTTCTCTGCAGCCAGACGCCTCCTGTTGCCAGAGAGAGGCCACGTCCTACCAAAGAACTTGGAGACACTCATCTACCTCAAAGCCAACTACAAATTGTTGTGGACTTAAAGCTATGAGTCAGCCATATTTTCTCTGAAGAGCAACCAGAGGGTTTTCAGTTTTAGAAATGTGACTTCTTCTTCACAGCAACACATGTTGCTGTGAAGAGACCTGAGTGAACAACGTAGTAAATTACACACTTGTTATTTTGAGACTGAAATAACTAGCTTCCTGTCTTAAGTATGGTTTTAGATGTGGATATTCTGCATATGGGTTTTGCCACTATGAACTGTTGAAACGTCTGAGATCAGATCAAGACTAAAATACTCCTTCCGTCTGTCTTTATTTTGCCGCTTCAGGGTCTGCGAATGACCATTCGGTTCCCATTGTCTGGTTCCAGCCTTCACTTTGTGAATTATCTGTTGTATATTTGCCTATAATCAGGAGAGGTCAACATTTTATTTGCTGTCCAAACAGTCATGACCAAACATAAGTTTACCCTGTGATCTAATAGCTTCTGCAACCAACTTTTGGAATTAGGGAAATACTACATTTCATGGTTTTCTATAAAATTTTTGACCAATTGCTAACATTGCTGTTGATGAATCCTGACCCACTCTTTGGCGTTCGTTGTCACAGTTGTGTGACGAAAATTGCGTCATTTTGTTTTCAGGCTCAAGTCACCCACCCCTTTCCGTCACAATCTCCCTTGCAAACTTTTCGTCCCCCGCTCTGCATCCAAAGTTATTGTGTGATCGGTCAGCTCGGGTTGTTTTAAATGGAAAACAACCCGAGCTACTCAACCTCCAGAAACCAGATTTTCTGTCTCTGAAATCTTAGATATAACTCTTGGAGGTTGGTGCAATTTGCATTCTATAGCTAGAAAGTGTCTTAAATGCTTTCCATATGTGAATGATCGTTCTCAATTTGGAAACGATGGATGTTAATGTATTTATAAATTGCCAGTTGACCTTTCTCAGATTGATGTGTAGAAACAATTGCTTCTTTAAAGTTTTTGCAGTCTGCCAAAACTGCCTTTTATGCTGGCAATAAACCTTGCTTAAAATCAAATACATACTCTAGATAAATGCTTGTGATTAAATGAGTACAGCTTCCCTTCTTAAATCCTCCACAAGCAGCAAGGATAAATACAATTTTCCCAATATTATTGACAGTAGTATAAGGCTTGTTTTCTCCAGGAATGTATGTAAAACTACTCTACTAGCTGCCGGTCATTGCTTTATTGTCAGTTGAGAAAGATTACATTCACTGCAAATCAAAATATACATCCGCCAATTCTTTCCCTCAATTACTGTAAACCTTAACACCAGGACATGAGAATAAAGGAATTTCAGTTTAAAACACAGGTATGTTTTGTCAAAATTATTAAACAAAAGTAGAATTAAGAGTCTTTAAATGTTTAAACAGATAAGAATTGAGGTATGCTCCAATTTATCTTTCCTGTTTTATTCTCAAACAGGCTTTGCTTAGACTCATGTCACAGCAATGGTCTCATGTCTGCTTTGAAGAGCCTGGCTGTATCAGAGTGTGTTATCCTTTATTAGGGGATGGGCCGGTGGGGAGGCAAGGTAATTGTAATAGTGCCGTTAAAATAAAATTTGAGTCAGCAGGCAGGCGGCTGTAACAGCCAACAGATCAGCTTCCTTCTCACCATCAGGTAGGCTCACAGATGGACCCCGGTAAAAGAGGGATGTTCTTAAATTACAGCCAGAATTAAAAGCAGCAAGTTTTTAATCTTGCTGAAACAAAGCTACGCAGAAGTAGCTTTGTTTCAGCACAGCTGCTGTTGTTTCTGCTGAGAAACCAATTCCTTCACGGGTAATTATTATCAGAGGTTGCCGCGATCTTAATGATTGCCACCACAGGACGCCCTCTGCAGATGAAGATGTGGCAGCCAAGACATGTGCATGGGATGTGTCATTGTGTTCATCTCGGAGATGTGCTATAAACGCTCGCTCTCTGGGTGTGTTGTTGTTTGTGATTGTATCTGGAGCAGCTTGAAGCATCTCTCCAGCCTGCGCCCTCGCTACCTCCCTCACTCCCCTGAGCTGTGACAGCTCATCCATTTGAGTTAGGCGAACGGGGCCGGGATGCGGCCCTATTGGTAATTGCCTCAGAAATGAATTACTTGGCAGAGAGCTTGACAGAGGGAGGGAAGGAAATTGTAATTGAACTGCCCCCGCCTCGCTTTATTCGGCTTGCCTCTCTCTCTCTCTCTCTCTCTCTCTCTCCCTCTCTCCATCTCTCTCCCTCTCTCCCTCTCCCTCTCCCTCTTTCTCTCTCTCTCCCCTCAAGTTATTATATCTGCAGTGCAGGGAGACATTTTCCATCTGCACAAATATACACACACACACACCCTCATCAAACTGGTCCTCCCCCTGACGCGGGGCGATTTCATAGATTGATTGCTCACAGGCACATACGCGTATAGGACCACTCTGCACTCCACGCACATTATATTTGTTCAGACTACCTTGCTCCAAATACGCTCCTGTTTTTAGTGCTCTTTAGGTGGCCTCCATAGTGCCTGATGCATTGCAGGACTTCAGAGTTGGCACCAAGAAAAAAGTTGCGCTCGGTATCGAAATAACCCCGGATACCCCATATGTGCAGCCAAGCAATGTTATTAATAACGTGCCTGTTGCCTGCCTGTTGACAGATAGAACGGCCAAAGGATTAAAGATGGAACAGAGTTTGTGTGTGTTTCTCCGTTTGCTTTGGCAACTGTGTGAAAGGTGGCTGAATTAAAAAAAAATAAATAAATCTTCTCCCTACCATACACATTTACGCCGTCGTGGTCGGTCCTTTGGCCTTTTCTTAGCTCGTCCAGGGGGAAGGGGGTGGAGAAGGCTCAGCTAACTGAGCTGCTTGCCCCAGCACCAGATCAGACATGCACATGCTTGACTCCTAACTCAGCACACAATGGGGTCTATTTCTGTAACTGCTCTAGGGTTATCACCCCACTTGCACTGACTCTCTCCCTCTATCTATTTCTGTCGTCGCGTCTCTTTTCCCAACACTGTAACCTACTTCCACACCATCATGGCCGACAAAACCAGCCGGTTAGGCGTTCGTAGGAAGGAGAAAGCGCCAGAAACCAAAGCAAATGAGGAGAAGGACAAGGAAAAGGCCAAAGAGAAGGCTGTAAAAACTCCAGACAAGCTCAGCAAAAAGCAAGAGAACACCCCAGAGCCACAGAGGACCGAGGAGAAGAAGACAAATGGTGAAAGCGAAGGGGCAACAGGGGCAGCAGCAAATAACAGTGAGGATAATGGAGAGTTTCAGCCCATAGAGCTTCCACCTTTTGAAATTGTCACTGGGTGAGTAAGATTTCTGGCTGTATTCTGATTACCAGCTTAGAAACAGTTTTTTAGTGAGGAGGGATACAAGTCGTTTGCACCTGCTGTCTCTTAACTTCCTAACAGTAAAAATAGAGATGAGTCATGCAAACACCAAGTTTGGCCATATCATTATACCCAGCATCTGCTCCCCAATCTCTGTTGTTTGACACATTTTATTCTCAAAGTACTAGACCTTTATGTGAGACCATCTGGCTGTTTGCAGGCACCATGACAGATTAATGAAGCAAAACAAAGAGAGAATGTGACACATATATCAGATTAGTTACCTATTGATGAAGACTTTTTGTGACAATATAACCGAGTGATGTATCTCTGACAGTCAGAAGGAACTGGTATTATTGTGAACCGGTAGTTTGTGAATTCTTTGATGAGCAAGCACACTCTGTGTTTGATGTGGTGATAACTCTTACTGTCTGTCAATCAGGGAGCGAATGAGCCCGTTCTACTTCAAGTTTCAGTTCAGGAACGTGGAGTATTCTTCTGGCAGGAACAAAACGCTCCTGTGTTTCAGAGTGGACACAGCAGGAAGCAACGCAGAGCCCCTGAAAGGCTACATGGAGGATGAACATGCCACAGCCCACGCTGAGGAGGCCTTCTTCCAGGAGGTGATTAAAAAGCTCTAGTGCAGGCCGCAAGCACTGCAGTGGCATGCAAAATCAAAATGCTACAAGATGCCCATATAGACAGTTGTTGGGAAAGAAAAAAAAAAAGGCAAATGTTTTTGGTATGATAAATTTAAAAAAAAAAAAAAGGTCTTAATTTTGTAAATTTTATTATTCAATTAAGGTGTTTAATGACAATAAATTCGAAATCGAATTGCGCCTTTTCTGCCTTAGAGCCCTGCGGACAAATTTTAGGATGAAAATGTTTCTACTTTTCTAATACATTTTGCAAATTGTCCTCAAAAATGGTTTATTTCTATGACTCTGTCTTTTTTTGTAGTTCACCCCAAAGATGCTTGGTCTTAACTTTCAATTAGTTCTCATTAGTATACCCTATGTGATTGACATTTGCTTGCAATAAATATGTAGTAGTGGAGGTAAATATGTTCTCATATTAGGTTTTTTTTCTTTTTTGATAATTCTTAAATCTTTATTAATATTTAGATGTTCATCCATTTGTCCTTCTGACATCACAATGTTCCTGTGCAACAAACCTGAAAGTAATTCAACCGAAGTTTTGTTTGTGTAGCATCACCTGACAGAAAATGTCACTTTGGGCCTCCTAAAAAAATGAAAGTAAATATGAATACATATTACAAATAATCCAATTTCATTTGATCCAATTCTGTATAATTCAATCTCCTCCCCTTGATTAAATCCAATCTAGTTTAGTTCAGTTCAGTATAATTTGATCTTGCGTACTTCTGTAAAGTTGAGAAAATAAACACGCTAAAAGCGATCTAAATCCAATCAAGATTTTCTTTAATTCTTTGCCTTCACAAGGAGGAGAATTATCTCATTTTAATCAGTGAACAAAAACAGACTCAAGACGTTTGGTCGGGCGGTGAGCTCATTCTTGCTTCACAAACATGAAGCAACAATGCAGGAAAGACACATTGTTTCGTTAATTTTTGACTATATTGTCAAATTCATGAATTTAGTCAAGTGAGTTTAGGCCTGAAGCAGTATTACTAAAGCAGAACTCAAATACATCAGCACCAGGTCGAATGTCACATATTCAACTGGGATAACTGAGAGACTGTCTACATCCCAATTCTGATTTCATGTCAGAAAAAGGGAAATCTGATAGCTGAATGGTCTGCCTGCCATTCTAATTTAAGAAACTCCGTAATGCGAGACCATAAAATGACCCGCCCACACCTGTGCAGTGCACTTGCAGCAGATCTCTTTTTTGTGACATTCGGCATCCTTTTTTCTCAAAACATCTCATACAGACAGACGGATACAATCTGAACATCTCGGCTGTAGCTCATTTGGAAATCAAACTCCCAGAGTCTGAAAGTGGTTGCACAAGGTCCAGCATGAGTCTTCCACAATCAGTGATCATTTGAACGTCTGTTCAAAGTCAGCACAACTAATGAACCTGGCTTTTTGGAGAAACCCAGGAATTTAAGGAACATTGTGAAAGGGAACATGAGAGACACTAAAGCCAACAGTGCAGATGAGCTGAAGGGATATTTTGCTTCCTTAACTTCTCAGCAATTCCTTTGGTTGATCTCCATCATGCCAGCTCACACTGAGGCATGCAGAAAGACCCAAAAACCAAATATAAGTGCTTATAATGTTGCTGCATGAACATAGTTTTCACTAGACCGACTTTTCTTCTAGAACCACCAGCAGAGTCTAATATTGTTTTTTTTTTTGGACTCACCCAGCCCTGGTCTGGACTTGAGACTGGTAGATACATTTGTTACAGTAAGGCAATTATAAGAAAGATTTTGTTCTAGTTCAAAAAAAGAGATAAATGATCTTTCTCCATTGTCTTGTTGACAAAATTCTTGGTTGAATGCAGAAAGCTTTAAGTCTAAATCTACCAAAGGTATGAATAATTTTTGGCCTAACCATAACACTCTCTGTGTAATGAATCTATACAAAATACAAATTTAATTTATAGACGGAAAGTTCTGAATTCAATGTTTTGATTGTATTCTCATTTAATGAGATGCACCTGTAGCCTGGGAAACCTGCGTCCAGGTGTTTCCCAGTGGGCACTTGAGGTTATAGTCCAGGCTTGCCCTTGCAAGCATATTAAATATTGGAACTTTAATCATCCAAATTATCCAAAGTGTTCTTTTCTTTTCTTTTTTTTTACCCCCTTGGAGTCATACTAAGCAAAAACATTACCCTCAGATCAAATCATTCAAATAATTGTTTTCTTTTTCTATTTTCATGCCATCAAACACCCAACCTGCATTACTTTTTCAGGTCCTCCCAAACTCCTCTAAGGAATATGACGTGACATGGTACGTTTCATCCAGCCCCTGCGTCGCTTGTGCCGCCAAGTTGGCCAACATCCTCCAGCAGCGCAAGAAGCTGCGCCTCTCCATATTCTGCTCCCGTCTCTTTGAATGGGAGGAGCCGGAGATAGTGGAAGGCCTGCAGGCCCTGGTGAGAGCCGGCTGCAAGCTGCGGATGATGAAGCCCATTGACTTCCAGCATGTTTGGGAAATGTATGTGGAACAGGAGGGCGAGAGCTTTACACCGTGGGAGGACTGCCAGGAGAACTATGAGTACTATGTGGAGAGATTGACCGATATCCTGAAATAGATGAGCGTGAGTGATATCATGAAATTTGATTGTTTTTTTTTTATTGTCTATCTGGATAATAACTCCATGTGGATTTCCTGTCTTGTTACTGTCTGCAGGTCCAACCTGACTGAAGCAGCCTGCTTGTGAAATCATCACTTCGTTTTTGTTTGTTTTTATTTCTTTTTTTTTTTTTTTTTTTTGCTGTCACATTTGACACTGCGGATACATTTTTAACAGAACGAGCACTAATGGCAACATTTTCTACTTCTTATTTTTCAAAATTAATACATGAAGATACACGGTTTGTAGATAAATATATCAAACACGATTCAACGAGTCGCTTTTAAAAGAGCAAAGCAATGCGAAATACATCCAGTCATGAAACATTAAAAAATATTAAAAACAAAACTGGAAGAAGTTATACTGACATCTGGTGTCTGTTTAGAGAACTGAACCATGAAATGAAAAAAGCGAAGATGCACTTAAAATATTCACAACTCTACATTTTTTTTTTTTTTACTAGGTTATTTATGTAAAATAAAAAACAAAAATCTACACAGTTTTATTTGCCAAATCTGAACATGCTAACCATTAAATAAATCCATTTGCCTGATCATCTTATTTACATCTTTTCATGTCATACAGATAAACCACTAGTTTGCTAGATCGAAAGTCATGACAAGAGACTTTTTGTTAAGCTGAGCTTGACGAGCCACATGCTGTGCAGTTGTCTCTCAAATATATGCCACCACCAGCGAACAACATTTTAAGGTCTTCTCTAGTAAATCACTGCAGAAAAGAAACCATCCCTCCACCATTCTCTGTTGTCTCTTTCCCGTTGGTTGTCGCAGCTGAAAACAAAGGTGCAGAAAGACGGGTCAGAAATGTTTTATTACAGTGTTGTTTTATAGTTTACAAAGAAATACCTTGTTCATCCGGCGATGTCATTGGGAGAGATGTTGTCTCACTGCAGCTTGTGCCATTCTCCTCCCCTTCTTCACACCAGATAAAAGAATATCATTCGCAATCAGATGAGAAACTCATTTTAGCAACCAAAGATCTGTCCTCTGCTTGGTATTTTCTGGTTTTAATAGTCTGGATTAGTCTGCCAAACATCAGATCTTTATATTACCTTTGGCAGGTGGATTCACGTCCGCATCAGTGATGTACTCAACCAGAGGACATGGTGCATCTGCAGCAGAAGATGGGAAGTAATTGAAACATTTAAGATGCATTCCAGTATGACACAAACTTACATCTGTGAGCTGATGGTTCCAAAAATCCCTTTTAAAAAAAAATCCCCTTGAACTCAAATCATCTGCAGGGCAGTATGTAGGAGATTCAGAAAAGGTTATCTACACCCACCAAACCACACAATGTGGGCTCTACCTACCATTTCGGTCCTTTAACTGAGCCATGGTAAGAAACAGAGTGGTCTCCTCTGGCTTGTAATCTGCGGCAACTATGTGACAATAACAAAATGTCAAAAGTTTAAAAAAAAACAACCCTAGTGGATTTTGTTTTCCACATCTTACCAGAAATTAACATCACATACATTTTAAATAAATATTGACCTTCGCCAGCAGCTATGTTGGCTTCGTTTGTGGTGGTAAAGCTACGTTAACGCATGGCTTAATAAAAGCTTTAAGATGTTTTAGTCTAAAGTGGCTTCTGTTACACCAGTCGGCCACACTGGCCTGACTGATCGGGTACATGAGCTGTGGTTGGTCTTGTGTTCAATTCAGCTAGAAAAGCTAAAAGGAATTAGTGATGACTAGCACTTTTAAGTCAATATACGGGACATTGAGAAATTGTAAACGTAAAAATCCCAAACCTGGTTTCCGAAAGATTCTTAGGGCAACGCATCCGATGAAAACAGCTATGATGCCGAAGAAAAGACAACCGGAGATGGAAAGAAGGATCCTCCTCTTTACAACTACAAATTACATACAACACAAACAATGAATAAAAAAAACAAGGGATCAAATATTTCAAGGTGAAAATCGATGAGTGAGGTGCACTCACGGAGGTTCTTGGTTCTGTAGGAGTCGCTGCGCTGTGAATATAGTGGTCTCTCGGTGCGAATGCCCTCACAGGTGTATGAGCTCTGCTCTGGGTCATTATCTGGCGTGACCTTATATGTCGACGAGTGCAACCGACTGACGTTAATGCCCTCTTTATACCTGTTGCAGTCATTTTAGAGAATTTTTTACAATGGAAATGCATTTTAAACAATACAAATAAATATAGAACATTTATTTATGTGTATCATTACCATGTATAGTTCCACGAGTCGGAACTGCCTATCACGTCACATTCTAGCTTTAAGCTGTCAGTGGAAAATACCTCAGACCATGTAGTTAAGAGGACTATATTGGCCTTTGGGCGCTCTGCAACAAATGCAGTCAAAGATGTGATATAGCATGTTTAACAATACAGTAAACCAAAGAATCAAGATCAAAACACACCTTCAATTGTAAGTTTCACATCCGCACTATTTGAAGAAAATGTTGTTGTTGTGTTCCTTTCAATTTGGCACTTATATGATCCACTGTCTGACGTCGTAGCAGAAGCAATTTTGTGCATGTTTCCAGATGACTTAAATTGTTTGTTATCTTTGTACCATGTATATTTCCATCCAGAGGAGACATTGACATGGCAGGTGAAGGAAATCGAATCGCTGGTGTGCATCAATTTGTCCGAGGGACTCTGCAGCAGCGTGACTGTTGGTTTTCCAGCTGAAATTTCACAATAATGGCAAAGAAGATGTAAAAAAAGCAGGAATAATAACTTATATAGGAGTGTGGGTACCTTACTGCTAAATTTACATTACTTTACGAAACAAAAAAGGATCTAATTTAAGGGTAAACAAAAATCTGACGAAAATCTGACAAGTTATTGGATTAATACATTTGCTATCATTTTGGACTTTTTGGACATATGTAAAGCTAGAAATTAAATTTTCTGAAGCTTCCCATGTGGGAAGCTTCATCCATTTTCATCATTCACTCTAACCAAATTTATTCCCTCTGCTAAAAAAAAGACATTCCCTCAGTTTGATACTATGTTCCCTATGTATTACCAGGGTGTGTTAATTGTTTCTAGGATTTAAATTGTGTGACTTCAAGCCTGAAGACACATCACCTAATATTTCCTAAAACCTGCACCAACATTTACGCACTGCCCACACCAAGATGTTCCTTGGAGAATTATGCTCACGCCACAACATCGTGGATCGACATACCAAGAATGCATGAAAAGCAGAAACTTTCTGACTTTGTAAAGGTAAATCAACCATTTGGGATCTTAATAACAATAAGGCAAAATTCAAAATAAAAACTTTAAAAGGAACAATGGGCTTTTCACCTCTTTTGACCTACCTCGAACATCCAGTTGTGTTTTTTTACTATGTCCCGTCGATGTTTTTTCACCTCTTCTGGCTTCGCAAGAATATTCTCCATTATCAGAAACATTCAGGTCTATGGTTAACTTTTCACCAGATGTGTTCAGAGCGTTTCCATCTTTGTGCCAATGATAACTCCAGCCAGAAGAAACATTTACTTTGCATTTTAAACTCACAGTTTCTCCAGCAAACATTGGGGTAAAAGTCGGATCTCTGCTTAATGTGGGTGTTGGTAATTTGTCTATAGAAAGAAAGACAATACAGAATATGTTACAGCCTCTGTGCACAAAAAAGTGATACACCAGAATCAGCAACTTTTTATTTTATGTAGCAATTTGATGCAATTTAGTTCATCTTTTTTTATACATTTGTGTCAGTTCTTTGCATAATAGTTCAAGCTCAGTGAGAGTGGTGAGCATCTGCTGATAATTTCACCAATGATTCTCAATTCATCAATTCACCGATCCGTTAAAGTAACTGGATATAAACATTTTGGTGCTTTGGATGAATGTTGGTCATCGTACAAATTTTCTTCCATTATTCCCATTTTTCCATTACCATCTTTCCTCCCTCTGCCAAAGAAGGGAGGAAAGATGGTTAGAGTAACACATAGAGGATGTATTACCATTGTGTGTTTTTTGTTAGTTTTACGCCTCAAATATAGTGTTTTGAAAACTACTAAATTGAATTATTAAAACCTGCAGAAATTCTGCTGTTAATCAGAACTTTTATATAATTGCATTGTTTAATGATTGATCACATTTTCTTTCTGTTTAAATATTTTCACACAGCTTTTATGAGGTTACATGCTGATAATTGTATTAGCTCGTGACAAAAATAGAGATATTTTAAAAACTGTTCATCTAATTTCTTAAAATTACTGTTCTTAACCCGTCAAAGTCACTTTTATGACTTCCCATTCAATGACATCACAAGCGGCTTCAAGAGCGGACATCTCACCATAGACATGAAGCTCAAGTGCAGAGCTCCTGGTGCTGTTGACAGACCTGCCCGTCAGTCTTCCTGAGCAGCTGTATTGTCCACGGTGTGAGGGTGAAGCTTGACTGATGGAAAGAACGCCTTCCGCTTCACCTTTAGTGACAGTGGCTTCGTGATATTCCTTTGAATCTTTGTACCACACGAATGTCCAGCCGGAGCTTCCCTCCATCCTGCAGCTCAGCTGCACGCTCTCAGTCTGGAACACGTCCAGCCACCGTGTTTTTTGACTCAGCAATGGAACAGGAATTTCTAATGAAAAAGAGATACAGTTTCCATTTTTGACATCCTGTTTGTGGTGATTGAAAGAAAAAATATTTAACCTAATTTGGTTTCTGTAATTAGGCCAGACCTGTTGTTCTGTGAACCTTTTTCCGATACACTCACCAAATCACAGTACAGCTCATAATGAAATTAGAAGTGATAAAAATGCATATGTTCAGAGCTATCAATTCTTGTTTCTTCATTCACAGAAAGGAAATGATGTCGAGCGGGGGTTCAGGTGGGGCAACAAGTATTTTACTTCACCTTCATAGGAGAGGAATAAAACTTTCCTGATCGGTTCAATTAAGCTTATTGGCATCAGTTGATCATCACAGATTAGTTTAGTTTATTGCCTTATTCAGATTTCTAAGTGACTCTTATTGACAAATGTCATGTTGGAAATGATGATCGCAATAATTGAAGTAAGTAACAATACATGCTTTGAATAGACAGAATCATCCCAGATTTAATAATCTCAGTTTCTTACCTCAAACTTACATTTAGATGTTGGTAAGTTTGTGCATTTTGTTCAGTCATTGGTCTTTATAGATATATCTTAACTTTACAATGAGCTGATTTGCAATAACAAGTTTATTGTATGCTTTGGAACGTGCAATGGAGTATATTTTTGTTAAGCTTGTGATAAAAAACTATATTTTTTATCGCAACTATTATGAACAAATTACAACTTTTATACAATTGGCATCATTATGTGCTTTCTTACTTTTTCTAAACATTTTCACCCCTTTCCTATCTCAATTACCTCACAATTTCCGTTTCTATGATTTAACTCCTGTGACTTCAAGCCTGAAGACACATCAACTAATCTTTCCTGAATAACTCCACCTACACACACGCTGCACACACCGAGGCGTTCCTCTGAGAATTAAGCTCACACCACAACATCCTGTTTCAACATTTTAAAAAGGCACAAAAAGCGGAAAGACTATGATTAACTGAAACTTAAAACAGCCTCTCGGGGGGCATGACGAAATCCAAAATGCCAACATTAAAACTTTAAAAGAAACAATGGGTTTTTCGCCTCTATTGACCTACCTCGAACGTCCAGTTTTGTTTCTTTACTTCGTCCTGTTGATGTTTTTGCACCTCTTCTGGCTTCGCAAGAATATCTTCCATTATCAGAAAGAATCAGGACTGTGGTTAACTCTTTGACATCTTTGTTCAGATTGCTTCCATCTTTGTACCAATGATAACTCCAGCCAGAAGAAACATTGACTGTGCATTTTAATTTCACAGTTTCACCGACATACATTGGGGTAAAAATAGGATCTCTGCTTAATGTGGGTGTTGGTAACTTGTCTATTGAAAGAAAAACAATACAGAATATGTTACAGCCTCTGTGCACAAAAAGGGTGAGGATGTAGCAATTTGGTGCAATTTAGTGCATTTCTTTGTTTTTTCTTTTGAGATCAACTTTTATGTAAATATTATTTTTAATGTGGAGAAATCAGATCCAACATTGTTAAAAGTACAAAAATTGTGTATTTTTAATGTAAAGCTAGATCTGTGTAATGTTATAAATGCTTTATAACTTACCATACACGAACACAGTAGATGTGTTGCTAATTGCAGAGCTGACTCCTTTTCTGAGGCTATGGTGCGCTTTGCAGGAGTACTGCCCTTGATCGCTCACTTTGGCAGCTGTGATCTTGAGCTCTGGCCCGTTTTCATTTGCAATTAGAGTTTGATCTTTGTGCCAGGTGAAGGTCCACTCAGAACTGCTCACCTCACAGCTAAACCTCAAGACTTCATTTTCAAAAACATCTGACCGGGGGCTCAGCAGCTTCAGGATTGGCGTTGGTGTGTCTGCAAGAATGTGTCAAAAAAAAAAAAAAAAAAAACATCTTAAAATGAAGATTTATTTTGGAAGTTTCAGTTATAAAATGTTTTCCTTATGACTTCTTAGCTATGCATCAAATATTTAGGGGAAAGTGCAGTTGTACCACTATTCAGTTGCATGAATTAAGTTCGTCTGGTGACAGAGGATATATATAATTATGTGCTTACCAGAGACTTGCAGGGAAACAGCGTCACTCTGATCTGTTCTCAGCTGGCCTCTCTTAGCAAGGCATTGGTAGTTTCCTCTGTCACTATGGGTCACAGAACCCACTGGAAAAATTTTATTGCTGAATGATGGATTTTTGACCCCTTCATGATACCACTCATATTCCCATCCAGAGTACATATCAACGGTACATGTGAAGTTGATTGATTCTCCAGGGTACATTGCAGGGAAGATTGGACTTCTGGTAAGAACAGGTTTGGGCTTGTTGTCTGTTCAGAAGAAAGAAAGAGTAAGGAAAATTTCATCAACATAACAACGACTACATACTGAACAAAGAGTGAACTAAGTTGTACTATTCAGGTGAACCTAAATAAATAAAACAGCTGAGACACTGAGTTCCTTTAAAACAAGGCTCAAAACATTTGACCTTGGACTTTGATTCTGTGCTTTGACTTTCAAACAAAATGCCAGTTCCAACATGCTTTTGATGTAGGAATATCTGTTCTATCCTGGATATGTCTTGATTCTCTGACTCTTTCTGTGATAAACATATTGTAAATATCCTGGAAACATTTGAATTGGCTTTGCTGCATGATCCTGCTGTTACTGCTACTACTTATCCTCATTACACTCAGCTGCCTTTTACTATGCTTGAATACAAAACTATGTCGACAGTCATCTCTTTTACCAATGACCTTTTGTGGCTTAACGTCCCAGTAGTGCGTGCTTATGCACTGTCTGCTGCAGAACCGTTGAGTCAGCCGTCTTCCCCCCTGACTGCGTTGGCCAGCAGTGAACAAAGTGTGGCCCGAAGGCCAAATGAGGCACTTGAATTTAATTTATGTGGTATAAATTTGAACCACCAGAACAGTTGATGCAGTTGTGCTATTAAAACATTTTAGGTTTTTGTTAAAACTCAGAAATGTTGACCTGCAGGGTAAAATGTTTGGTCGGGTGGTAGTTGGTGCTCAACTCCTGAGGTTATTGTGTGAGAGGCAGAGTACACCATAGACGGGTTGCCAGTTCATTGCAGTGCAACACTGTTTTTTATTTGTATTTTTCTAATTGTCCGAGAAACTGAACTTTCATCAGGCATAAGTCATAGTTATCGAAATTTGCCAAAATAAATACATTGAATTTCTTTTTATATTTCATTTATATTGCAGAGATTAATTTCATTCTTGCAATTGAAAAAATACAATTAATCAGCTTTTCAAGGATATTTCATTTTATTGAGTGTATCCAGAGTTCTCAATAATATTGATTTTAGAGTGGATATGAGACTGGTTTTCATCCAACAGCCTTGCTTTGGAAAAATAAGTATCAGATTTTTGCCATAGTCTTAAAAATACCAGTGCAAAGACATGTCCAATTGTTAAATTTTCTACCATTGTTTGCCATCTAACATGAATGTTTGCTCTTTGTTTGTTCAGAGTATTCACTTCTTTCTATCGTTGCCATTAGCACAGGTATGTTCTCTCTTATCTGTTTTGGATACATCCTTAGACCGTAGAGTGGCGTTGAATTGCAATGCTGATAGACTCTCAGAATCTATTTCACACCTTTGAACGAGTCACTCTGTGGGTTAGAGCTGGGTGTTGGCTGCAGTGTTTCACCTCCCATGCTATGGTTGTCAAGTAACCAACATGCTCAGAAAGCTCTAGTTTTTTGGGGTTTTGCCAAGGAAACAATGAACAGAAACAGGTATTACCAGAACTATTTTCAGAAACAGTCATTTGAAAAGATTGTGCACAAAGTAATGTGGTTGTAGCATGCTTTGACTGTCTGTTTCTTGTCATACTCTGCATGATTTCTGTTTATATGGGTACAATTTAATGCTTGAATTGTATCTGATTAGTACTAAAAAAAAAAACAGACAATAGAAACCACATATTTAAATGTTGATTTCTTTTTTCATGACCCATCTTTAAGTCAATCTAAGCTCCTGTTTTAGAGCAGGACTGCCAAAATAATGTCTAAATGCTAAACGTCACAATAAGGAAAAAGGGCATTTTGTTTTATGAATTTTTATTTGTGGAAGTTTGCAAACATTTTCTTTATATTTGATAGAATTGCCATTAAACTGTAAAAATAGGAGCAAACATTTTGGGTGTGCTGTTGCAAGCTTCAATAGTTTGCTGGAATTTTCCGTCTATTCCTGCCGATAGAACTGATGCTTAAGTCAGAATTTATTTGAAGTATTTTAATTCCAAGCATATAGCCAGGAATTTACACCACTGAAATATATCACTAGCAAATATTTTGCCAACAACCGAAAGGATAAGCAAAAGCCTTAAAACATAATGTGTTTTTGAATGAACATCGTGAATGTCTAATTCTAACAGCACATTTTAGATGACCGCAATATAGTAATTAATCTCAACAGTTTTTTTTTTTTCTCTTCTATGAGCTTTGTCATAAATATTTTCACAATGATCATTTCTATCATTTGCTTTCTAAAGGTTCTGGAAATTAAGAAAACATATTTGCAAAATGATTACACTGCTTGGAAAGCATTCTAATCCCACTCCAAACTGAGCATACATGAGAGCTTACCAGCAACTTGTACTGATTCCTTGTTACTCTCGTAGAATGGGCCTGTGCCTCTCTGGACTTTGCAGTGGTACTGTCCCTTATGCGAAGGCTTCAGAGAGGTTATTTTATGGCCGTTACTGCTGGAGCCAGTGATTTCTTTCCCGTCCTTAAACCACTGATATTTCCATTCGGAGGCGACGTCAACATGACATGTGAAGCTGATTGATTCTTCAGGGTAGAATGTGTCAAAGTCTGGACTTCTGCTTAGAGTGAGCTTTGGCTTGTTGGCTATTTGGAAAGAAGAAAAAAAAGCAAGAATTTTAAAATAGTCTTTTGACACAAGAGGACTCAAAATGACAGCAATAAAAATTGAACATTTTCAATAGAGGACGTCTGGACACAATTAATCGGTTAAGTAGTGCAGATCAACTCTAAAGCGGGGAGTTTAATACATAAAGCTTCATGTATTAAATTCCCTACTCCCTACATGAGAGCCATGTTAGGAAAGCACGTCATCATGAGTTTTGGTTCTCGCTTTAGACACTAATGTGAGACACTTTCCAGACTCTGCAGGAGGTTGGAGAGCCTGACAGATGCAATTAAATCAGACTTGTGGGGTGAATTAAAAAAGTGTTTTTAGTGCCACAGAGAGTCCTTAAAGTCAATTGTAAAATGCATTGGTAGCCAGTGTGGAGCTCTTAAAATTAGGAAGTGCGCTTGTTCCTCATAATTCTTATGGCAAGTGGCATTTTTTTAAGAAGATTAAAACTGTTATTAGCAAAAACAATCTGAAAAAAATTCATGTACTAAGGTTAATGCACTGAACAGTGAAACACTGGACATTTCCTCATGATAAAATGCATTTTACAAAATCTTAAATATTATTCAAAAATATATATTTTAAACAGAGTGATAAGGCTCTTTACCAGTCTGAAGGGTTCATTGTTCATCTAAGTCCTCTTAGATGTATGTAGGTTTCGCTCTCTGAATGTTTATGCCAATCACTAAAAGTCCAGTTTTGCGCGGACAGAGCATAAGAAAATTATCGATCATCTATCACTGGCAATTGTGAGTTAATAGGAGGTAACATGGAGTGTGTCATCAACATAGCTATGAATATTGATGGTGTATCTCCTGATGAAACCATATAATGGTAGGTGTAGAAACTGGTACTCCAGTTTTAAGCCTGGAGTACCACCAGGCTTAAAACTGAGCCTGGTGGTACTCCATAGTAACCAGTTTTAAACAGTACGGCATGCCTGTTTAGTCTAGATGAAGAAAATGTTTTAAATACTGGACACAGTCTTTTTTTGTATTAAAGCAAATATGATAAAATGATAAACAAATGATGAAAACTCACATTTAACGTTTAGATTTGTTTTGTTGCTGAATGCAGAGTTGACATTTCTGGATTCAAGCTTGGCTTGGCAAGCATATTCTCCTTGATCGTTTTCAGTAACTTTCTCGATGTCGAGTGATGGTCCCTTTTTATCCAGAGGTTGGCTGTTTTTGTACCAGATGATTGTCCATTCAGTAGGGAGGTTCGGTTCACATTTAAAAGTCACTGCTTCGTCTACAAACAGATCTGCCCAAGCAGTCTGCCGGATCAGAAAGGGTGAAGGTAGCTCTACAAAAATGCATAAGAGTCATAATGAGCTTTGAGCCTTTGAAAAGAAGCAACGAAGAGCAAAAATAATTATCTTTAACATAAATAGTGGTAAGAGTCACAAAACTCACCTTTAACTTTGACGTCAATTTTACTAAGTTTGCTGTTTTTTCCCTGTTTCTCTCCTCTGCAGGTATAACTTCCAGAAAGATCAATTGTACTTGCAGTTATTGTAAGCTCCGAATTCTGATCTTGAAAAGAAAAATCTGCATTTTGAGATAGCTGCTGTCCATCTTTCTCCCATGTGAAGGTCCAGCCAGAGCTGCTACTGATACGACATTTTAAGACCACTTTCTCATTTATGTAGACATCTGAACGATCTGAAGTCACAGATGGCAAAGGAGGATCTGAAAATGAGTGAAACGTATCAAAAGAAGAAATTTGAATGAGAAAAAAAAAACCCATACTTTTTGTAATTGATTCAGAATGCATTGCTAAAATTATTTAATCACTTCCAGAGTGAACTAATACTGTATGTTAATAAATAATTTATGTGCTTACAAAGAGTCAAATTACGCTGATGATGGTAGAGCAAACAGACAAATAAGCAATATAAACAATGTAAACTGATCATACAATTTACGGAGATTTGAAAGCCAACTTTTTCTGATGCACAGCTTTGATGACCTACTCAGCGATATGTCATTTCCTGTCTGTCATTTCTTACTTTCCATGTATCGCTAACGTCAATTCGACACCGTTGTGGTACATTTTCAACATTTTATTTCATGTTATAAAGCTTAGCAATTTAAAACTTGAAAGGTCACCACATCACTGATACAAAGTGCAAGATTGAAAAAATATCTAAGTTTAAATATCTCACCATAGGTAGTTGTTGGCGCATCTGTGGTTTCATCTGAAGTTGGGGTTTCTAGCAGAAGGGAGAGGAGACGTCAAAGTTTAGGATATATCAGGATTCTGGTTTTATCTACGTGAATGGTGGATTTAAAAAGCAAATCCTGTAAGTGGTGAAAATTAAGACAGTAATGGGCAGCGAAGGCACTGAGAGTGAGTTGCAATAATCAAGTTTACTTGAATGTCATAGAGTTTTTTTTTTTTCAAGTCATGTGAAGGGAATGGAAAGAGAAAGAAAATAAAATCTAATGTTGCACATACAGGCAAATCTGAAACCAGTCAGGAACAGAATTAACTGATTTCAGTCAAACCAGTTCAATGTCTACCATAAGCTATGAAGCTAAATGTACAAAGTGGATTAGAAATCAACTTAAAATGTTATAAATAATAACTATTAGGTTTTCATGAGGGAGCTCAGAGCGCACAAAGAGTAGCAGCTGTCTAAATGTTGTGACTGCCAAACTCATGACAATAAAGTACTTCATGTTCCTCATGTTTAGTTCCTGAGTGTTACTTTGACCAGTAGCTAACCTAAAAATATCAAATGTACAATGCGCATTTAATAAAATGGTTCACAACAGCGGGAGCAAAGTGCAAGAATATTCTGTGTGCATTTTAGTTAAAAGCAGAAACACAAAGGGAAAAGGAAGTGGCCAAATGCTAAACTATCATCGAAATATCCGATCAGTGCAGCACAGTTAGATTGTTCATTCCTACCAGTTCCATCTTGAGCTGCACAGACACAGGTCAGATCTGTTTGATCACATAAGAGAGAAAACAATATGCAGTTATAGTCTCTATCAATCTTTACCAATGTAAATTATTTTGTTTCAAATATTGAAAAACTTACATATGAGTGTGAAGACTTGAAGAAGCAACATTTTCCATTGAGTCTCACATGTGGAGGTTGTCTTACTGAGCTGAGTCATTTAACTGCCATGCACTGAAGTGAAGTAGAGGAAATAAGCTTGCAGCGAGACAAGGGTGTGTGCAAAAAAAAAAAAAAAAAAAAAAAAAAAAAAAACTTCACTTCTGATCTCACCTCAGGAAAGCAGCTTTCCTGTCACTCTGATATCTGGTTTTCTTTTCTTTTCTTGTTTTTGGTTCAGGTTGCTAAAGAAACAGGAAATGTGCTGGCGTACCGCATTCAGAATGCTCAGTGTTCGACATGCTGATTTGTGATGAAAACTGACAGATTTTGAGGAATTGGAAGAACTAATATTATGATCATTTTGATGCTGAATTTATTATTTGTCAGTGTTGAAGAAGCAGAGAGAAGTGAGAGCAGGTAGAAGTATATATATATAAGTGTGTGTGTTGCATTATTCATTCCTTTTAATGGAAACAATTTGTATGAATTCCTGTACAAAATATAAGATGAGCAAATCATTGCATTTTATAAAACCAATCTAGGTACAGTTTTAGAGATCTTTTAACCATGGTACCTGCAACTTAATTGAGGTAAAAGCGGAAACTAAAAAAAAAAAAAAAAAACCTCTCTCACTAACCACAGACTGCGCTTCAGTTTTTTTGTGTGTGTGTGTCTTTAGCAGAAAGACACACACACAGTGCGATCAAGAGAAAAACCCTCCACACATTTGCTTACTTCTTATTGCAACACGTACAACTATTTAACTTTTAATCTGCATGTGCAGTACTATATACAGTAACCCTGCTGTGTTGCGTTTGATTTGATTGCTGCTGAAGTTGCTTCGAAACAACTTCCTGTCTATCTGAAATGTCTCCGGATGTAGCAGGTTTCTGTTCCCCTGTCAATTTAGACAATTATCAAATGAACCACAAGGTGTCAGAGTCGCACAGAAAAGCACATATCACTTCCTAATCGGAGGTTTTAGCCTGAAACAGTTGGCGATGTGGAAGTTTATTAAATCACAATCATACTGAATTCTTGTATGAAATGTCCCTGACTGAAGTCAGAATTTATAAGTGCACTAATTGCGTCCTCAAGCAGTATTAACAGGATGACTTCTGACAGTTATTTTTAAAGTTATTTTGAAGTTATAATTTAAGCTCTGTTCCTACCAGTAACATTTTTGACTAAACCACAACCTCTGTTTAATCAAAAGCAAAGTATGTTGTTGTGACAGTAATCTTTAGAGGTACAATGCTTGAAAAGAAAAAAAAATAGATAAAAATAGAAGAGCATGTTTGCATATTCATCTTACTGTTTCCAGTAAGTCAAGCCTCCATTCACTCGTCATGACATTTGCATGGTAAGTTGAATTTGTACAGTAACTTTGCCATTGGTCTTTTGAGTTGCACACAGGCTCCTGTATGCAACTCCACTTGATCACAATCACAAAAATTATTTTGAAAGGATAGAATTACATAAAAAAATGATAAAAGAAACCTGCCAGTTGATACTTCAATCTCACAGTTCATATTTGTTGAAATCAGGTTTCTTCTCACTCCCTTTAATTTCTATAGTGTTGCTTTTGTAAACGAATTGAATATGCTGTATAGGGAAACATACATTTATTTGACACACACTGACTGACGAGAACATTTGATTGTTTCTCACATGCTTGGTCGTGCTTGGTGTAGTACAAAGAACAGCAGCGCTTACTTCCATTTAAACCTCAACACGTGTCCAAATCAATCTGTTTGACAACAGACCATCCTTCATCTATAGGATCTATACTACCTATCTACACTACCAAACTTCACAAAACAATAATTGAGAGAGATTAGGAGCTATAGGCTTATAGTTCATGGTAACAGCATCACCAAGTCACAGGTGATTCTGATCAAAATTACTTACTTTATAAATTGCTGTTCAATAGCCAAACCTATCTTTGCACAACAATTCTTTATGGGATGTTTGCAGGCCATTGAAGCACAGAAATAGCACATTCATTAAACCAAGTGTTAGTAGGTTATGACTGTGTGGACAAGTGCCCAAACTGCCAAAACTGATCAATTCAACACATTTATTTTGAATCAAATAAAGAATCCCACACGAGTTGTAATAAAATACACTTTTTTTTTATTTATTAACATGAGTTATTGCATCTGATGAACTGTTTTTGTTTTATTGCTTGTTAAATCCACTCACAAGCTGGAAAAAAAAGGTTTACAAATAGTTTTGCATACATTTATGTCAAAAACAGGTTTGTCCAAATGAGATGGAAAGAACCTGTGTAACGCATGTCTGTCTTGCACTTTATAAGCAAAGGGACAGTCCGGATGTTTTAGTGTACCAATAAATATGTCGGCATGTTGTTCTGACTCCGTCTTCGTTATCTACATGCTTCTGCACAGCCATCTGCAGTATCTTCACTCACTTGCTATGACACTCTGGAAGAAATGTTAGATAGATATAGTGAGGAAATGGTAGCATGATCCAAAGTTCTCAAGCTCTATGATTTCAGTGGATGTAACATTAAGGCATTCATTGGCTTTCTGTCTCCCTCAGCAGAGAGAGGTTACATGATGTGACTGCTGACGTGTAAAATAGATGCATGATTCAAACTCACCTTAAGACCCACGCATCTGCTGCTCATTTAACTCACTGATGGAAAGACAATAAAGCCATGAGTTAAATGGGTTCACAAGGTGTTAAGGATCACTTTAGCTAAGAATGTTCTGCCAAAATGAATGTGGATTTCTGAAGGCCAGATCCAGCGTGCGCTTTCTCCCGCCCGAGGATTATCTGGTTCTGTTTCTGCCCTCTTAGCCTCTTCCTCCTTCTTCTCGCTGCGCTCCACTCAGCCTGTCAACTCATGGTAATGTGATGAGTTGGGCTGTGTGCCAGATCATCTGGAGTCATTTTTAGAAGCTGTGGATCGCTGTTCTGACATCACTGATGCCTTCCCACTCGAAGGCACTCCCCCAGTCTAAACCTTTGTCCCTCTAAGGCTGCCTCCCATGTACGGCTACCGCGAGGCAGAAACACGTCCTGACACTTCCTGACATGACTGTAGTATTTCGGGGACAGATTACGTTTGGAATCACACGTTTTCTCTCAGCGATGGAGTCAGAAGAAGAAAGCTGTGAATTTCTGAACGCAGTCTAATATGCGACGTGGTGTGAACATTCCCAGCCTCATGCAGTCGGCCCCTTTCGTTGTTCTCCAATCATGGTGTAGCTCTCTTACGAACATGATCTTCTAGTTTAAAGGCTATTTTCATTCAAACTTGATTTTTTTTCTTTTGAATTTGCAGCATGTTAAATGGAGAGAGCATTATAAAAATCATCACTACTTTGAATTCATTAGAAATTTACTGAGTTTCATCAATAAAAATAGAAAATAGATCATGTTGAAGCTAATATTTAATCATGCCTTTTATGGGCTCAATACATCTTGCTGGAAATCTGTTTTGAACTGATTTTGCTCTTATAACAAACATAGCTGCTTTTTTTTTTCTTTAAATGTTAGTGACTGCTATTCTGTAATTTTGTAGGTTATCATCCTATAGAGTTTGCTGGTTTTGTGTCTTGTTGAGTTTCCTTATAAGTCCTGTCTCAAGCTACACAAAAAACACAAGATGACATGTTTTTTTTGTTTGTTTGTTTGTTTTACTTTCGGTTACGCCTTCCTTTCGTAAGACAGATTATCGAGTAAGTCAATGCATGTTGCAAAATGTGCTGATCTTTGTGAAAACGAAACAAGGACTTGACAAGTAATTTCCCATTAATTAAGATCAACATCATTCAATGAAAAGAGAAGATGCATGTAGATTATAAAGTTCACCTCAATTTTTAGATTTAAAGACTTAAGCTGTAAGTTTGTTCAGGTTTATACGTCTTATCAGCAACAAAGCAGAGCAAAGTTATGTCATTATCTGGTAGTTCATTGTAATTGGTTGTTTTTAGCAGCCTCCAACTAATATTAGTCCAAGTTGCATTCTGTTGGTCACGTTAAACGGTGGGAAAATGCATGCAGGTAAGAATTTAAATGTACTTGTATTGCACCTATTAGAGGGCGAGAGGTTTATATTCTAAGTATTACAAGGTGAAAAGCTGAAAAACGTCCAATTTCATTTGACTTTGACTAATCTGTGCCACATTACTATGTCTAAAGCAGGATCACAAGTGGAAAGCAATTGCAGAGAAGAAAGGTTAAAGCGGAGCTGAGAAGAGAAGCAGGGAATCCTGGTGATTCTGGGAAACACATTGATGAGTTTGAATTTGTAATCTAACTTGTAGAACAGATTCTTAAAGACATTTATGTAAATGATTGTTTTATTTTCAAACATTAAACTATAATGATGCTTATTTTTTATTTTCCTCTTCATTTTAATCCGTACCTTTATGTTTTCTTATTTCCCTTTTTATTTTCCAGCCTCTGGAAGAAGAACTTCTGTTTGGAGAGAGAGATGAACTTTTACTCCATTGTATGATATGACTGAGTTTACATTTAGAGTTTTTTTTTTTTTTCACCAACAATACAAGTCTGGAAAATTTTCAACGTATTTTTTTCGTAACACATACGTTTGACCTCCAGTTTGCAGGAGACCATGGCTTCTCCCTGGGCGTTCTTGGCTCTGCAGGTGTACACGCCACCATCAAAGCTGCAGGGCTTGCGGATCTCCAGGGAGCAGATGCCCTGGTTGGAAATCTGACGAAACTTGGGGTCGTTTCCAATGATCATTTGGTTTTTCATCCACTCGATCGTGGGCTTCAAAATAAATGGAAGACATTAAGATAGTCATTAATTTCTCTGTCATTGTATTCAGGCTGGTTACCGTTAAGCTAACCAATTTGAGGCAGATGAGCTGTGTCTCTTTTAAGTTATTTGAGGATCTGTGCTTTATGGCAAAACATCTCCACTAATTCCTCTTCAATGTCCAAGCTTCTTTATTATTATAATGTTGGGAACCTGCAATAATGCTATGATGAAAAACATGCCTGACATCTCATCATAAAACATTATTATTTCTACCAATGTGAGGTATAAAATTTTGAATTAAGCTGCAGAACTTCATTCTTTTCATGTGGAAGAGTGTGATCCTGGAGTGAACTTCCTAATCTTTTTAAAATAGCTCTTCTGTGTTTATTGTTTGTGCCTGGTCTCTTTTAGCTTAGTGTTTACATACCAAGTATTAATCCACAACTTCTGCAAAACAAAGAGTAGATAGTTTTACAAATGCATGATAGTTTTCTTAAATTCTACAATTATACACTGACTCCTGTCAGTCTATCTATCACATAAAATCCTAATAAAGTACATTGAAGTGTGTGGTTGGAAAGTGAGGAAGTGCTTATGAAAAAGGTTTGAAGAGCATGAATAATTCTGCAATGCACAGTGCATGTTTTATCTTTCTCTTCTGCTTGGTTATCAGTTCAAACAGACCAATGTACAAGTGTTACTCTCATTGTAATTCTAAATTAGTTGCTATGTGGCTACAATAGAAAGATGGATCAAAGTGCTATTTGTGCCTAAGTACAACCTCAAACAACTCCAAGCATGAATGTCGACTTAATCTCATTTAAATAGCAGAGATAACTGGTTACCCAAAGGCACCTGTCCCTCCCACCTCCATGAGAGCAGATGCACAGTAACTGTCATTCACACTGATAAGGGAAGTGCGCTACAGTCTGAACAGGAGGTAAAAATAGGACCTCCAGAGTAAAAGCAGAACATCTATGTAGACATAACGTCTTATCACTGTCTTCTCTTTGTGTTCCTCTTAGGGCCACTAATGTAACCCCGTCCTCCACATGTGAAAACTCTATCAGAGACAGCAGAACATCTTATCGGTATGCTGGAGCGACTTCTCTGCTGTACCTTCTCAAACGGCGCTCAACAAGCTGCAGGATCCAAGGCAGAAAATAAAAGTAGTTACACAAAGCAAAGGTTAAATATAACAACTCCATTTACAGTGCAGTCTGATTTGCAAAGCTGATAACTAAAGAACTTCAAGGTCATATTTTCACAGGAGAGTGGACATGATCAGTCTACCTTCTGTTGCACCCAAAAGGCGCTAAAGAACAAGTCGTCATAAATGGGAGAAACACAGCAGAGAGACGCCAAGCTAGGAGGCTGTGCAGCTGCTACTGATTTCTTACATCACTTGAACGCAACATATTATTTTTCCAATGCCTGGCGTCAAACAGGCTTAACAGATAACGTTAAGTAAGCAAACTAACTGCGTGTAGAAGGATGTTTTCCAACATAAAGTAAGAGCTCTGTTTTCATCAGCTAAAGCAATAGAACTTGAATGTATTCTTTGAAGAAGGAGCAGACATTTAGCCAATATCTTACTAAATCTGTGAATGAAGGAGGGCTCTCATCCATGAACCTCTTACTCATGAGTCCATATGACTGACCTTGGGGCATCCTCGAACAGAACACAGCAGCTTGGTAGTGTATCCCACAGTGGCTGCACGGTCGATGAGGGGCGTGGTAAACTTTGGTGCCTCAGTGAAGTCATGTTCCTGGTACTCAGGAGGTTTGTAGACAATACCTATGTTACACACACAACCATCATTGCATCTATGTTTAGCATAGGCAAATGCATTGTACTTTAATGCATTGTATAAAATTAGTGGGTTAAATATCAGTTTTAAGCAACAATACATAAGAAACAGACCACTAATTTAAACACAAAACAACTTTATGGGTCACAAATAGATACTGGCTAGTACTTAGTATTAAGTCATGTTAAAGCTTATGCTGCAATATTATGTTATTAACATTTATCAACAATACAAAAAAAAAAAAAAAACCCAAATAGGAAAAAAAAAATTCTAGATTGAGAGATTGAATTGACAAATAAGAATGAAGTCATTTCTTTCTCCTTAAGTGCAACATAAGTTACAAAATGAAGTAGTTATTGTATTAAACCAAATGGTCCAGAGCAATAAGTTGATATCCTGTATGCTTTCCAACAACAGAGAAGAGCATCAGTGAACACTACCTACATCCATCATACAGCCTGGCATTTACAAAGTAATAAAGTTTCTTGACAGGATTGGGTGTAAAACAGATCTCTGCACATGCACACGCAGCTGTCAGAGGTCTTTATGGTTTTTCAGGCTCTAAAAATTAATCTCAGTTTTACTTGAACACCGTCCAAGAGAAGCAAACACTTAGATTTTAAAAGAGTGCCAAGGTCATTTTCACTACTCGTATGAGTTTGAGGAGTACTCAAGCTCATTAATAAAGCTGCAAGTGCTGCGTGCCTGTATGTAAAACTACACCCACATACAGACGCTTACATGGAGTCATGAAAGTACGACATGCATCTATAAAGTTACCTGTTTTCTGGATTGTTGCTGCAGTCTTGGTAACGGCACCGTTCTCACTCCTCCCCACTTGGTTCTCGGAAAACACCCTGAACAGATATGAGTTACCCATGATGAGGTCTGACACTGTGGCTGTTAATCTATGGTAGTGCTCCAGTACGGTGAACCATTCCTGTCAGTGGACACATGGCGGGTTACTTCAGAGTGGGGTGCGTGTAAAATAAGACTCACCTTTGTTGTTTTTCTGTTTGTTAAATTTTCTCTTCAAACATACTGCTACTGAAGTCATACCCCGGTCTTCTTGTCGGCCTTTTGGACCGTGTATCCAGTGATATCTGAGTTGCCGTTGTCCTTCGGAGGAGTCCATTCCAGGGCGGCGTTGAAGCCCCATGCGTCCACTAGCTTAACACTAGCAGGAGGACCGGGGAGGTCTGAGGACAGAAACGAGGGTCAGTAAAACATTGATGGGGCACACCGCAGCCAAGTAGTTAATAAGGCAGTTTAACAAGCAACGGGTCAAAGGTCAAGTGTGTCTTTAACATGTGGGTTTTTTATTTGACAGCAACAACTGGATGCAGACTGTATGTGCAAGTCAGAAAATTGCATCGACGTATTTCCTGTCTTTGCTGCGAACGGTCGCTGGGATTGTCAAAGCAAAACACAGAGCATAAGACTGACCTACAATCTGAAGGGTGATGGTTGTTTTGTCTTCTAAGCTTTCCACTTTCAGTGTCATCTCGTAAACGCCAGAGTCCTCCCTCTGAGCACTGCGGATGAACATGATACTGTCCCTGTCGCTGTTCCTGATGTTGACCCTCTTGGTGTCCAAAGGCTGTCCATCCTTCAGCCACGACACTGCAGGTTTGGGCTTCCCCTGACGGATCGGAAAGTGAAGGAGAAAAACAAAACACAGCTTTAGTTTTTCTCTCTCTCTCTCTCTTTTATGCCCCGGTATGATCTGTTAGCTTTAGTATGAATTTCTAGCTTACAACGAAGGGGATGACCAGGTTGATCTGCTGTCCAACTTTCCCCACATAGCGGGATCTGAGCAGACGAGGCAAGCGGATCTTGGGTCTGTCTGAAAAATTGAGACAACTATGTTTTTGGTTTTTTTTTTCTGGTCGCCTCAAAACGACAAGTCAACGAGACATAAGTAGACCAGACATAGTGAGGCAAAGCTCACACAGGAGAATGACTGAGTTCTACTGTCGGGTTTCGATATTAAGGAGAATATTTACAAAAAAAAAAAAAAATAAAAAAATACTTTCAAACATGAAAGACAGTGAAAAAACATAATATTGCTTAAGTTTATTTATTTATTTTTTTCATGTTTTGGGAGAGTCTTTTGCTGTGAGAAATTTTCCCAGTTTTAGTTGATATGTTGTGAAATATGCAAATGCAAATGAAACTCTTCAAATAAAGTCTGTCCAGATTTACCATATATCCAAATCCTATAAAATCTGGATTTTTTTTTTTTTTTCATAATTGATAATATCATTTTTATGGTAAATTGAAAAAGAAAAAAGGGTGAAATTGTAAGCTTTTTTTTTTTCTTGCTTTAGAAAAAGGAATTAAAATTCCACTCTCAGAATGACATTACAGTAACATTTCCGAGTGATATAGTTTCTGAATGGCTAATCAAAACTACTGTATCTGGGCAAGGAGATGCAAAAGAGGAAGACCTTTCATCCAGCAGAGCCCAAAATAGCTTTGGTGAGAAGAAAACCTTGGCTGAACCCTCACACACCTCTCCTCTGCACTATGTGCAAAGACAAGAAGACGTCATAATGTTTAACTCCTCAGCGAGGTCAAATGTCGCAGCTAAGTAGAGGTAAAACATGCGCAGTTGCACTTTTATGTGGATACTGTGACAGAGATGAAATGACATCATGGGTGGGAATTTGTGCAACATCTACACAGCTAATTTGTTCAGGTTGGGTGCCAAGGATCAGGAAGAGCATCCCTCACATGATTCTGCACAAGTAGCAAATACCTCAAAAGCTTGAAGGGTTTAAATGACACATAAAACCCTGCGCTGTTTCTGCAGATCAACGCAAAATGTCCTTTCTCGCACCTCATCAGTCCTTCCTCGCACTGCCCCATGTTCTCTGTCGGCGACCCCGCACGTCTCATCACTCTTTATCCTTACATTTGTCACCATATGAAGCTGGGATTTGGCGACGGAAGCCATCATTTCTCAGGAAGCTCAGGTCTGCCCCCCCGATGCAGCTCACACACTGAGCCCTGCTAATTACCAAACCTGCCAGCAATGCCCAGAAGCATTGCGACGCATTGCAACATCTACCGGCCGCAGGGTTGGACTACAAACAATATGTAATCTGTCTTTGTCTGGGGATAAAGTGTCTATGTTGGGGGAGGCTTTCTGCAAATGTAGGAGAGTCTGTTTTCATCGGCCTCTGCGTGTCAATGCGTGTCTAACACAAAGCTGAAATTAACACTGACAAGCCACCCAGAATCCATCAATTAGGCTCATGTTTCGCTTCCCTCCACTGACCAACTCTTTTGTTTTGATGACCGTATGTGTCCCTCAGAGGTTTCTCTGGGTTCCCAGTGGTTTGAACCACAACCAGGAAATGCACTCGGGGACAGAAAGCTCTGTCTCTAAAAGTGGATAAGTTAGGCAGGTCAACACATTTTGACACCCTCTCAAAATGCCACAGTGGAGTCTGCGGTCTCAAACGACACTTGTCAATCTTAACAATGACTTGTGCACTTTCAAACATGACAGTGGAAAATTGTAATATTCCTTAGGTTTTACATTTCCTGCATGTTTCTGTTGGAGAGTCTGTTGCTGTGAGTCTACTGGTCACAGTTTACTTTGAGCCATAGACTCTCAATAGATATATCGATTGTTAGTCATATACAAGGCACGGAGAGAGCAAGAAAGAAAGACATTTTAACATTGTATAACAGTTAAAAAAAAAAAAACCTTTTCTAAAGGACTTTTTTCACCTGCAGTGAACAGCTTGTAGAGTTCTGAAATACATGAAATACAATATACTTCCTGATCCTTATCACCGTACCACACTGCGCAATGGAAAGACCTCAGCAAAGATTAGCACTTCTGCTGGTTCAGTGTCGCATCTCTCACAAACTCAGCACTTTTTAAAAATACGCACGTTTCCGATGTAGATTTTAGGAAATGTTTGAAGTGGCCTAACACACACTGGTTGATTAATCAGAGATTTTAGGAAGAGATTTAGTCAAATCCTATTTCAATAAAATGCTTCACTTGTGTAAAATATTACCTTCTCATTTTATCTCAATATCCTGAAAAACAGTGTAGCTATTTTGCAGATGACAAGGAAAACAAACACCTCAACTGTTACACAGGCTGAATCTATTTACTTTTCATGAATGATGTCATTAGGTCAAACTGAGATATAAGGACAGCTAGAGCAGCAGTCCCATAAATAAATTGGCTGGGAATCTGCACTGACGAGGCTGTGTTGGTGGATGGCCCAGCAGCCAAAAGGCTCATTACCCAAATGTTTTCCTTTGCATGACTGAGACTGACTATAAATCATCCTTGAGACTGATAGTGCTGGCCATCGTAGAGCTGGAGTCTGCCCCCACGGCAGCCACCAGCTCTGCAGATAGAGTTTTCACTTGTCACTTTCAATAGGGATGATGTTTACGTCCACATCCGTTTGTGTTAATTTCGTATACATCTGGATTCTTTTTATTTATTTATTTATTTATTTACACATCAAGGCACTTAAAAAAAAAGCCAAATGAATTGGATTTTTTTTTTACCAGCTTTTTTTTTCTACCATGTTCATTCTTTTAGGATATGAGGATCACAGCTTGCTGCTACTGATTCAATTAATTTAAAATGGAAAAAAGTGTCGTTGTCAATAAAAAAAGCAGGTACTTTCGGAGACATTCAAGTGACAGTTTGATCTACAACCAATGAAAGCTCTTGTCAGCACCATTGGATTTACTTCTTTACATCTGTGCGACCCATCAGACGCCTGCACTTCATACCGCCTCCCCCTCTCTGTTTGCAACAGGAGTATTTTAAGGATAGGTCATATGTCACAACTATCAAAGGAAACTCAACAGATAAGTTCTAAACTATAAAAGAAACTGAACAATTGACCTAGCGTTTCTTCTCTAATAGAATAAGCTTATGTGAAGCTGCAAAGGCTCAAATGAAAAAAAGAAGTTCTTTCACCGTAAATTGTCTAATCCTAACAGTGACTCACCGCCAAGCTCCCGGATGGGCACCGGCTCCGGAAGCAGCCCAGGTTCACTGCGGCCTCCTGGGTTCACAGCCACAACGCGGACATGCAGCAGGTCTCCGATTGCCAGGTGTCTGATACAGTAGCGATCAGCCGTGGTCACCTCCCCATTAGCTACAATCCAGTCTGTTGCTACAGAGGAACATATTTTTGTGTCAGAATGGGTTGACTTTTATTTTTAGTTCTATGTGATGATTGAATAAAAAAATAAAAAAATAATCTGTTTGAACTAAATCCCTAAAACTCGGGTTCTCCTTCTGAAAATATATTGGACACTTTTATGAGTTTATCATAAGTTGACACAATTCCACAAACAACCTGTCCAAGAGAAGGTACAGTAAGAACCGACACGATGAAACCTCAGACGGCATGCTGTCATCTGAGCAAACGAGCACTTCTAAAAGCGGTGTCAAAGGATACAGCGACAGCCGGTCAACTTATGTCGGCCGTATTCGGTATGGGCCCGGCCACAAATCTATCTGCCTCCTGACACTTGGGGGACAGGTGCAGCCTCACACATAAACAGACACACACACACACTCTTTATTCACTTACTTCCATCCTTGCGGTACTCAACAGTGTACCCACTCAAGCCGGAGCTACCAACATTCTCTGGTGTTTTCCACTTGATGGTGAGGCTGGTGTCATTCACGTCATCTACAGCCACATCCAGAGGAGCGCTGCTGGGGACTGTAAGGCATAAGTGGATTAGAAAGATAAAAAAATAAAAAAAATAAAAAACACCAGCATTAGGGAGTCATTTTCCAGTTTTCACAAAAGGCTTACATGGTCAATATTATTTTCTTATAGCGTGTCCTTTCAAATATCTCATTTGTTTGAAACCTTAGAGGCTTAATCGCTAAACTTTTTATTTAGTTACAAACAAGCAAATTGTAACTGGGAGGCAAAGATGAAGCCATTGAATGCAAAAAATGCGTTGTTTAAAAATAAGTTAAATGTGTATAAAAAGTGTCACATTTTATTTAACATTTTAACTAAAGCTAACTAGCCTTATTTGAAAAAGCTGGTCGGCACTTGGCACACTGCTCACTCTGCTCTCATCTGCCAAACGAGCTCGTCAATTGGATTGGCAAACAGAAAAGGATGATTGATCATTTCAAACATGTCTCTGCTATACAATAATCCATTGGGGTTGTGCTACATAGCTCTGCATGGTGCTTGCATTGCATCTGGTGATGGAATGAATGGTGCTGCTGTCATGAAGTCTTGAGCTAAGAACATGGAAGTTTGGTTGTCTCCAGTAACATTGAAGAAAGTTGGCAGCCTCTGCGCATCATGGACCTGAGAATCTGACCGGGTTGCTGTCATCTGCCATTTGTTTCCACCTTGTTATAATGTCACAGTTGATGGTGGTAGGATATCTGAGAACCAATAAATCAGACGACTGAACTTGTTGCCCAGGAACCTACCACTTAATGACTGCAGTTAAGTGGCACGTTCCACTTAATGAACCTACCAGGTTCCACAACTGTCATTAAGTGGTAGGTTCCTGGATGTGAAGGGGTTTGTGTTGATTAGTCAGATTCATTATGTTGGTGCTCCTCTGGATTTCAGTGAGCTCCGGAGAGCAACCCTGTCTTTCACAAATGTGTGCACAAGTAATCTACTTGCCTTTACATACGTATGATGATGGAAATGATTGATGCAGCTGAAATAAATAAACAGGAATGGGACGCAGAACTGCATCAGTCCAGTAAAAGTGTTCAACAGTTGGACTAAAAATGAGAAGTACACACACGCACACACACACACACACACACACAACAAATAAAAATAAAACTTGTTGCACGGCAAGTTATCAGGTATTGCCAGGTTACCTGCGGGAGGAGGGGGTGTGGGGGCTTTCAGGGGTTCCTCAGCTGCAGCAGCTTCTGCTGGAGTTGCTGGAATTAAACAACATACCGACAACCTCTAATTTACAAAGTGAGATCTTAGTCTGCTTGCTACATCTTCTAGATGCCAAACTTGTATACTTAATGCAGCACGAATCACATAATCCATTTGCATCATTATTTTTTTGCACAAAGCATATTTTGCGTATGAAGGTGATTGTATTTTATGTTTACCATCTGTTGGAGCATCTGCAGCAGGAAGCACAGCACTGTCTTCAGCAATGGGAGCAGCAGCTAGCATTCAAATCCCATTCAGGAAAGCCAGTTAGTGACATTTATTCCTTGTTTTAACCTTTAAAGAAATTCTTGGTCATTTGTCCAACACTGGAGCTATTGAAGCAAAGCAGCAGCGAGAGCATTAGAGAAATGGCTGAATCTACAAAAGCACAGTATATTTCTAATCGAATGGACATTTTGTTGATATTTTTTCTCTAAAAGATGAATAGTGGGGATTTTGGATATGTGCACAACAATGAAATATGATACTATAAAATGTCAGTAATCACTCATTCTGCATTATGGTTTATGTGAACTTTTTGTTCCCATCAGTCTGATGCTTAATGAGATTAAAGATCAGATCCTTTGACAACTCAGAAGTTGCACAATATAGTTGAACAAAGAAAAAATGCATTATTACTTTCAAATATTTTAAGCTACACAAATAAGGCTTTCCTTTCTCCCCCCTCACTTGCAGGATTTTTATTTATTTCTTCATTTATTTTTATATTTTTTTACCTGGAGCAGCTCCCTCAGCTGCAGGGCTGTTGTCGACCGGGGCAACGGGAGCTGCTTCCCCCTCGGCTGCAGCAGGCGCTGGCTCGGCTGGAGCCTCGGCAGGTGGGGCGGGTTCAGGTTCCGGAGCAGGCTCAGGTGCTTTCTCTGCAGCCTTTTTGGCTGGAGGCTTTTTCATAGGTGCGGGTTTACTCGGCATTGCTGATACACTGAGGGTCTGTATGAGGGTGGAACGGAGTCCTCGGTGAAATTTATATATACTTAAGAGTATGTGAGTAGGGGGGCAGTGGTGGGGTAACTCCACCCATCTCCTCACCCACCTCCTCTTCACAATCTCATCTTTATCTCAGCAGGTCTTCCATACAAGAGACTTTAAAGGTTACAGCATAAAACCAAGAAAATAAATTTAAACTCAAGTTCAAATACAATTCCCTATAGATCTACATATATACTCTTTTTTGAGTCTTTTATTTAAGTTTAAAAGTTCTGATTATGTAAAATAAACTATTGTGAGATTTATATCAGGTTATTCCTGCATAAAAAACATACTTTTGTTTTGAGTCTGAGCAGGAGCTTCAAGGATTGAGAAATCCTTGAAGCTGCCATTGGGGTGCCTAAACACTTGCTCTCACAAAGCTCTACCTATTTCTATGGAGTCCCTCATTGGAGCACACAGAGAACCCTTCCCCTATGTCTTCTGCTCTCAGTTCCTTCAAACTAGTGGCAGCAGCAATTAGCAAATACATGGTGGATGTGCGTGTCTGCAAGGCTCATCATTTCCCCCCCTGATTTAGTTTTTCTCATATACTTACGCTGCTTTATAGTTGCTTTATGTTTGGTTACTTCATTTTGAGGCTGTTAACGTAACTATGTGTCTTTGGTTTATTATTTTCCTGCATGTGTAAGAGCGGAAATACTTTTTATGGACTCATTTTTGCAGAAAGATTCTGGCGACTAACTGGGTCATAATGACCTGATAATTCTCCTCCCTTGCGTGTGAAGCACAAAGTTGGACCAAAATATGATTTGGGAAGTAAGCTGTTTAGATAGATGAGAACGACAATTTGTGATTAATTGACTTGTTTTGCAAATCTAAAATGGGACAGATGTCTTCAAGTTCACGAGGTCGATTGGTCTAAAAAGGTTCAATACACACTCAGTCTAAGGGCTGCCAGAATGTTGATGTAAAAACGAAAAGCAATATGTGGTTGGTCAAGACTTCCCAACACACACTAATGGGATACTGGGAAGCATAAAAGAGATTGTGGTCAAGAATACCAAGAGATTTTGCGACGATTTTGGGGGAAAAGATGTTTGAAACTTTGATTTTGTACTGATGCATCCGTGGTAGAAGTGATAATAAATCTCCCGACCCGTTGTGGCTGGCAGTAAAGAACTCGTCTCCGAGTATTGTTTGTTTACTTATATAATCAAGAGTTTTGCGCATTCCGATTCTCCAACACATGAAAGTACAAATGTTCAAACCTTTTGAATCTTACACATGCAATGAATCAAGTGAAAACCTGGCCTAGCATCTCATTCTAAAAAAAACAAACAAAAAAAGCAACAACAAGAAAAAGTAAAAAATTGAAATAAAATAACCAAACAACAAAACAGTATATGTGACGCCCCCTAGTGGATAACAAAGTGCAGCCATCAAACCAACAGTCAAGGGTGTGAAAAATGACATGATTTTATTATGTCCAGTGCTTAAAGATAGACATATGGAATCTGATGCGACTATAGAGACATGACATTTCATGAAGTCCACTTTTAATCCAAGTGCTCCTTCCTGCAGGAGGAAGACAAAACACAAAAACAAAAAAAACAAAACAGGATGCTCATTTTCTGCATCAACAGGCAAAGTTCTTCTTTGATCTCTCTTCGCTTCAATGATTGCTGTCGCAGATGCAGTGACTATGTACAGTGTTCACAACAGTGATGTCATTCATATACAAAAGAGAAACCTTTACAAATATTCTAAGAAAAGCAAAAACAAAACGACAAACACGTTTCTGTTGTTTAAAAAAAGGCAAAAAAAAGAAAGGAAGATTTCCAGTTATCAAAACTCGTTGCTATGATACGGTTCAATTGCGGTAGGTCCAATGGATGATAGGAATATTCTCACATCTCACCACTTGCCACAAGTCTCTCAGTCTCTGGGGTCAAACTGTGTCAAGTTGCACACAAATAGCCCAGTCGTGATACACATTCTCATACGCTGATACCTATCATGTTCACTAACAGCTCATCCACTAGATCAATAAGCCACTAAGCACCCAAACATCAGGTCACCGTTTTAAAGTGACATCAGAGTGGTTCAGAGGACGTTCCCTCCAAAACCGAGGCCTCCTGGTGGTAGCAAGCAGCTTGAGAGCAGCGTTAGGCCGAACTGTATTTCAGGCACACATAGACTTAGGCATCGCGTCTTTACTTTTACACCTTCAAAGGGAAGCAGAGGAACGTTGACCGAATATGGCAGTCTGAGGTACGTCAGGGTTGAGGTGGGGTGCACATACTTCTCCATTACCAGCACTTTCCTTCTCCTCCTCCACCGTCCTTTATCTCACAACAGTCAAGATATGAGCAATAAATACTGTTACATACTAATTTCTAACATAATTTGTGCAAAAAAAAAAAAAAACTTACAAAAAGCTTCAAACTTAATTCTCATAACTTAATGCGTGTGGAGACTTCTTTTTGAGTTCAGATAAAATCTCATGATTAAAAGAACAAATGAAAAGAGGAAGGAAACTATTTATGCGTTGCTTTTTTTAAGAGCTGCTCTCCACTTCCCCTCGCAAAATCATATGTGAACAAACACAATGTACCTTGCCTTCACCAGCTCTCATTTTTAAATGTGTGTCGTCTGTTCAGGAAGGAGGCGAGGCGATGGATTTTGGTGACTCGAGTACAAAATCCTACAAAATCGGGATCTTAAGCTGTTTTTTTTTTCGTTTTCTTTTTCAACACAGCTTTGTGTTTTTACAGTGATCTAAATAAGAGGACATACTGCACGCAAGCATACGCAGAGACTGTAAACTTGATCAACAAGCTATTATTGTGTCTGTGTTTCATTTCTGCTGTTATGAATTTGCCAACTTTAAGCCACTGATTTTTTGAAGAGTCATGTCATTAGTCATCCATGCAGGTTCCTCTTTCATCTCCACAGCTTGGCAAACTGATCAACAGTAAGCGAGAAAATTATTTAAAAAAAAAAAAAAGATCAAATTGAAATAAAAAACAAGAGAAACATTCAAGGCTATGTTCATAAATGCATTTTCACGTGTGTCGTAATCTGGTGAGCACCTTTGCAAGGACAAAGTACATCAACGAGGCAGGACCTGGCAGAGGCTGCCATCTGCAGGATTTATCCATGAACTGCACTTTTTGGCTATACCAGCAACCCCTCTTTCACCACATTCACTGACAAAGCTCTCTCTCAAGTCCCATTTTCACAAGTAGAAAATAAAGTGCATTTTGGCCTTATGTCCAGTGATGGTCCAACTCACGGGGGGGGCGGGGGGAGGGGAGCCGCTAACACAATCGGCTGAAATGAAGTGCCTGCCTTCAACGAAAACCTGTGAGCACCAGTAGCTGTAAAAAAAAAAAAAAAAAAAAAAACAACGGTTGTTTCAAGAGAATTAAAAGGGAACAAATGAGTCTTGATGGTTAGGATTACAGGTAATATTTTGCATCATAACATTTCCTTTCACCATGCACTTGCAGATAAAACAAAAGCCCAATCTGGGACACCGAGGCAAGAGGAAGAACCATGTCTGATCATCGCATTTTCTTTCCGACATCGGTTTGTATTCCCGGTCCCTCGGAAGCAGGGCAGAGTAAACCCTTAGTTCATATCCCCCCTCTTTACAGTTAGCTTTGAAGCTGCTCACTGAGCACACTATAATATTCACTCCAGAGTCCTGTAAACTCTCCTTTGATCCCTGCTCCCATCGGCTCAGAGTGTAGTCTGCAGACTGGGATCCAGGCAGCCTTCTCTCTCTGGAGACTCGATATAGTTGGCAGACTCCTGAAGCTTCAGCAACATGGCCATCTGGGAGACACGAGGAGGCAGAGGCAGGTTGAGAAAATCAGAGCGTCAGTCAACGTTTTCGAGAATTTACTTTTGCATCTGTAAAATTCATCTTGAAATATTTAAGTATTTGACTAGGACATACGACTTGTTAGTTCCTTGTCTGTATCTATAAGGAATTTTGCATGGGGCCTTTCTACGTCGACGAGCCAGTTTGGTTAAGGGCTGTGTGAAAAGATAATTGTGAAGCACCTTCAATCAATGTGCAAGCTGTGAGAAAGTGTGCAACTGTTCTCACACTTTCTTCAAGCCACATTGAACTTTCTACAAAATAACACCCAACATGTAAACACTGTCCATTCTTTAAAGCACCCACAGTAGATGCAAATAATTTATTCTGATTATTTTTAAAGAACGTTTTCTTTTTTTTGCTTAAGGTCATTTGTTAGAAAGGTCAAAGGTTTGATGAAGGGACAAGATCATCCCAGTTCATACTTTAAAAGGATACGTTGCTAAATTGATTAGGTCATTTGCTTCAGTCATCAACTTCAGTAACATCCCACTCTAATCTAATGGACTTAATTTGTTATCTGTCCTCCCTTTGCAGCTATAACAGTTTAAATTCTTATTGCAGTGCATGATTATTGATGATTTATTGCTGCAAAATAGTAGGAATTCTTAGTTTTGATGCATTTTGTGAGATGCCTATCTTCAAGGTTAGGTTAAACTTATGAATCCAAAACTGCTAAAGTTACAAGTCCTTTGGGCTTAGCTGTCTCTAAAATAATAAATTTGTAATTATACCAGTAGTAAGGACTGTTAACTCACCAGAGGGTCTGACTCCAGTGTGGCGGGTGGAGGCGTATCTTTGGGGGGCTTCTTCTCCTCACTGGGCAGCCCGATGCTGGGAGGAGGGAGGTGAAAGAGCCTGGCCTGGTCCTGCTGTGCATTTGGCCATGGCAGAGTGCCTCTCACCCACTCCACCGGGTCCTCCCACACTGCTTTCTGACCATGCACCTTGGAGAACAGACCGAGAACAGACTGTTACGGGAATTGGATTCTTAGACATCTATACAGCAAGTTTCACACTAGGGAAGTCCGTGTTTGCTCACCTTGATGCCGTCTTTGGCTCCCTCTTGGAGGTACGGTATGATGGAGTGGTTCCACAGGTCAATGAACCACTGCCTGAACTCTGCTACTGACACTGGGCATGACAGGAAGAAGCAGGGACCTGCAGGAGGCAATACGTCCAGTTAAACCCCTGCTTATCCTTCTCAATAAAACCACAAAACTCCCCCAAAACCAGGGCCGCTTTACCCAGAAAACACCATGTCTCACCTATGAGAAAGTCTGAGGTGCTGTGTTTCTCCAAGAAGGCGTGCAGGTGGTACCAGAGCTGAGGGATCCAGTGGAGGACACGTAGAAGGGTCTGGCGGTGCGTTGGGTCACGCTCCTCCTCCTGGTGGGTCTCCACGGCTTTACGGTGCAGATACCTCAGCAGGAACCCATTGGCCGGCTCCACATTATTGGAGAATGTAACCATTCTATTGGAATTTTTAAAACACGCTTACTTTGCAACCCATGGTGTCAGAAATCAAGAGGCGACATCGTGAATTTCACGTGCTTACCTGAAGCTAAGGTGCAGGCCATGATTAGACGTCATCCTCACTGGTTGATTGGTTGTTCCAATAATGTAAGGGCTAAGACACAATCCGAGATGAGAAGTTTGGCTTTTAGCAAACAGCGTCACTCTTTGGTAACGTACTACAGCCAATAAACCGAGCCCCTACCATTTGTGATACTTGCAAGTGAGGGCTCCGTTGACGAGCTCAGTGATGGCCGCTGAATCGCTAATATCATCTATGATAACAACCAATGGCACCTCTCCTCCACTCTCTCTGTCGATCTGATTTGCCAGATTTGCCAGATACAACTGCAAATCCTGAAAATGCGAGGAAACATGGATTTTTCTCAAGTAAGACGCTAACAACAAGCTGACGTGTGTATTTTTCGGCGAGAGTAGCTGTTGTGTTTCACCTTCGGTGACTGCCGGTGCATGTTGAAGGTCACAGCAGCACAGCGACCCAACGCACACGACTCATGGTCGCTGTCCGACGTGTCAATCTGGCTGCGCTGCAGGAGGTAGTGGGCCAGATGCTGGGCCAGATATGTCTTTCCTGTCCCGCTGGGTCCAGACAGGACTAGGCGTCTGTGCTTCATTAGCAGGCTGATGTAGTGCAGCATCATGGGCTTCGGTATCAGAGTCTCAAACACCAGCGAATCAACACTTTTTTCTCTGAGACCTGGGAAGGAGTGTTTAAAGTTTTTACATTTACCATAAAACTGATTGAAATGGTGAATGGCAGCAACTGTGGATTATTCCAGTAAAATAAAATGAGGATTATTCTGACGCTAAAAGAATTGGCACATTCTGTAGATTTTTCATTTATCCACTTAAACTCATCTTATACGACACAAAGAATGCATAAAACATACAAATAAACAATTCAACAATTTTTAAAATAAATAAACATTTCATTCTCTTAAATGCTGGGATAGAATTTTTTTTTTTTTTCAAATAAAATATGTATATGTTTTTTCCACAGTTTTGACTTAATTACGGCTCATTGTGAATATTTTGTTCTTATAGCAACTAGTCAGTACACTAAACAATTAATCAACAACTAAATAGTTGACGATTATTGTAATAATTGATTCATCACAATTCAACCAATCAGCTGTTTCAGCCCTGTAGTGAGCCATTATAATTATTCTTAAATTCTCTTTGTCAATATATTAAAAAAAAAAAAAAAAAAAAAAAAAAGAAAAAGAAAAGAAAAATCAATCAGAACATGTACTGCTCACCTTTCAAGGTTGCAAAAATCTGAACTGGGCCACTGCCAAGGCATTGATGGGGCAAGACCTGAGGCCTGTCCCCCCCTACTGTCCTCTGCACTCCTTGGCTCAGCTGGTACAGGTGCACAGAGTCGCAGGTCAAACCCAGGCTTCCTGTCGGGTCCACTTGACTCAAGTAGTCCTGAACAATAAAAGAAAAGAATGTCACCATTAATGCTGAGCGAAATCATTTAGAGCGATATTCAACCCTTGAATATCGAGCAAAACTAATAAATTAGACTGACTTGAAAGGTCTTAGCAATGAGGGAGTCAAGGCAGGTCCAGTCAGTTCGTTGGCTGATTGTCACTGAGCCCAGGCAGAATTCCTGCAGCTGTTTCCTGTCCTACAGACGCAGAGGAGTGCACAGATTGCTCTGAAATAAAACCCACAATAATATCTGTGCTTGTTGCTCGTGGAGGGTTTTTATGAATTTACCTCCATTTGATCTCCGGTGCGAACCAGGACTTTTGCGCAGACCTCTTCATGCGGAGACGATGTACTTAGCAAGTCACAAGAAGACACTTCTGAAAGAAAGAAGCAAACAATCATATTAAATTATCAACTAAATTGCAAGAGCCAAATGTCCACTGGGGTTTCTTTCATTCTTTACCTGGAGCTTTACAATCATTTAAGCTTAGGCTGAAGGACTTGGTGAGGGACATGCTCATTGGCGGATTCCCAGAAGGCCCCAGGAGAGACGCCAGCCCCGACGGCTGAGAGGTGGAGGAGGTGGGACCCGGGCCGGAGAGAGGCAGCTGACTTCCTGTTTTTAAGTGGTCGTTTTCTGCCTTTAGGTTGTCCACAGTGGACTAGAGGACAAACAGATTAAGTTTTAAATTCAAACCATACCAAAAAAATGCAAGCAGCAGAATTTATGGGTGTGTAGAACACAAACCTGCATGTTGTTCATGGCTTCTCGGAGCTGCTCCAGCTGATGGGCAGAACTTAAGGCCTCCAGACGGATATCTGTCAGCTTCCTCTCTTTCTCCCAGAGTTCAGACCGTAACTCTGATACCGCTTTTTCACCATTGTCTCCCTCTTCTACTGTTTCCATGATCCTACAAAATAACCAGAGAAACATTCTAACCAGAAACCCGAAGAGGCATTTTTTTTAAAAATCATTATTGTTTCAAACCCGTCTGTCTACTTACATGGAAGACGTAGCAGATGCTGACATGTTCAGGGACGAAGGCAGGTCCTCGCCCACTTCTCCTCCCTCATGAGCCATCTTCGGCGAGTTGGGAGCTGAGGAGTCCGGGGTGGCGATTTCCTCGATGTCGGAGTAGGTTTTGGAGCCTTTTTTGATACTGAAAGCCTTGTTGAAGGAGCTCCTCAGCTGCACAGACACAGGAAAGCAGGCACAGAAAGTCAATCAGACAGGAAACGTCATTTAATAGATAAGAGTTAAATCAATACAGACATGCTTCACATTAAGGGAAAAGTTTGTCATTTTTCTGATGCTGCAGTGGGAAACCCCACATGTATTGTATGTAACCCAGACATTATTTTTCCACTGGCCTTATCTATATTTAGGAATATATATATATATATATATATATATATATATATATTTATTTTTTTTTTCCTAGAAAAAAAAATCCTTGAGTTAAAAAAGACAAAAGAACAGCTTGTATTTTCAATTAGTTAATGTCTTAGTTTTTAATAGTTGTGTAATTGTATGTGTTTCGGGGAAAACAGAAGGGGGCAGTAAACATTCATAAAATAATGACCAGATTACCTTATAAGTCATGTTAATAGAATTTCAAACTTCCGTTTAGAAAGTTCAAATGTATTCAAAGTGCAAGTTATCAAATTATGTTTTGTTTTTTTTTTTTTTGAAATAAATAATCTAATACAAAGAAAATCTGTGGAAATATTTGAATGAGGACAGTTGGCAATTATACCATAGCACAGCGTCAAGTTCTCAAACAGATACTGTATTTTTTCACACTTCTAATTATAAAACAGAAAATGGATTGATTTGATTAATTAACTGCTTCGAGTGTCAAAATAAATTCAAAAGAAAACCCATTTCTCTAAAATGACAAACTATTCCCTTAGATTTTTTGCTTAGTTTTACAATCAAACTGCTGAGTAACTAAACATAATTTTCACGTTGATCAAATTAATAACTTCTCGCATTTATTCTGAAGAATACGATACAAGTTAATCACGTAAATGAGGAGAAACACACTTAAGCACATCTAATGACAGACAACTGAGCAGTGGTTAATTATTTCAATGGCACATCATGTCTGCTGCTTGCCTGTCATGACTGATTCATAGCCATTGATTTAATGAAACAGTTGAAGATCGGGCAGCATTAATCAGCAGAGCAGCAAGTCAATCAGCAGAGGTGAAAGGACTGTAGTTCAGATGACCCATCATGCTGTGTGGATGGAAATTATTGGATTTGTATGATTACGCAGTGACGACACTTACCTCAAAAACCTGAAACAGCCAAATAACACAACACAAAGGAGGGAGACAGTGGTCATACATCAGCCATGCTGCTTTTTTTTTTTTCTATAGAGGATGAAGTTCACCCAAAAAAAATAAAATAGGCTGTGACTTTACAAAAAAAACAAACACTTTTGGAGTCCCACTCATTCTTACCCAGCTTTTCTTTTTCTTCTTCTTCGCGTCTTGATCTTTCAAGCTGCCCACACTCGACATGCTGGTCAAGCTGTTCAGACTGGAGATGCTCTCACATGAGTTCTGACGTCGCATGCGAAGGTCTGAAAGACAGGAAGCTTCAAATTAGTCACAGCAGCTTGAGGAGGAGGAGGGAGAAATGCATGCATGGAGTGACTGGCTGGGTGATCTCCAAACCTTTCATGTTATCTTGGCTGTTTAAGGCTCCGTGGATGACGGCCTGTGCTTCTTCGTTCCTGGTCTTCAGGGCTTCGATCGTCTCCCGCAGCTCCAACAGCTCCGAGTCCTGCACAGATATTTCATAGGACGAAATTAATTTACAATCTTGGCTAGTGGATGCATGTTAGAGGTGAATATATTAAATTGTGGACTATAAATAAATTACTAATGAGGATTAACAAAGTTGTCTGAATGTGCGAGAGTCAAACACCAACAGATTTTTGCTTTGTCTGTGTTCTGAATGACAAAGCGCCAAATCAGTGGAGCTATGTTGAAGCGCTGGAAAAACTTTACTTTAAACGTTTTCATAAAATAAAATAAAAAATCAACCTCGTACAATCTAATGTAGTTTTCTCCCTTGAGATTCTCAGTTGGAAAATTACAAACACATGAATTTCATATATTTTTAGAAGTGAGTCTCCTATCATCATGGTGTTTACCTCTTTACAGCTTTAAAGAATCCACCTAAGCACTAAATCCTTGAATCAGAAACTTTTCTGTTCGCCCTGAATGAAAAATTATTACTCATTTATTTTTGCATTTAATTCAGCTTTGTATAAATTTTTTATATTAATATTTCTTTTAAAAATGCTTTATTCTAACTTAGCATGTATTTACTATTATTTTTGTTGTAGTGATGTGATGTACATTTAGAGAACCTTGTAGCTTCGATGATTGAGATTATTTTTCCATGCCCCTCTTCTCTGCTGTAGTCCAACTTTATGTTTATATAAAATGAAATTATTTGAGCTTGACATTTTTTTGCTTTTTGTCAGTTTCTTGGAAAATGTGATGTATTTTTCTTGGGGTTTTTTTGGTACTCAGTTATTACACAAAATATTTATATACATTAAATATTTTAATGTTACTCATTAGTTTTATTTGGTCCAACTGATTTCTCACTGTTTTTTTTTTTTTTTTTTTTTTTTTTTACATTTTGCAAGGTGCGACTTCTGTTGCTTAAATTCAGAGAGGTAGTTTAATGTGCCAATGTAAGCAACGCTCACATTGACACTGAAATAAAGTCAGGCTACCATGATGAGACTGTGTGTAATCTTCCCCAAAAGTTTCAGTAATAAGACAGAGACTCCAGATGAACTGAGTGTTTCTGCTCTGCTTATTTTCTTCTAAAGCTGATAGCTCTTAGCTCCCGGTGGAGCCACCCGGCCCATCTCAAGGTTAGACGGTGCTGAGCTCCAGGCTGATCTGCACAGGTCACTGCACTGGCACTTACAACAAAGACTTTTCTGGTCCGGTACAGACCGGACTTTCAGAAGAAGCAGCAAGGCGTGATGATCTCCGAGAGACTCCTCATGCATGCCCTTATATCAAACACAGCCTGAGGCAGTGACGAGTTCATTTACACCGAAACTAGACACAAGAGCGAAGGGCTGGAGCTGCAGGTGCACATGCATGCTTGTCAGTTCAACGTAAAAAACTTTTTTTATTCCTTTTCCACATCTTTCTTCCATACTGTTTGGTCCCGTTTGCCCGGCCTCTAATCCACATTTAGCTCCTGCCGCAGGCTGTGATCAAAGTCGCCTCACGGAGCTTCGGCTCGTTAAGCTCACTGCTCTTTAGATAAGTGTGGTGTTGGAATCTGGATGGAATCTGTTCTGTGTGTGTTTGAGTTTGAAAGTGCAGCTGGAACGGTACCTTTTGTTCGTGGCTTATCGACAGACTCTGCAACCGAGCTGTCATCATTGCCAGGCTTTGCTCAAAGGCAGCCACGAGGTTTGCCTGTTCACAAAAGATGAAAAAAAAAAAAAAAAAAATGTAAAAAAAAAAAGCCTTTTTTTTTTTTTATATATATTTTTAAGTAGTTGTCACAGAGAGGATATTTGTACATTGTTAATTTTTAGGTATAAAATAGCAAAACATATTTTAGACATTTTCACTACCAAAGAGGAATAGGTTCAGCTAGATTACTTTCCTTTGACTCGCTAAAGGACACAAAGGTTGAACAGGAGGCCATTTTGCAATATCCACCTCTTTTCTAATCTCTTCCTTTATGGTCTAGCGAAGGAGAGAAAATGATGTTCTCCGTAACACAAGGCTAGCAAAAAAAAAAAAAAGGATTTTACTACTCAACTTTAACAGGGACGACAAAAACATGCATGTTTTTTTCTTTGTCTGGTCTACCCACCTTTAATTGGTTCTTAGTTTTTAAATGTATTAGTGAGGAAAATGGAACAATAAAGAGGTGTAGCTGTAGCTTATCACGGAGAACAAACCAGTTACCAAATGTCAGAAAAAAATATATATGTTTTTTTTTTTTTTTTGTAAAACGAGGCTAGTAAATTAAGTGGGAGACGTAAATAGACTTGATACATACATTCGCTGTTAGCTGTGTGGTCAGATTGGAAACCTTCTCCTGCGATGACTCCAGCTCTCTCCTTAACATGCGGATTTGCTGTGTTGAAAAAAAAATGCATGTTAAATTTTAAGACACATTTTAAGAGTGTCTGATATTACTCAATAAGTGAAAAGATGGTGACCAAAGGATGATGAGGCGACTTGTTTACTCCAAAATGACAAGGATGGTGATTGATGGATGAAAGGGGGAAAAAAAGGGGGATGAGAGAGCAGGCGTGATTAGGCTGTGAAGAAAACACTCACCTCTCCCTGAATCCTTTCCTCAGCCTCGGGGAGGAGAGAATCAAAGTCAAGAAGTTAGAGAGGACAGAGGGGGTAGGAGAGAAGTGGAGAGGAAAGGAAAGCATAGGAGACTAATAAGGTACTGATCATTATCTCAGGTGTGCGCTGTTTAAAGCATGAAGCAAGAAAAAAAAAAAAAAAAAAAGCATAACTCCCTCCACCTTCCAAACCCACAGTCATACCAAAAAGACTAATCTGTATCTACCTGGTTCTGCACGCTGCCCACACTCACCGAAGAGTAGCTCGATGAGGCGTTTGAGGCCAGGGAGAGAACGGACCCATGAACTGGGAAATGAAAGTTAAGAGAGACAAAGTTAAGGAAATGCTGCATGTAGATTACGTTGATGAATAAACCGCAAAAGTAATCTCGTGTTTCACCTTCATCATTGGGCTCTCTGTCCCTGAAGGATCCAGAGCGAACCATCCCCATGCTGCGCGGACGTTCGGCCAGGGACATGGTGCTGCCCAGTGGCGACGCGCTATAAAGCTCCATGGAGGCGTCGTGTGCTGGGATGCTGTTGGACCGGGTCATCCTGTTGGGTCCCCCTACGGGGCTGGGTACTGTTGTGACGGCAGAGATATTGAAAAATATTCGTCAAAATAACGTAGAACGCTTGCTAGATGGTGCAAATGGCTAGCTGGTATTTGAAACAGACCCATACTGGTCTTCGAGGTGCGGGGCAGGGAGGTGGGTGAGGACAGCAGTGGGAGGGTGAGAGAGTCCGTCATGCTAAGGACAGAATGCGAGTGTCTCTTCTCTCCTTTCTCTTTTGCTTCCTCCTCAGACTGAGAGGGTCCACTGAAACTAAAAAGAGAGCAGAAAAAGTTAGCCACCCCAAACTAATAAAGAAGGTTTGGAGCTTAAAAATGATTTTTTTGTTGTTGTTGTTTTGGTAATCAAATAAAACTTTTTTGTGCATATTGGTCAAAAATGATGTCTTGCGACCCACTAAACAGGATATGGATACAATGTTAAAATAAACAGGACTTTTGATGTCGTAGCATAATCTGCACCAAAAGACTTTATATATATATATATATATATATATATATATTTTTTTTAATTAATTTATTTTTTTTCAGGGAAAGCCAACCTTTATGTAATTTATGTGAATTTATTGAGGTAGGGAGACTGCAAATTCAGGAACAGTTTATCATATCATGTGACAGAGGGACAACTGTGTTAATCACAGTTCAAATCAGAATAATAAGACATAGTTTAAGAAATGGCTACAAGAATCCCCCCTACCCATTTATGGAAAATCAATGCTTAATAAAAACATTTTCAGACACAAAACATTACACTCAAGATGGAAGACACACTGGTGCAATTAATTGTTTTGGCTGTCTAATTACAAAGCAGCACAGCCACACAAAGCAATGGCTACAAACACCCACAGCAGCATCGTGAGTGATGCAGTAGCCCGTACCACAGTCTGTATTGATCCCGAGTACAGGGCTGAACCAAGCTGTGGATTTAAAAGAATAACTCTGTACTTGAACTCACATACCTTAAACCTTTCTTTGGCAGTGTGTTCCTGTCTCTCTGGGAACTGTGGAAATGAAAGAAAGTCGTTACGCGAGCACGAGCGCAGGGACTTATTAAACTCTCAGGAACAGGCACAAAGAGGCGAAATACGACTGGCAGGCAGCTTGTGGCAGCCAGTAATTATGACTACAATCAGAGCTGCTGGTACAGCACTGATAACAGGCCTTTGGTAATAACATCTCAGCAGCTCATTAACGTGTACATGTGCGTAAGAGGTTAACTTTACTTGTTTTTAGAGCTTTTAATTTAAAAACGTCAATAGTTTCCACAGTTAATATTAATCCGAATGCAAAAATAAATAAATAAATAAATACTCCGTGGCTATTAAACATAAATAAAATAAAAACAATAAATACAATTGACTAATATTTAGGCACCTTTTGACCAAAAAAAAAAAAAACTGTGGATTAGCAACAAAAGCCATTTTCAAAGTTCATTTTCAAATTCAAGTTGCCATGTGCTTAAGAGATGCAGGTATAAAAACTTGCTAGTGTTTTGCAGTTGCCACAGTTTCACACCTGCGTCTACATGAACAGTAGACAAATCTATCCATCTGTCTGCTTAATTTGTTAGTGGGAACATTTGAATTTGCTATGGTTCAAGTTATACTCTACAAGATCCTAAATCAGCCCGTTTCAAAGTCTAGAGTCTGTATCCAATGTTTAGTCCATTTAGACCGTGACACAGAAAATGCAAACGTTTATATAACTGGACTTGTTAAAGTGGGAAATTGTATAATTAGACCTATTAGTCAATCATGTTTCTGTTAAAATTCCTAATTATATTTTATTTTAAAACATTAGGATCTGAATACAACAATTGTGCATCTCAAGGGTCAATTATCTTGCCTACTATACTAAACCAGTTTAATACTTAAAAAAAGGGATTTGTTTATTCATTGGATCTCAACATTATCTAGAAATGTGATTTGGATGTTTGAACATAAAGTTTGAGAGTATAGAAGTCCTTTGTCTATCACTTCCATAACTGACCAGAAGGTGGGGCTAGATTGCCGCTTTATTTTTTTGTTTATTAAGTCTTTTTTAATACAATATATGACAAATCTACTGATTATATTTCAGCAGGAGTTAACTGACCTGTCTTTGAGTGTGATTGAAGCTTTCCTCTCAGAGCTCCAGCTGGAAGGAGGGTCTCTCTCCACTTCCCGGTCTTTGTCTTGAGACTCTAAGTCGTTGGTGCTTCTCCCCAAGGTGCCCCTCATCCTATCTTTATCCCTCTCCTGGGGTTCTGGAGCAAGACTCATCTGTAAGGGCAGAGACTCCAGGCTGCGATGTAGTCCTGATGTGCGAGGGTAGAGCAGCGGAGAGGTACTGCCTTCACTCCCTCCTACACCGAGAGAAGTGACTTGCCTCGGTCCCAGGCCAATGCCGGAGCCAGAGAAGCAGACTGAGGAGTTCACATTGAGTAGAGGTGCGGGACTGGGGGTCAGACAGGGGCTCGTTGACATTCCTGGTGAGCTTGAACGTTCTTGGAGCTTAGAGTAGGGAGGAATCTTTGGAGGCAGACCATCCTGAACATCTATGTCCAGACTGTTGGAGTTCAGCTTGTCCAGTTGGGCCATGGATGGAGGCTTTGACAGACTGCGTACCCCGGACAACCTGATGGACAAACAATGATAACGTCGCAACGATTACATAATGATTGGTTAAAGTGCATGTAAAAATGGGTGAATAAATAGGAGCATAGAAGTATGAATACCTCTGGGTATTGGGTGAAGACAGATCCACGCCCTTGACACTGCTGGGCGGTCTGAGCCCTTGAAGCTTCCCTCCATTCTCTGAGGGGGTCTGAGCAGTATTGCCCTTCAAAGGCCCATTTCCACACTCGGAGTCTGACACTACTGCTTTAGCTTTGGCTCTCTCTTTTTCCTTTTCTCTGTCAGTTTGATTGACAGGACTGGGACTGGGAATTCCACGTCCTCCAGTCTTACCAGAACTTAGTACTGAGCCGGGTTCCTTGAGTTTAGAGCCCTGCGGTGATGTTGTTGAAGGCTTTGTTAGGCCAGAGCTAGTGTCCATGGTGGTGCTCATTGGGCGAGCTGAGCTCGGCCGGGTCAGTGTCAGGGTGCTTGTCTTTGCGGGACGAGGCAGGGAGCGGTACTGAAGCGAGGTTCTGGCATTTGAAGACAGAAAGCCGCTTTGGTCACTGTTTGAAACATCCAGACTTGTCTTACGTCCTCCACCACCTGTACATGGTTTAACGGGAATACCAGATGTTTTTGGACTCTTCCCTACAGCCGTTAAGCCGCTGGGCACGGAGCTGACGCCTGAACTCCCAACAGTGGGTGTACTGGGATTGTTTGCAGTGCTGCTGGTAGATGAGGGGGTCTTCTTGAAGCCAAAATTTCCACCAGCCGAAGGCCTGACCAGGCCAGATGGGGGTTTTCTCTGTTCACCACTTCCAGTGCCATTTCGATGGTCTTTACCCGCATCAGAGGAAGAACGCTGAAGTCCCGAAGCCTTCACTGCTAGCCGGGATTTGTCCATGGGCTTCCCATCTGACTTCACAAAACCTGCCGTTGGAAAAACAACAGCGATGACTTTCAACAGCATCAAGAAAGTTGGGTGTGAAGACTGAGACTAACCACTCTACAAAAGGACATGATATCTAATCTGAAGCCCTAAAAGGACTGACTGTCTGCTGATAAAACTGAATCCCGGTTTCAGTAGCGCTTTAGCTAGCTGGCCAGAGTACAGCCACACACACTGTTATCACACCGTTACTCCTCTTTTCCATCATGATGACCTAAAATAGTTGTCAGTTTCCAGTAAGAGTTTGAGCTTTCCAGTTAGTTCATTTCTAAATGTCCCAGCTGGAGAGTGCTAGGATGTACATAATCAGCATGGCATGGAAAAGTAACTTGTCTGTATGGGGAAAAAAAAAACAAAAAAAACACCTCAGTCTTAAAATTCTATACTTGAGAAGTCCTTTGGTGATGAAAAGCAGGTAAAAGCAAGGGCATTTTGATACCTTTTCTCACATTTCTCAACATACAGATTAATTGCATTTGCTCGGACGTAACTGAGAAAAATAATCTATTTGACACAGGAAGGCTCCACTGTATCCACCACCCACACAAAGTCCTTACTCCTTACACTCATGATTCGTATCTAATGGGAGTCATTATGCGAGGTTTATAAACCAGTTGTTAACAAAGTCGAAGAAGTGCTGTTGCACGAGGCCCACCAGCATGCAGCCTGTGGACATCTGGAGTTATTTAAAAGTATTTAGAAACCCACAAAAGACACGTACACACACACACACACACACACACACATACGCACACGCACTCTCACACATGCATATTTGAAAAGCTTTCCCTCTGCCCCAACACAAACTCACAGTTCCCCATGTTCAGATAATGACACTGACAAGCGATTACTCCTGGAGTTCTAATGTAAATGGGAAAATTGGGTTTATGTGTCAAGTCATAAACTAAATCCATTGTGCAACCACAAAGTGACTTGTTCCAAGAAAATCTGAATGAAGGAACACACTAGTTGCAGTGAAATGCATAAACGGAGCCGGGGGTATGTATTAGTTTCAGCATAAAGACTGTTGATTCACAGACACCCTAACTATGACTCAAGCAGACGAGACCCTGAATTACTGCATGTCCCGACAGAAAAGGCCTGCGTTACATATGTATTCCAGTCAGGCTCTTTATGACATTTACAACACTGACATCGTGAATCTAAAAACAAACTGTACAGTAAATGCAGTATTTTCATTGGTCTCATTTTCTCATGGTGGCAAATTTGCAAACCTCTGCAAGTTGCATTTTTTTTTGTTTTTTTTTTTCGGTGAGCATAAAAATCTGCTTTTATCTGGCCTCATCTTCTGAATATTTACTGTCTGAAACGTAGGGGGTAAAATAAATGGCGATGTTGGCAGTTTCCCATTCAATAACAATAAAAGCCTGGCACACACAGATCACAGGCTGGCCCGGCACACTTGTTTGGCATATCTTTCATTTCAACAGCTGGCAGCGCAAACACAGGACGGTCCCACAGAGGGACGGCTGTTTGCACATCCAAACTGCGCAGAACATCGTTACTAATGTATCCTGTTGTTTTGTTCATCTACTGGGTGAGGGTGTGCGTGTGTATGTGTGTATGTGTGTATGCGTGTGCGTACATAAACAGCACACAGATGGCAGCTGCACAATCCCCACCATTGTATTCGTTATGCATGTGAGTGGGGAAACTTTTTAAGGCTGGCACAAGCTCAGATGACTGCATAGACACATATCCTAAAGACTTTATTTCAAAGTTAAAAATTCACTCTGTCCAACACCAAAAATAGAGCTGGAATTGTAGGGGATATAAGGTGGGGGAAAAAAAAAAAAGCACTGTTGGTGTGTGTTTGGCTGGCAGGAAGGGTGTGGGTGGTGATGGGCATTTGATACATGGCACCACTTTCTGGCCCAGAGGGTGGGCTGCAGCTGTGGGTGAATGTGTCTCACAAAGACAGGGAGTGTGTCCGCAAATGCGTGGGTGTAAGACAGCCAGAAAGAAAGGAGAATTAACAGATAGCTGGAGAAATCAGCCCATCTGTTCAAGTTAATTCAACGGTATATTTTACATAACCATTTGTGCCTGTTCCAGAACTCACCTGCTACTTTGAGGCCACTCTGGGAGGTGTGTGTGATCGGGGACGTGACTCCCACAGGTGGGTTTCTCCCTTTCTTCAGTCCATGCCCCTGACTGATGGTCTGCGGTTTCTTCAGCTCACCCTTCTCTCCTTTCCACTTGTTGGCCGACTCAGACTTCAAGCTTCCCGTATCGAAGGAGCTGCTGCTTTTGCTTTTGCGACCAGGCTTGCTGTCATCAGAGTCCCAAGACAAACCACTTTCCACCAGAGATCTCTTCTCTGCATCTGTGCGCATCTACAGAGCAAGACACAGGCACATATAGTGGTAACTTGCCTCAAAAAGGTTTGAGAAAGGAATGTGCATCATCCCACAACAAGAAAACAGTATTTACTTGTGACCTTCACTCGGCTTTTACTTGTCGGTATGTTTTTGTCCTGCTAAACTGTTAAATCACCCACCCACAAATGACAAGGTATGTGGCACTTTTATTCTTTGACAAAATGTAAAGAAGAACTGATCCACTATAACCACATTCCATTCAACCAATTCAATAAATATGTTTTTTGTTCCAGTGAATTTTAGTAAATTCATTCCAATTTACAAAAAAAAGAACTGACTGAGGTTTTCAATGAAAAATGTAAAGTATTCTTGAAATCAAAAATGACTACCTATGTCTTTAGATCGTAAGAGCGATAACATCAATTTACTTTTTTCTCCATAGCAGATATGGATGCACTCTTTCATTAAAATTGAAAACAGAGAAAGCGTTTTGAAAGAGCAACCCAAACCTGCTGCTGAATATGCACCAATTTTCTTTCTTTTTACGTTTCATGTGTAAAATGAACAAAACATTTTGAACAAAATATGTTCAAAACATGCAACATATGTGGATGTGTAACCCAGACATTTTATCTAAAGGTCTTTAAAGATGGACATGGCGCAAGATGTTTTTAAAAAGATAAACCAAATTTTATAGGCTTCATGTCCCATTTAAAGAGACGTGAACCCTAACCAGACTAGCTGACTCATCTTGATGACTCCTGAACAGAACAACTCATCCAAATAAATCAAGCTAAAAGAAACATTTTGTGATTCGTCAACTTTGTACTCTAAATACTCTTGCATCTTCTGTTTATTCACATCTAAATGTGGTGGAGGGAGACAGCTACAAGAGAAACAGTGCAACAAAACATTAGACGCATACCCAGACATGAACAACAGTAAAACACAGAAACTGTTAAACACTTTTGTCCTGCATGGAGAAACCAGACAGCCTTGTCTGGTCTGAACATAATCCAGAACGGAAGAACATCAGTGGTGAAAACGAAGAAGGAATACCGTCAAGTCAGGCAGGTTTCTGTCTATGCTTTTGTGTGTGTGCAAAGGTTCACCAGTTACACAATTCATCAGAAAGTTTCTGAATGTGTGTGAGAGTGTTTGTCTGTCAGTTCACGCACACACACCCCGCGATTCTCACGGGATTCCGATTGCTAAATGCTTTGTTTGTTTGTTTTTTTTTTTTTTTATGAAAACAACATAACCCGCAGCCAGAGTCATATTACCAGAGGCAGAGGAAACCCTGAGCTGGTGTTGCATGTTCAGCTTGATGTCGTTTCCTCAAGCACATTTACTGATGACAGAAGCAGAAGCTTTGAGATGCGTATCTGTTCAAGCAGCAAGATATCAATAACGCGCAAAGATAGACAACGATACAGAGAGGAACACTGCACAAATACAGAGACGAACTGGAAGTACAAGTTGCTATAACACGTGTATGTTGTCAACAAACATCATGAAATGTGAGAAATCGCACAGCTGACCTTAAAAGGTTTTAGAGACGGAAATTAAAACAGGACAAACAGACCAGCGCATGGCTTTGGGTCGAGGAGACAAGGAGCCATGTGTATCAGACTTTGTGGGGTGCATAATGATGCGATGCAAGGTTGCCATGGTGATGATGCCACGGGGTCTAATGGTTGCCATGACTCCTGTGCCTAGGCGTGGTGGGAGGCGCTGAGTTTCGTCCGGCTCGTTGGCCCGTTTGCAGGAGTGCAGATGGTCCTGCATGGGTGTGTGTGTGTGAGTGTGTGTGTGTGGACAGACGGCTGCGCTCTAGACCTGTCCTTTGGTATACAGGCGAACAGACAAAGACTTACACTCCCTGCATCTATGTGCTGCGGTTGCTATGGTTATACTGATATCCTCTCTCCTTCTACCTCCCTCTGTCTATCGCTGTCTCTCTGCTTCTGAAATCGCACCACATTAGTCAGACTTGCCACACTGCGGAGGTGTGACCTAAATCAGGCGGTCTAAGAAAACACACACACGTATTTAGGTCCAAGTAGCGCCACATGGATCTTAAATACTTTAATCCTCCACTTTGTGGAGACAACAGGACAGTTATCCACAGCTCTTTGCATCTATGCATTGCATCCATTCATTAGAAAACAATACTTTCATATAGAAAACAGTTGGGGGTTTTTTTAACTGCAGATAGTCAGACTCCGTACAAAGCTGAGAAAAAGTTTTCACCACAGATTTCTTCTGGATTTTTAACTTTCAAACTATGTCTATAACAGCCTGTGACTGTATGAAAGAGCTTAATTGATGTACTCCACCCCCTCCCTCCTTACCCCCCCTTCTCCTGGTAATTACAGTACTTTGACTAATATTTGTGATTTGTTTTTAACAAGCTGAAACATTTCATTGTAACAAAAGAGCAGTGTACACAAGTTTACTGCAATGTCTAGACCGGCTGACTAGGCAAAATCTGAACTTGGAACCCTTAAATAAAAGCGGCGAAGCCGTGCAGCTGCTTCATATTGAGTGTTCTAAAAAGCAATCGGCGCTGATTAAACTCTACTCATTAATCAGAGTTAACAGGCTCTTGAAAGAAAAATGACTAAATGTTGAACATAAGAGCTTGATGCCTTTAGCAGCTCCTGACTCACCCCACAAAGGAAAAATGTGGCTGCCCGTCATGCAGAGCGACTGTCGCAGCAAACATCGATCGCTGCAGATAACGCGGTCGATAAATATGTCAGAAATTTTAAGGGTGCGTGTGGACCACTTAATGGGCTGCATCTCCTTTTTCTTACTCTTACTTTTTTTTTTTTTTTTTTTTTTTTCCTACACTGGACTCAGCTTGTAATCAGTACCTCTCAGTGGATTAACAGCTCAATCAATACAGAAATAAACACACATGGAGAGTGCTTGTCGCTCTTTATCAGATAGATGTTTGTGTCTCTTACCACCATGGCTGAGTTCCTGCGTGAGCCAATAGGAGTGGTAGGGAGGGAGTTGAGAGTGGGACTCGTGTTGAACTCTTCAGAGCTCAGGTTGTCTGAGCCGTCGCTCAGGCCACTGCTTATGGAACTGCTCTCATCCCAACTGAGAAACAAACAACAACGGCAAAGAAAGCAGTCAGATAACATTCATGTCTGATGCATTTAAGCATGTTGGTTCACCTTAAAGAACCCCAAAAAACAAAACACATTTTAGAACCATTTAGGAGAGGTAACACTGTTGAAATTCTCACAAGATGACTGGATACAAAAGGGGAGTTTACTTAAATATACAAATTAAGCATTAACATCTTCTGACTGAATCCTCAGGCTAGACATAAAATGGAGACGATGTTTCTGATTTCCTGCATACATTGCTCAATGATGATAATTACAAGCAATAAAACATGTACTCCACTTCCTTCAATTGATTTAATACTTAATACCAGATACCCCACTTGGTATTAAGTGTTCAGAGGCCCCATTTGGAAAGTCGAGTGCTCTGCATTTCCAGCTTACATGCTGCATTAACTATCTGCAGCCTGAAATTTGGAGCGCTATTGACAAAATCTCAACCCACACTCACAGAAATAGCACTGAGGAGCCCACACTGATGCATGCACCCACAACCACATCTTGTGGCTCATTCGTTTTTTTGAATGCACTTCTCAAACAAAAACGATTATACTGAGGATACTGTCTTACAAAGACAGCCAATGAGTGTTTATACATATTGATAAATAAAAAAAATAAAGAACTTTATTAGGAATTAGGAATAATTTTTGTTATCTGGAGCCTGAGCAGTGTTGCACCCTGAGCTAACACAAGCGAGTTTGGGAGCCGAAGCAGAATCATGATTAGGGATCGACTTACAATGCGTCACTCACCACTGCACCATCTTTTTTTTTCCACTTTTGATCATTTTCATATGGCTATTTTAGTACAATGTGGATATGTTGAGTTTCGAACAAAGGAAGAAAATTAAGCTTCAGTCAAATTGCTTAAATGTTCTTAAAAAACAAAATCTATTGAAAAAACACTAGAGCACATTTACATTTAACTCCAAGTTATGTAGACTTTGGTTGCTTTGGGAGTTTCTTCTCATTAAAATGAAGCCTTTCAACCTTTGCCCCATGCAGGCTTGACATGTGGGATTATTGCAATGTTCACAAAAACAAGGTGTCATCCATTGTCCGACCTGCTTGATGAGGAGATGAAATTACGGCAAAGTCAATGACTCTATGCCATTTGCTGGGATTCCTTAGATACATTTCTTACCGATTCACATAATAAGGTAAAATTGACTGCAGTAGTTAATAATTCAGAATAAACTGGAATGCATTCAACTGTATCTTAATCTGTCATACACCTGAATTGTTTTGGTTATTTTCTGCATATAAATTAAATCTGCGTGTCTTGCAAAGTGCTTTGAGCTGCCTTATTTTGTTAATTGGAATCATATGGCTAAACTAAGCTTAAACTGAACTGAAATATGAAGCGTTAAGATTTACATTTTGTGAGAGAACTCAAAAGCTTCTGGGAGCCTATAATGACCAATGCCCATTGAGTCTGACAATGAACTAGAACCTTTTTAAGGTTAGTTTATGATTCGTAATTTTTTTTCTGTTTACAGAAAAAAAAACTATTTGTGTGAAGTTTTGATTGAGGAATCAGTTTTCCTCTCTAAAGTCATATACAACAATCGGACCAATGCAACAGCAAATATGTGTCTTAGCTAGAAATACTGCCTTTGGGGACAATGGAGTGGGGTCAAAGAGGGTGGCTTTGTTGTAATACATACAAGGGTTTTATTCAAATGAGCTTGCTTACAATAAATAGGTCACATTTAGGAAGTAAGGGGGCAGGACTGTGTTTTGCAGGGGTCAATTGGTCGGAGAACCGAAGACAAGCTGTACTGTAAATCCAGTTGAAACAGGGTCTATTTAATGAGGTCATATATAGTACGGCTGCAGAGGGGAGGAAGAAGGGAGAGGAAGCGCTGTGGGCTTCCAGTTGGGTGCCTGAATGGGTCACACTGTGGCCTGGAGGGGAGTTGACTGGGGATGATCGGAGATGGGGGAGGAACTACGGGCAGGCCATGTCTAGCCTGTGGATATATTACACAGAAAAGATCAGACAATGTTTTATGTCTGTCAAGCCAATCTTAACGTTTTTAGTCAGAAATGGGTCGAATTTAGGAAAGGCACCGGAAATATAGCTGGAGTTCCCCACAAAGGGACAGTAAGACAATAAGGGATGTTTCTATCCGTCCATCTATTTTTTTTATCACTTCATTTATAAAGCATTTGTAAGGCAGGTTGTGCTGTTGAGAACGTGATATATCAACAAATTGGAAACAATTTTTTTTTTTTTTTTTTTTTTTTACACCTTTTCCCCAGAATCTTGATATTCAACACAAAAGCTACCCAGAACAGCTCACAGTTGGTTTCTTAAAGTGCGAGACAGTCTCATTTGCATAGGAAAAAGTGGGAGGCTGCTTCACCCACCAACCTGAACTCCTGAAGGAGAGGTGCAGTTTCTTAGAGAAAAAAAAAATAAAAAATGTGTTCCCCATTCCAAAAAATAGAGTTAGGTGTTAGACTATTGTGGAAAGGATTTAATAAAAAATAATAATAAAAAAAAAAAGCTGAGACATCTCCACCTGTTCCTGCACTGCGGTAGAGCTGGCTGCAATGAGGTGCCTTTAATAAACAAAGCATCTAGCAATGACGCTTCATTGTGAGCATTTCATAACAGTTGTCAGCCATGTCACTCTCTAAATGACATCCAGGAACAATTTGTTTTGTTTAATGTAAGCGCCAAATTTGTGAATGACCAGCCGGTTTGACACGTTTCGAGACGTGCTCAGTTTTAAATTCACTGAAATAGAGTCACTGCTGTGAGACAAACAGTTGTGTTTTCCTATCGACACATCTTTTTTTCCATATTCTGTCAAAGCCCTCAGAGCAAATTGGCTTCTCCAGCGTGGTTGGGAGTGCCAGCAGCCTTTTTGTTGAATAATTCACATCTGATGGAAAACAGATCAAACGGCTTCTCTGCTGAGTTTGATGTCGCAAAGCTGACAGACGTGAACACAGGAATCCCACAAGACAGAGGTAAGGTCAGGGGTCAGATATTATTAAGAGAACCTGCCAAATACATTTATCATGTAGGTGATGGGGGGGGAAAATGAAGAGGATTGTGCCAAGTTATTCTAACAGTGAAAAAAAAATCAATCAATCAAGTGTGTAGATTTCTTTACATGTTTGCTTTATGAGTCTTTGCAACACGAGAAATGAATTGGAGTTGGTTGATTCTGAGAGCCAAGAGGAACAAAGACATCAGTGTCTGCTACTGCTTTTTTTTTCTCCACGTGATTAATAAATTAACTGCTCAATTATAATATTAAAATTTCTTAGAAGTTATCTGTGGAGGATCCAAAGCCTCTTAACACAAAGTGTCTTGGAGAGGAATAAAATTATATAAAAAAAAAATAAAAAATACAATTCTTCCATGAGTTTAGAGCAGATCGTGGAGCCATTGTGGAGCCGCTGCAAGCTAACTTTACTTGGTACTCCACTAAATGAGATAAAAATACCAACTGGGTTTTAAAAGAACCTGATGAACAACGCAGACATGAGGGCGAAGTGGCGTGCAAAGAGGATATGAAAAGGAAAGTATAAAAGAGAAAGAGGTGCATTGGAAAAATAGGCTCTGTTTTTGAAGCACACTTTCCCCCCCTTTTTTTTTTTCTCCGAATGTCTCAGCGAAGAGCTGCTTTCTGTATTAACAAAGTGTTCCAGGTCCACATCATCTTCCACATTTTGCTGCAGCAGCTGTGCAGATAATGTTAGCGCCACATTCATCACTATGAACTTTGTAGCAGAGAGTTTTACATTAAACGCAGCTTAGGAAACTTCCCTGTCATATTTTTATAGCCGATTGGGCTAAGACTTTTTCCTTACGTGGAAGAAGCAAAGAAACTCATTTAAATGACTGGAAAAAAAAAAAAACATCTTATAAAAAAGATTACTAAAGAGTTATAGAAAAATATGTTCTATTCTACACATTTTCAGAACATTAAATATATCATAAGTTAAACAAAACACAGCGGGGAGGATGTGGGCAATAAAAATGGAACCGTGTCCCTGTAATTCTGTGAGAAAAAGGAAAATCAATGTTGATTTGATTTAAGTTACAATAATTGTCAATTAGGTTGAGTTGCACGTTATTGCCACCATGAATCAGCTCACCTGACAGCCGCAGAGAGGAAAAGGTTCACACAAGAGTTTTCCTGCAACATATGACCCCACCTTTAAATGAAAAGCTAACATGTTTGTTTCAGATACAACTGACCTATTTTCTTTTTCATTTCATTTTAAAATATGTACATACAAAAACATGTACTGATCACATTTAAGATATCGTCCTTTTGCAAAAAGCAAGTGTCTTTGTTTCCCGCACAGTCTGCAGAGAAGAACGACCAGCCACACCCACACGAACACTATTGACTTCACGAGCCATTAAGAGAACGGACAAATAGCTACTGCTGCGCTGAATAGCTGTCATTCATTAAGAAGCGTCCATGTTCTGCGGAGATAATTGTTCAAATCTCGAAGCAAGAGGGGTTTTTTTTTTTTATATTGTGAGAGCTCATTCCTGTGTCTGACCTTCCTATTGTGTGGAAAGACAGTTAATAAAATACAGTTGGGATAATAAAAAAAAAAAAAAAAAAAAAAAAAAACATGGCAGAGAGAATCTTTGCCAGTCATGTGTGGGGCTTGAAAAACAACCAGGCCTCCAATAGCAGATTGTATAGTCTCAGATTCCCTTCAATTCCCTTTATATCCTCTAATATAAAGGGACTGCAGTTTGTGCCCGATATTTAAAAGAGGTTACCATATGTTAGTCTCTGTCTGGGGTATTAATCCAAATAAAGAACAATCAAAAATCAATCAGAAACAAGAAAATATATTCAAATCTATCTTATCTATTAATCTGTAGTAGAGGTTTGAAAGCTGATAGCTCAGGCTGTAATGCCTTAATAATGACAATAAATGTCACACCACCTCAGTAAATAATAACTAATAAAGTTTTCAGGTACCACCATACTAAAAAAAAGATGTTAAAACTCTAATACGGCATGACTTGGTCTTTTCCTGATTGTTTTGTTATTTTATAAAGATTAAGGAAAGGGAAATAAGGAAGGTGTTTATCTATTAGCACAACATTTAAGCTGTAATTAAACCCGATTTTGAAAATTGGTGCTATCAACAGGTGACTATTATAATTAATTGTACCTCTACATACGCCTAAAGGTTTGAGAATCTTGGAGGTAGCAGAAATGCCAATGTTGCTAATCAGGAGCTGGCAGGAAGTCTTGGTAAAACTCGTCAGACCACGTCAGATCAGATAAGAATAGATAGACAGGGTCGGTTAGGAGAAATGACAAAATATAGCAAGTCAAAGATTTGCAGATTTTATGGCTCTGGATTATTTAAACATAATAAAAGAGACTCAATGCAAAGTTGATTTGCATTGAGTCTGTTGAGTTTCCATCCATTTACACAGCAAATAGGATGGAAACTCTTCAGTCCTACAGAGGACAGGAACTTTCCATTTCTATTAAAATCCCGACGTGTCACATGGCAGAACCCAAAATGGCAAAGTCAGATGTTGCTCCTGGTTGGGTCTTTTGAGGTAAATGGAAAGTAGGGCACCAATAGGGCCTTACTGGGCGGTCAAAACAAAGCACTAGGGGTATGCATGTTAAGGTTACTAAAGTATTTTAAGTTTCTAAATCTGTTGCTGGTGGAAGACAGAAGGTCTGATGTGGTATGTTGTATCTGTAGTGCAGGTATTTCTCTGGTCAGTCTGGAGAGAAATTAAATAACCCTTTTTTAGAAAACCACCACTCCGCTGCGGACACTACATTCTCCCACACAGCATGTGCCTGAGGACAACTATTTATGGTGCTAACAAAGTCTGATAAACCCTAAAGCAAACTAGATTAGCTGAACTGAGGTCAACCACAAAAAATAAAAACAAGAAATGAAACGTGAACTATCGCTATGAGAAGCGGCTCCTTCAACATCCTCTGCGGGTTTCAGACTAGACACGTAAAACAGGATCTGACACCAACCGACTACATGCTCACAAACAGCCACACGGACTGCAGTGTAAACACACTTAAGCACACACTCACAAAACTAAATGACTCATTTGCAGCACAGGTCATGACCGGCCGCACCTAGTTTTGCGGCTTTTTTTTTTTTTTTTTTTTCCCCAGCACAATCACCCTCAAAATGAAGATGATTTTGGGAAAAAAAAAAAAAAAAAAAAAAACACTGATGCCCAAAAGCGTTGGTCAAATTTTTAAATATACATGGGCTACCTGGTAAAAAAAAAAAAAAACGGAGGTGAAATATGGTGCAACTGTGTGCACAGATGGCTAACAATATGGGTGCTTGGACCACTTCATCAGCTTATCACCAGGAAACAATAACACACATACACACACGCACACACACACACACACACACACACACACACACGCACACACACACATGTACCCAGATCTGTGAATCACCTTGGTGGATAAGTGTAACAGACTGTAACATTATTATATTTCCAGCCAGAACTGTGAACCTTTCCATGACCTTAAGATCAAAAAGTTTTTAAGATTCGGTTTTCTGCACCGGATAATCTTCCTCTGCAGGACCATATATGGCCTGGGAAGAATTTCTAAACTGTTGGGTCTTCGGAGCATTAAGACACAACAGTGATTTCATTCAGATATGCAGCAGCTTTAAATCATGTTGTAAAAAAAAATTATTTGACATTTACCCATACTAGTGTGATTTCAGCACCATTTAGAGTCATACTGTTTTCTTCCTAAATCACAGCAGCGGCACATGCTGTGCAAACATTTTCTTGCCGATATAATCTGATCCTACCAATTTTTCTAATAAATGACGCCATGCTGTTTGGATGCTTGGGGCAATTGCTAGGTAATTAAAAACAACTCTGTCAATAAGAGCTACTTTTAATTAACGTCCCAACACAGTCACTTTGTTGCACTGTAGTTTGTAGTTTGTTGCACTGACCCAGTTAAATACCAAATTAAGTCTAAATTTAAGACTGTGCATACATCCCTACATTTCCTCTTTGGTGTTATTTATTATTTCCTCCCTGTTGTGCTTCCACATTGTGCGGTGGAACAATGCGTCAGAGCAGTTTTAGGAGCCTTTTGTCTACTCACATACGCACACACACACCCATACACACACCCAGCAGTATTTGGGTATTACAGGGGATTACAGCACAGGCTGGAGTTAATGAGCTCACAATTACTGTTAATTCCATCTGCCACCAGGATCAGGTCGTGCCAGTGGCCACAGCTAGAGGTGTGCGTGGAAACTAAGGAAGAACCATCCTTAAATGGACAATGAGAAGAGATTATGTTTTATGTGCTTGCGGCTGACGGCAAGGTTTGGCACACACAACCGCTGCTGTGCCCAGCTCCGCGCTTGGATTAGCTGTCAGAAATGTGTGATATAAGAAGCAGAGCAGAATTGCAGTTTTGATAAAGTCACTCACTTGGAGGCAGCTCCACTGAGAGCTGCCTCCAAGGTGTGATTGTGCATGGAAAGATATTGAGGTCCATTACTCTTCCAGGTTTTCCTTCACAAAGACGGTGACACATTCCACAGAGGCTTATTTGCTTTCTGCGAGTGGAAAACCGGATTTAACAGAAATCCTGGTCAGTCAAATGTGGTTTTCTCCATATGGTGGAGAGTTGTAGATCAGACAGACAAACAAAGGACTATGGTTTAAACGAAGAAAAAAAAAAAACCTTGTTTGGCCAGGGAGTTAGTGACTTAGTCTCTTTGCAGCTCTCTGCAACTTGTATAGATTGTTTATGTTGGCTTTATACCATTGCTTTTCCATGACAAGACACAGGACATCTGACAACAACAGAACAACTCAACCCTTTATTTAAGAAATACTGAACAAGGCAACAGTCTTGGACCAAAAAACAGAAAGGCACAACTGTTGATCATTGGGTCATCTCGATCTTCTCAAATCGTTAGGCCAAAAAAGGATAAACGGGAGGAAGCAAGTAGCAGATGCCTTGAAAGGCAAATTCATCTCATTTATCTCTTCTCGGTCTAATATCCCTGTAGTTAATCTTGCCAGTCGGGGTCAAAGTTTGAAGATTAAGTCTCTTGTAGTCTAAAGAGGCCTGGTGCAGAGATTTAAAAATCTGTCACAATACAAACAAAGCACTTTAAACTTAACTTGCAGGGATAGGAATCAGTAAGTAGAGGGTTTCGCCCAGAAAACTTGCTAAGCCCGGCATACAGAGCTTCCAGTTATAAAGTCTTAAAAAAATAAATAAATACATTTAAAAAAATGTAATTAATATTTTTTGGCACTTCAATTGTTTCATCGTAATTAATTTCTCCAAATTTTCTGGTCCTCTCTCTGTGACTTGTCACTTTATTCGCTGAACTTACTAGAGTGTACATACAGAAAGACAGTGGTGTATATATATATATATATATATATATATATATATATATAAAAGACATACCTCAGTCTCCCTATGGATTCACAACGAAAGAGACTCTTTAACCCGTCACCGATATTGGAGCATAAAAAAATCTTTAACAAAATAAACAAACAATGCTTAGCCTGGTGACATGCCAAGCTTATAATACACTGGAGTGACAACAGCAGAAGTCGAAGAGAATTGCCCAACTCTGAAGAGTGTTAGAGGAGATGACGGGCAACATTCTGTAATAACCCATTAACCTCTGATCTCCAGAGTTCCTCTCCTCTTCACTAAAGAGCCGGAAGTAGAAGAAGGACAGCACTCCTGGGAGAACTTCGAATGGCCTTTTAAATCACCTATATAAGTAGTTCAGTCTGGAGCTTCTCGGTCCAAAACGCAACGCCTAAGAACCAGGGAGGAGCTCAAAGGGGGGAATACCGGCACACAGACGCCCGGGACAGGGGTTGGATCTCGGGGTAGAATTACCTCTGGCCTCCGTCCAGATACGTCAGCTGATTTAACGGCTATGTAAAATAACGGCGCAGAGCGGATGTTTTGGTTCAAAAGAGAAAAAGGGGGAGGAGGGAAAAAAAAAGAGAAAGTACAAGGAAGCAAAGGAAGGAGAAGAGAGACTGGGAGATTTCATTTTTTTTTTTTTTTTTGAATAAAGCGTATTTCTTCCAGGTTGCTGTTAACTTAAAGCAGCTGTGCAGAAGACAGTCTGAGACATGTGCTAAAGAACAAACACAAGTGTTCCCACAAGCAGCTGTCTTTTAATCAACAGAACCAAGAGCAAAGTAGCAGAGCTGGCAACAATTTAAACCAAGCAGCAAACACATGGAGATAAAAACCAAACATGATAACACTGAAAAAGGACATAATAAGAAGTACATCACAGCAAACATGCAGCATCCTGGGAGTTGCCGTGACATCGTGAATCTTTTCGAATATTATTTTTAATCACTTTTGCTCGCAATGGAAGATTGCAGGCAATCAGCGAATTGCCTACAATCCAAGAAAGGAATATATGATGGGGTCTGTTTTGTTTTCATCTGCAACTGCTTCGCAGTGGAAACTTTGCTGAAAAGAAAGGCTTGCAGATACCAATGATTTGGTGATGTTTGTGAAAGGCAATGATTTTTCTTTTTTAGGTGGGGGGTTCTGACCATCTGGCCTCTGGTGACGGTCAGTAATTTTGGAAATTTCTTCATTTTTGTTTTTTATCAGACTCAGACTTACCCAACTAGATAAAATCACTCTGGCAGCAACTGACAATTTGTTTGCTATACACTGACCTTGTGCCCAGAAATCTCTTTAAAAGGCAAATATTAAATCAATCATAATAAAAAGATTGAAAGACCCATTGACTGGAGCTGAGATTCTCTTTTCCCTCTGCTGGCTGAGGTAAAACAGGCCCCCAATAAAACATTCAAGGCTCTGAAAGCACAGACAATTTGCTGTGCGACTGTCTGTTTTTGTCTGTATTTGCGTCATGTGGCCACAAGTAGTATCATATTGGGAGGAGCACCCATCACCTGCTGTCCCTCCCAAGAAATGCACGTTCGTCGGCCACTTAAAGTGAGCTTAGCAGACATTCCTTACCCTCCGGACACCCAAAACATACACTTTACATTCCAGAGAGTATATTCTTGGTTTCCACTCCCTAATCCTTCAACATATGGAGATGCATATAAGCATACCACTCCAAAAGCGCACACAGCCAAGGAGAGAATGACTAATTGAGTTCGGGCAACCATATTACTTCATCTCCTCTGCAAAATATTCCCTGAGTTTTTAACATTTCCCCAATTTTTCACGAGAGGGACTACGCTGTCCAGTTAAATTTACATCCTGAGGTCACTTTTCAGCACGACCGTTTATGTTCGCCTCAAAGCTTCTCTCTGATCCCCAACTGCCAGTTAAGGTGCAACGTTGTCTGCATTCACTCCTGCTTCGGCTTTGATGTACCAGAGAAACACACTAAACCACAGGAGGGTCCAACTCATGAAAATATGAACGCTGTCTGTGAACACCAGCTCCTATGTGTACAATAAAATAAGAAGACGATGTGTCAGATGAAAGCAGGTTACAAGCATCTGTTGAAGCACTCTGAGGTCTCCCTAATGATCTCGTAGGCAGCGTAAGAAAAATAAACCTACGGCAAGACTATCGTAGGATTCCTCGTGTCCTAAAATCTCTGGCTCTCTCCTATCTTAAGCTATTTCTAGTGCAGTTTATTTACATTGCATGTTTCAACAACAAAGCATTTCAAAGTGCTTTACATGATAAAAGCGTCCCACAACAACTAAACAAAAAAATAAAATAAATAAATTGCATTGCAGTTGCAAAATAATGAGAAAAATGAAAAAGTTGCAATCCAATCCGAAACCACAATGTTCTCGTTCTTAAAGAAAGGCAATTTTAAACAAAAGGGGTTCTAACCTTGATTTAAGGGGGACTTGCGGTTTCAGTTGTTTTGCAGTTTTCTAGAAGTTTATTTAGAGGAGAATAAAATCATGAAATGTGGTTTCTCCATGTGTGGTTCTGGTTCTGGGGATAAAAACCAGTTTGATACAAGAACAACAGGTCTTTATTTTATTTTATTTTTTTGGTGGTATTCAATTCACCGGTAAAAGTATGTTTTCTCTGAGCTCCAGGGAGTCAGTGTGAAGACTTCAGGACAGAAGCGATGAGCTCCATTTTCCAGTTTTAGAGAGAGACCGAGCAGCAGCATTCTGGATGAGACGCAGCAGTCGGACTTTCTAAGGAGACCCATGAGGATACTGTTGCAGTCATCATAAACCTATGGATGAATATTTCAAGATCTTACTGAGACATCATTTTGGAAATGTTTGTTAGGTGATAGAAGGCCGACTTTGTAATTGTGTTTATGCACCTCTGAACGCTCAGGTCTGAGTCCTGATTTCAGGAATATTCAGATGTAACAGCTGAAGCCTTGTGATCGTTCCTTTTTTCATCCAACAATAATTACGTGCATTGATTTGTTCAATACATCTGCTAAGTGCTTGAGTGGGCTCATGGTCACCTGGAGACATTGTAATGCAGTTCACTGCAGCATCCACATGTGCAAAAAAAAGAAAAAAAACATTGCTGAAGATAATGTGTCTGAGAGGATCCTCAGTCCTCAGTGTTACTAACTTAGCACCATTATTTATCAGTCTTGATCCTTTTTTTTAAAGTGATAATGCCACATTTTCATTTTAATAAAACAATGCGATATCAGGGTGTGAAAAAAAAAACAAATTGTTGATGCAAGTCATTTGTAAATGTGTTATTAAGGTTGTGTGGGTATGTGGTAGTTCATGCTGAGCAGGCTGTTTGCATCGAGTTCAGATGGCACCACATGTATGCAGTCGCACACAAAGCGGCGCAATGAGCTTGTGTTGGCTGGCCCTTCATATATGACAACTGGGCTAACCAAATCTTTCTGTTGGCTGGATATGGTCAGCTAATGGTGCATGGTCAGTGTGTTTGTGCACACACCCTGACGTCTATGAGCGAAAGCAAACCCTCATCAGCTCTGGTTTTAATCATAGAACTTGGTGACAGTTTGAAGGGCGTATGCTTTTTTTGTGCCGGATTATAATTATTTCACAGTTTATCAGACATTTGACAGCCAGTCTGTTTAAGCACACGTGTTCAGCTCCAAAACAGAGATAAGAACAACCTATGTGACCCTGCACAGGCTGACGCTTGAAGGTCTCTGAAAGGCTTTGTGAATATTCTGTATTAAGCTAAGCCTTGTGAAGGAATTTATAATTTGCCATTATAGAAATTTATACTCCATTTAAGCAACAGATGAAGTAATGTATAGCTGTGAAATTAAAGCAGATTTTGTCACAACTAAAACAAAAAAAAAAAAAAGGAGGGTTGTTAGATATCATTAATGACCAACCAGCTACATCAAACCAAGGAACACAGCAGGGATAAAAGTGTGAACAATTTCACTACAGTCTTATAAAACGCTCATGCTTTAAAATTAAGTAAAGCACTGTTGAATCCAGCATCCCAAAATGAAAAGAAATAAAAATGGAACAACAAAAAAAACCAGAACAGAACCATCAAACTCAACTCACAAACCCACCAGGGAGAGCATTAATTAGCGGAGCAACAAAGAGGCTCTTGAGCAACTCAAGGATTATATTAAAAAAATAAATAAATAAATAAAATGCCAAGTGTGGCATATGGCGTATGCATGCATCTTCTTCAAAGACCATGCATTCTTATATTTCCAGGTTTATACTTGTGAATATAAATCTGGAAGTACAACGATACATTATTTCATTCATGTGTCATTGTACTTCCACTTCACAATTGTGCACTTTAAGTTGACTTATCATATGAAATTCCAAAAATGATGCATTGAAATTGTGCCATATTGCTTCAAGTGGTTCAAGTAATCAGTGGGTTAACCAACATGAACCAAGCAGACTAATACATTTCCAAACTATATCAATATGTTGTACAATTTGTCAACTATATGGTCCTGTTTTATTTTCTTATCCATTCCAATCAACAGCTTATTCATATAACCTGCTCTACATTAGCCCACTCTTTATGCCAATGCATACTCTTAAGTAATAGGGTGGGCGTCAGGATGATTTAAAGGAGGCTTGCTATATTTCATCCAATCACTGCAGACACAGGGAGAGAAATGTAGGTCAGCCTTTCGGAAGAATGCGGCTCGGTTCTGCAGCGGATCAATACGAACACACCCACTCATACCTGACAGTCTACCAACTGGTGGAGATCCTGCACGCACCCACCACCACCAGCAACTAGTTGCCATCCTATAATAAATAAAACAATGGCTCCATCATTGTGCGCACGCATTTTGAAGACGCGTGCGCACTCTGGACACTTCAGCATCAATAGATGATTTGTATCACTGTGTGAATGTGTTGGCAGTAATCTGCTTTCGGATGTCTACCGGCCAGCATGGTATTAAAAGACAGAGCGGGTGGCTTTGCGCACTGATGTCTGCTTGATTTATCTACAGGAGAACCGGCCGCGCATCCACATGCTTATTAGAAGACCGTCACACAATTATCCCGTCAAGTCACAATAGCAAAACCCGCCAGCATGCAGCTGTTGGGGAGTTTTATGAATGAGACATGCTGCCGCTCATTTTTACGCACCGACTCCGCCGGAACCTCTGCAGCACACTCGCGGCGCTCACACCGCCTCACATACGCGCGGCTAAAAGCCAATGTCACTAAGGTGTAAATTAGTTTCCCTTCCGGGCTCTCGGTCACACATGCACACGGTCTCGCGGGTCGCGTCTATTTACCTCGACAGAAAGTGCATTGTCCTCCCTGCGCGCTGCGGAGCCGACAGCTGCAGCATTTTCCCATTCAAAACGCGCCCGCTCATTCTGCTACCATCCAGCTCTCACGCCGCTTTGTTCCCGTTCAGCATATCCCGCCTCTGTTGCTCTAATGGAAGAGAGACCCGGTAGGGCTGCCTCTCCACTGACAACCAGGGAACCGCCTGTAAGAGTCAGCAGCGTTGGCCGGCACTCACCCGCAGTGCCTCCGCTCTCTCTCTCTCTCTCTCTCTCTTTCTCTCTCTCTCTACCTCTCTCTCTCGCACACACGTTACCGAAAGGAGGGGCGGAGGGAGGTGATGAGAAAAGGAGGGAGGACAGATAAAAAGGCAACACCCCAAATTCCTCTTCCTTTCCTCCGTCGGCACCGTTTCACAGATCGCCAGCTGCTGCGCCCGCCGCTAAAACCGCACAGAGCTTCCAGCGCGCATCCAGCCACAGGATAAGCACCGAGTCATCAAATTACCCGAAAGCGACATGAGATTTAGGGTTGACGCTAAATCTCAAATCTGTGCTGCTCGCTGACCCCATTCCTACTGCGGTTAACAGAACAGGGAAAACTGCCCTCGACTTTAACAGAAACCGACTTTTTTATTCCTTTAAATCTTTAAAAGATGTTAAAAAGCTATTAAAATATAGCACAAAGTCAACAATAGAATATTACGCAAGTCAAACTATTGAAAAATCTTTGGTCTAATTAGAAGTATTAAAATGTTTGCATAGAGCTTGGTTGGGATATAAAAAAAAATTGGCAATCTTTCATGTTTTTTTGAGTAATTTTCTGTCTTGGAAATCAAACATTTTATGTAATTTGCACATAGCAATAACGTGAAAGAATAATCTCTCCTGAGTCCCGTGGCAATTTCAGCATCTTTTCAACTTTAAAGAAACATTTCCTAAGCAGACACAGGCCATGTGGAACAAGATTTGGCTAATAGCCAAACCATTGATGCCACAAAGAGACCTCAAATCACACTGTAATGAAGTGAGGAGGTTAAATGACTCCATTGTTTCTCGTGTAACAAAGTGTGTATTGCCTTCAGGAGAATCACAAAGCAATAGTCTGGGTATCATGTATCCACTCCCGCGAGCTCGGCCCCTTCCCAACATCCAGTGGTGTTCAAACACTTTCAGTACTGAGTGGACCCCTGTGAATAGATCTGCCTGTCTGCTGGCTCCGTTCAATAAGTGAATGAAGAGTTAGAGAGGCACGGGGAGGAGGAGGGAGATGGAGCTAATTAACAGTGTCTTTTTTTATTAAGGAGAAAGAAGGGTGAGTGCAAGAAAGACAAGAGACAGAAAGGGAAGGTTTGGAAAATGTCCAGAGAGGGAATAATAATGATAAAAAAAAAAAAAAAAAAAGAAGTCACTAAACCTCCCTGTTTAAATGCGGGTAAAATAAAGACGGGATTCTACTGCTCACTCACACTTCTACTGCGGAGCCAGGTGGGCACACAGAGCGACTGCCGAGTCACTGGCACATTGCCACTCCTGTTGCCTGGCGCAACAGAAACTTTTCCCTGCGCACAAACATTCTTACTGACGCGCTTTCAATCGTCTTTCAATCAGTCCAAGCAAGTGCTTTTATTCACGTCAGCTCTGATCCGAGTTTCTGGAAAGGCCAGTTGGACTGCGCTCTGTCTGCTTGGCAGGGTTTGCCTTCAACCTCTGACTCGTGTCCAGACATGCCCTCTGCGTCTCCAGCTCTGTTGATTTGCCTCGGACTCATCGAGGGCTATCTCTTTTTTTTCACAACTACCTTCCTTTCCACTCACCGTCTAAAACCTCGGTGCTCATTTTCAAGGTTTCTGTTTGCAGTATAATTAGTTGGTGAGGTAACGATGTAATGACAGTGTACAGGCAGGGTCATCCGTACGACCCTGGGAACCTGTCACTCCCCCCCACTGATGAAAGAAACAGGAGACCTGGGAAAGCTCATCCCTCTTATCACAGCAGGAACACACACAGATGGATAGTTGCAGATTCCCATACAGCATGTGAACTTAAGCTGCAAACCGAATAAAAACATGTACAAATGCATCCTAATCACACACATCTATTAAGCTGGAAAACTCTTCTCATCACAAGCCAAGTTTTTTGCTCACATCCCTTCAGCAGCCAGACTAACATTCAAAGTCAGTTAAAAACATTCACTCCATCACCTCGAGCTTTTCTTATCCGCACATGCATCTTCACTTCCACAACAACTGACAGTTTCATCTTAATCCTGTGCTCTTTTTCTCTGCAAACTTTGTTTGCCAACTTTTTGTTGGACACCTATTTGCTGTGCAAACCACAAATCAAAGTGCAAAGAACGATATCATTGTTTAAAGAAGTTTTGTTTGCAGTCTGCCGTCTTTCAAAAAGGCGACAGAGCGTACGATAGGGATGCAGCGAAATTTTAATTTGGGCCAATATTGATATCCAATATTAATATTGGTCTTATGGTCCTTCACTACATCACTATAACTGTCATATGACCAACCTTCTCCACTTCCCTCTATAGAAAAATAGCAACAAAGAGGAAATCCATATCTTTACTTGCTTCATTGATATATGTTTTATGTTAAAATGCCTAATATATGACAGCTATATTGTGCATCCCTTGGAATAAAATCAATGCGTTTCGACGTGTTGTACAAGCAGTCAAAGATGTTCAGAGACTCTATCCAGTCTGACTGAGACTGAGATATTTTAAAAGAATTGGCAAAAGCATCAGTTTATACATGTGCACAAATAGTAGATAGGGTCTAAAAGACACAAAGAGTTCATTTCCTTGAAAGTTACTTTTGCAAATATTAATGTAATAAGTTTCATGCAAATTATTTGTCATTGTTCTCGACAGATTTAAATCTTCAAGAATCTTTAAAAAAAATTCTCAAGAATCCAAAGAAAAAGGATTTGAATTACTACGCAAAGTGAGCAAGGGGATCAAACATTAGCATTGGAAAGTGTCTACAGTTTTCTACTGCCAAAAAGGTGGCAATAAAATGCCATGTTTATATCTGTCACTTCAAAAAGGCAGAATAAAAATTTGTAGTGCGATTTTGCACCTGGGCTTTGATCTAATTTGTGCATGTAATCAATAAAGTATGCAGCTAGGAATTGCAGAAATGATATACATAATAAAAGTTATGCCAGACAGACTTTAGTGTCGTGGGGGTTTTCATTGGATTTCGTTTCTCGATTTGAGCTTGCTCCAACGCTCCAGCTGGTTTTACACTCTGCCAATAGCTACAAATATGACTGAGCTTGAAGGTTGCGCCAGCCAAGAAAAGGTGAATACGTATTATGACAGATTGATCTATTAATTAAAGCCACCTCATTCTGTCACTGAGACACTGTATTATTGTGATATGCCTCATGGCTTCATCAAGTTACACCCCTGACAGCATCAGAGACGCCCAGGTACAAGACGGGACAGCACATCAGCTATAATGCCAACCTGTTTTTACAGTCAACATTTTCAAGGCTTCGTGTCATGCCGTAAATATTTCGCTTAGCCTTGAGCAGGTTGTGATCGTGTGAAACATTCAGGCTGTCGAAAATATCACTTTTCTACATGTTTCAGCTAGTTGGACGAGGACTTTGGCAGACTTGTGGCGCTCACACGTACCTGAAAGCGGAGAGGCATGCATGGAAACAGAAAACTCTTTAGGGGGAATATGCAAACAGATATCCAGAGGTCTTTTTTTTTCTTGCATTCCATTGTTTTTTTTTGTTTTTGTTTTTCTTTTTTTTTTTTGTAGAGCTGTAAGAAACCATCCCTGTACCTAAGAATGGTGGAAAAAAATACAGTCTATTTCAAGACACCATCTTATGGCACAGCTGACTTAAGTTGTGTTTGAAGTGATCAGAAATACCAAAGCAGGATCCTACAGAAGTGAACCCGACCTGACAGACTGTCAATGTGATTGCATTGTTGGCGATGAATGTCGAACCTTTCCTCGTGCCAGCACACCGAAAAAGCCCCGTCCCACTTAAAACAGCACCAACATTTCTTTTTGCATTTCCAACATTTTGACTACCAATGGGCTTTTTATTGTGGTTGGATGACATGACCGAAGCCTTCTGAGAGACTGGAAGCCAAACGTTTAGTCTACTGCCACTAAACAGCTCCGGAGGAAATTTACTGACAAACCTTCATCTTGCTTTGTGGGAATGAATGTTACCCAACTACACTTTACAGAACCAGAACTCCCTCCAACCCCCCCCGCCAAACTCAGGCCAGAAAAGTCTCTTACAACTGAGCAGCTCTTGCAGCTACATACTCAGGGTTGGAGCACTAAAAGGTGGTTTCAAAGTTCCTGCTGCCAAAGGTATTTCTGAGTTCTCTCTTCCAAGCAGGCAATACGTGTCTAAAGAAGTACTCTCGCGGTTGATTGAGGGACCCTCCATGTCAGTACCACAAAAAGACTTTTATTTGCTTTGAGTGAAAAGGGAAGAATAACTTTGTGAAAGGTTTTGTTCTGTTAAGAACAAGGAGTGGTGGAACTTGACTTCAAAGATGCTTTCTTTCTCAAGGGAGAAAGAACCCAAAAAGTTCAAATGCAGCTCAAGAAGTTTCTGCAGCCAGTTCAACCTAAAGTCTGCTAATGAGAGAATTTTCAGTGCCGCACATGCTTGAAAGGATAAGATTAAGGAATAATGTAACGGGGAGAACAGGAAGGGAGGATGATGGCAGGGGGGCAGAAGGAAAAGTGTGTGACAAATGTTGAAACAGCTCCAGAGAATAGCACGGTGGGAGTCAACGGGAGGAAAGCAAGGGGTGATTCTTATGCGCATTACACACCCCCTCGCACCCCGCTGTTAGGAATCCAAGACTTGGAGTTTGCTGTTAAAAATGCATGCATACATGTGTGTGTTGGCACATAGGTAGGACTGATTTAAAGCAGCTTCAATTCAAAGCTTTCAAGGCTTCCTAAGATCTTTTTTGTAAACTGTAGAGTTTAATTTACCCCCTATATATGAACTCAGCATGTTCTCTGAATGCGGGACAGACGTAAGAGAGTGTAAAACAGTGAGAGCAAGCTTAAAGAGAGGGTATGGCATGTGTATAGTGGGCTTGGGTAGGGAAGGACGTGTTTTTTACTTTGGGAAACAAACCTTTAGAAACAGAACCAAATCATAAATAAACTACGAGAAGCACAAGTTTCACACTGAAAACAAGATTTAGGTCAAAATAAAAAGTGAGAATGAATTTGCACAAGAGGTTCTGATCACAAACCTCTAGAGATGCAATCCAGTTTTCACCAAATCTGTGTAAACGTTTAGAATAAGCTCTTCAATGTATTGGTAGTTCTTTTAGAATAAGAAGCATCTTTATTAGACAAGTTCAGGAACAAACAAGGAATCTGACTTTGGTTCTACTTTACTCGCAATGAAGACATTTAAAACATAAGGACATAGAAAAAGCAACATGAAAACTGTGTTTTCATGTTTAGAGTAAATTAGTAATTTAGAGTGATCAACAGACTTAATACTTGTGTTTTTGGACTACGGGAGGAAGCTGGAGTACCTGGAGAGAACCAATGAGGAGAACTTGCAAACTCCTTGCAGAAAGTGAACAGGCAGGTTTTTGAAACCAGGACCTTCTTATGCGAGGCATGAAGCCATCAGACTAGCAATGTGCTGTATGTTGCACTGAACTATAGAGAGGAACGTCGGAAAGCTGTTGGTAAAGTGTGAATTCCCCAATCAGAATTGTTTTGTTGAGCCCTTCATGACATGTCCCCCTCAGAGGAGACTTAAATGAAAAAGTTTGTTGACTGAATGATGTCAGGTCCATTGGTTCATATCTGAGCTTGTTGGTTTAGTGTCATGTTCACTGCCGGCTGTTGTTTTCAGGTCATAGGACCCTTTCCTCTCCCGCTGTAGGTCAAGTGTGATTCCATCGTAAGGAAGGAAAATAACCCAAATCAAAAACAGCTCCAGGAAGATGAAGATTCATCTCTTTCCTTCAAGGAAAGGGGTCGGGTTTACTTATCGGCCAAAAGCTGCGACATTCTGACCTCTGTAAAATGAAAGAGATGAACTCACTCGCTAACACTGTCCCATGTCGTTCTTTTCTTTTGCATGGATTGCGAACACCGAAACACATCCTTCTGAACTTTGTGGGGGTCCTGGAACTCCCCAGACACACCCTCTGCCTCCCAAAAACTCAGCTCGTCCTTGCAGAAGTCACTGAGTTCTCTAGCGCTTTTCCAAAACCCTGCCATGAGAGGAAGCCAGGGATTATGGGGGATTATGCCAAAGCGTCCCCATAAGGATTTACCAAGGCCGAGCATGAACGGTGAAGAAGGGGGTACCTAAGCAACAGTTCCTAAGACAAAAAAAAAACAACATTTTTTTTCTTTCTTTGCAGAGAACAGGCAGGTAAAATAAAATAAAATAAAATAAAAAACACATTCTACCATGATATTTTTGCACAGATAATTTGACAAGGAATACGAAGTGCTGTCCAAATAGCTTTATGCACATTATTTTTTTTCTTGTAGCCAAAGATTCCTCCGAAATTTTCTTGCCTTCCAAATAAAATTGTGAGAATAGTTTTAAATGCAGTTCCCAAGCTGCAGTCCAGAACACGTGTTCGTTGCTCAACAGTTCATTTCACAATCAGAAGATGGAATGTGGTCAAACTAAATACATCCAGGGAGTACAAGTCACGTCTTCTTCCAACTACTGACAGAAGATAACATGGACACTAATATTTCAGTAGGAAAAAGGAAACACATCTGATAATAAATTCTCAGATTTTATGTAATGAGTGATATAACATAAAACTAACTCTTGAAAAAGGTCAAATGCAGCCCCCAAAATCACGGTGTGACATATTCTGTTATTTCTCATTTAAAGAAAATTAAAAACAAAATACTTGAGCTGATCTGAGTTAAAGACATTACAATGTCTTATGAAGCAATTAAACAGTTTGAGATACTGTGAGAAAGTTATTTCATCAACAGGAAATATTCACAATCTCTTTCCAGTCTTCTGAGTTATTGATGACTCAGCAAGTTATCTCTACTGCTCAGTGACTTTAAAAAAAACACTGAAGCAACAAAATGCAGAACTTGTCATGTCTCAGCACAGTAAATGTTGTCAGAAAAGTTTTCAGAGGAAGGTCCTTTTTCTCTTGAAATAAAAACTGAAAATGGCATTACATGTTGGATTTGGAAAATCACAAAAAAAATAATAATAATAATAATAATAATAAAAAACAACCCAAAAAGGCTGCATTTCACCCCAGAGTAACTTTCTGGTGCATCAGAACTATGGGATCGTAGATTCCAACAATTTCAGTGTGTTCTAGAACCGATAGTGCATTTTTAAATGTCAGAAGCTCAGATGTGGGAACAATGTTAGACTCAATTCGAGCGTGACTGGGAACTTGGAAGACCCAGCTTCTGAATCCTCAGAGAATCCACCGCAAACGAGAGAACTGGGGTTTTCCTTAAACTGGGGTTCACAACAGGACAACTTCATAAACGTACGTAGCAAAACTGCAAAATGCTCAGAGGTTGACGGAAACGAACGTCTGCCATTGACAAACGGCCGTAAAGAATTTCAGCACACAAAACTGTTAGATCCTCCTCTCTTTGAGTAGTCGTTGCCAAAAGTGGTTCCACTGGTATTGAATCATTCGGTGTGTTTAATCTTCACAAACGTCTTTTAATGACATGGTGTACAATGACATGCATAATTGATCTTTTGAGGACATATTCAACCAATTTTAAGCACTAGCAAGGACAAGACTTTTTTTATGTACTGAAATATAAAACCTTGGAATTATAGGAGGACCGTCTTATATTTCACCTTGGCTGTTTGTCTGTTAGGGAAGACAAAGGGGTCAGATCCAATAGGTGAGACTCTCATACAGAATCCACCGGAGTGACTTAATATGCCTGAGAAGCCACTGGAACCCCCTAGAATGACCTTAAAAGTGTGGGAGAGAGATTTCTTTTATTTGTCATTTATCCATTATTTTACTAGCAAGTGACTTGAAATGAAATTTCTTTTTCAGGGGTTATCCAGGTCACCATACTTGACCTGTTGAACCTACAAGTTGGTTATGAAAAAAAAAACAGAACACGGACGTATGATGGACAGATGAATGGACTCATCTATCATGGATTATCGTGAACATCCCTCTGAACCTCCACATCTCAATCTTCATCAAATCACCAGCAGTGTCTCAGAAAATGGCCGCATGTACGTGCGGATGTGTGTGTCTGTGTGTGCCGCTGCAGCAGACAAACAGATTATCGTCATTAGTGTTTGTCAAAGACCTCCTGCTGCTATAGCTGGAGCTGGAGTTACATCATCGCTGACAAAAAAAAAAAAAAAAATAGCCAGACAGATTAACGGCAGAGTTAAATGCACACTCAGCATTTTTAAATGAACTACATATGGTGATATTATCATGCTGCAATATTGCTACTTTCATGCTTAGCCAGTTTAAAATGAACTCGCTTTATATAGAAGGCGGGGTGCCAAAGTCAGTGACAAAGAAATCTCCATATGACTTTGTTTATACATGCAAGTGATGATGTGAGACTCTTTTAATCGGCTAATTAAAAAAAAAAAAGCTTTTAGTGTATCTGTGTGTGTGTGTGTCTGTTCTTCATGGGTGTTCGCTCTACTGTTTGGGTTCACACGTGCTGGACAAAGGCAGCGCGGTCTTCCCCATTGAGTCGAGTTCTTTTAGCAATGACAGCAAAAGTAATTGATTACACGCCACACTGAGCAGACAGAGCCAATAGAGTGGCACACAGAGGCAGAGAGGCCCAGAGAGGAGCAGGTATCCAACACATAACCCATCTTTACCCTCCTGAGCCACATCCCAGTCTGTCTCTCACCAACATTTCATGCAAACTGCACCGCCTCTGACACACAGTTGCACACAAGCATGGAAATCAGTCTGGCATAAACAAAACGATAGCCCCTTCTTAAACAGAGTTGGAGGAAGATGTTAGAAAGAGTCATTGTCAGGAGTTTGATCTCACTATGTGAAATGTCAGCTTCTTTTTGAAGAAATCGAAGCACATGCACAATCTCATTTGAAATGAGACTTAGATCTGATGACTGCACGGTCTGATTACAACCTTAGTTATAAGAACATTCAGTGTGTGGGAGTGGGCTGTGCTGTTTTTGTATAGGAGGTGGTCTGTAACTTGACTGCAGAAGGAGTCAAAGTTCAAAGATCACAGATGAGAGAAAACCTACATGAAAGTCACACTCTGAGCAGGTTTGCAGCAAGTCTCTCACCAGTTTATTACCAGTCAGACAATTAAATTTATAACGGTGTCCGGGAGAAGAGTCTTGCTGTTTGGCCAGTAGGTGGGGTGGGAGTATCGAAATATTAAACTCGATCTAAGGAACACACTTTGTTCCTACGCAAACACAACTGCAGGTACATGTAACACAAGTTTAAAGGAATCTACAATCTCATCCGGTGGAGAACACTAATGGTAAGATTTAAACATAACAACCAAGACAAAACGTTACACTCAATTAAAAAAGCTTGAACTTTTAAATGCAATCTCATTTGGTCACAAGGCCGAAGAAACCCGCTCATGATGATGTCTAAATTTATTCCAGGCACCTCTATTGTCAGAACACGTCAGTTGCAGACTAAAAAAAAAAAAAAAGGAAAAAAAAAATTTCTGTTTCACTTCTCTATACAGTGCAGCACTGACACATAACATAAACCAGCTCAGTTCTGTTATTTCTAACAAGTGCTGTACGTGGCGCCGCACGCACATACTTCACCAACCAGACTCTGCTTCTGCGTTGAGGAGTTGAGTTCGTGTCTCTGAATGTGCATGTGTATGTTTGTCCTGCTCCACAACAAATGCTCTCATAATTCAGGCACTTAGTGCAGTGAACCGACCTCTCTTAGTCCCTGGTGTCGGGGATGAGTGCTCTTCCATCCATGAGCTAAAGCGTCTGCAGCTACCGGGGCAGAAAATGAGCCACACACTCATAGTATATTTGACCTTTGGATGTGTGCATGTAAAGCCTCTGATCAACACTTGAACCACAACAATCGCAAATCAATAGTTTGCCACAACCAAGTGGATTTCAGTGGGTAACTTGTGTGGTGGGTGACGGCCCCACCAGCAGGTGGTCTGTATTTGTTTTGTTCTTCGGGCTCAAGGCTGACATCAGTGGTAGATGACACACCCTACAGAGAGTTGCTCCTGCCTGCTGTCCTGCTGCACTCCTTAAGCAGTGGTGATTATTCTTTGCGACATTACACTGTGAAATTTCCGCAAATGAATGAGGTACCTTAAAAACATTGAATGGCAAATCTCATCCTTACAAATAGGCCAGGCTCCTGCTCGAGGTATTACAAATTATCTGCATCTTAGTCCTGGACTAAACCTAACTCCTGATGCCTGTTGTTGGTGAACCATTTGCGCTTTTATGTCCACCGCACCCCTAGCAAGCCATGCTACAAACAAAATTACATGCATGGTTTGCAAAACTGAATCGCAGACAATTAATGTTATTTTGTTTATCAAAGAAATCTGTGTTTTTCTGTGGAATTAAGGTTTTCACCCTTTGCATTATCCTCTTTCAGAACATTATTCCTCCATAAACACACAGCCATGAACTCATAATGGATCATTTTGTTCACATCGTAAGAGTTGATTAGGAAAGCTTGTAGCTCAGTGTGCTTTTAGAGAATGTTACTGGGACTGAAACCAAAGGGTTGTGGTGTATAACTCAGCTGAGCACTTTGGGTGGCTACATGTTGAGCAATTCCAGATTTCCCTTTTATCTGGCTGAGGTCTGTGTTACAAGCCAAATGCATTCAGTGCCTGACGTGCACACAAAATGTTTTGTGCCATCATCAATTGCATTAGATTCTACCAATCAATGTATTTGACAGATCAGTTGAGCACTGGAGGATCATATTGCTCTTCCTGAAATTAAATCTTGAAAATGCTTCACCTATATGTTGTTTTAAGTTTTGATCGAATCTGGATACCAAATGTTGACACCTTTCCTTCATAAAGACTAAAATAGTTATTCTTTTTGTTTTTGGTTGTTTACATTCACTCAGTTTCCCCTGCACTTACATACTTACTGACATTTAAGGATTTCCTCTACAAAGTCTACGCATTCATAATGGATATTTTATTGTGAATGCAATGTAACCTTTTTTTTAAAAACATAATCTTCGTCACGTTCCCAGTCATAAACACTCAGAAAGGAATCATACTCTACCCTGTCAGTGTTTCCCGTTAAAAATGACTCGCCTGTGAATAAGACTGCGTGACGGACTGCGGAGGTTCCTGGATCCAGATGGAGGAAGAATTTGTCTTAACTGCTGAGGTCCTGACTCAAAAACATTAAATAGACTAATAACAGGTAGAAGGAATAGTGACTCAGGCTGTGTGTGAGAGAGCATATGGGGTCTGTATGGAGTCCTGTCACGATATAGTCACAGTAAGTTTACCTTTGCATGTGAGTGTGAGTCATGGCTTGACTTTAGTGACTCATGGTGAGTACGGGGCTTTGTTTATTGACAAATTCACACACTTTGCCCCTCAGATAATTTCCCTTTCAACGCAACAACAGGGAGAAGGGTATGCATAACCCTGACAAAGAAATTAATTATGCATTGTACAACATATACCAATATGAGATGTAGAAGAGTACGGTGACTTGTGGATGATGCTGCTGGTGTATGAATGAATGATGAAGCAGGATATGTAATAAGTTATGCGATTATGGAGAGGATTCAGCAGGAATGCACCCAGACAATTTGTCAGGGAGGAGGGACCTCATCAGGGAATGGGGGAACGCAGCGCCAGTCTGCCCTCTAGTGGGAAATCATATATTAGCTGAGGCGCAAAATTAGAAAACAATTTAGCTCTTTATTTGCGGTTTGCAAGAGAAACCTAAAGCAATAAAACGCACAAACTACTAACTAAATAGTATTCAGAAGTAGAGGTTTTTGTAGTAAAACTTGCAAAAAAAGTTACAAGTTTGGGAAGTTGCTCAGATTCTTCTTCTATTTCGACCTTTAATAAATACTGATTGTATAAATATGTAATGTACTTGCAATAACAAAATAATATTGCACTTTAGACCAAAGATGAGTACCCTCAAAGCAAATCTAACAGGTAGAAGGAATAGTGACTCAGGCTCAGTCATAAATTTACCTTAAACAGAAGAAAAAGAGAGATAAAAGTAGATGTTTTCCTTTCGTCTACCGGACTGTCAATCTGTTCAGTGTTGTTTGACATTTCTGTCCCAAACTCTTTCTTTTTCTTGTCGAACATTGGCCTAGTGGTTTGGCCTCCTCAAAGAAACTTTGTATAACCTTATTGGTGACCTGCAACAAAGCATCTCTACAGGGGTTTAAACTGTGAGTGTTGCAACAGTTTTTACTGCGACTGGGGGTGCATTTTTGTGATTACCGTGGAGATGTCGAGCTGTGGTCTGAAAGGGGCTTTTTTTTTTTTTTTTTTTTCCAGTTTTCTTGGACGAACTCTGACTGCAGCTGACAAACACTCAGCCAGAATCCAAGCTCACAATGAGATATTATGTTTTTGTTCGGCGTCCTCAGAGTCGGTCACGGAAACATGACTCTGCTTCTAAAGTTGTGTGAAAAATGCAGAATCGTACATTTTGAGCAAGTAGTGAAAGAACACCGAGGGAGCACAGCTTAGATCACTTTCAGCAGGTCTCTCAAAACTATACTGTCTTTATTCCATCTTGACTAGAAGTGCAGGCTTAATGGTAGAGCAGTAGTTTGCAAGTTGTGGGTTTAAAACCCAGCCATGGGCCTTTCTACGGAGTTTGAATGTTTTACCTGTCTGTGTGGGTTCTCTTTGGATACTTTGGCTTCTTCAGTCCAGTGGTTACTTATAATTGTTCTCAGGAGTGAAAGTGTGTGTATGCTTGTTTGAATGTGTGTCTCTGTGTTGTCCTGGAATGGACTGAGGATCTCTCCAGTGTTTTCTGCTGTCTCTTGAATGGACCATGAATGGGTGGATTATTAAAAAGTGACTGAAATTTGATTTTTTTTTTTTTGACTGGCCTTGATTGGCTGGTGGAGAACTCAAAAAGCGGATATTTTCTCTGAACAGCAAACACACCATGAACAAGCTAATACGTCACACCGCACCATATGTCTTCATGGTGAAACCTGAGTCCGCAGGGAAAATATTCACAGTTTATCAAGAATCTTTTTTTTTTATTTTTCTATTAAGGGATGCTGGCCAATTACTCAGGCTGCTACAGCTGGACTTTATTTAGTGGTCATTCCTTCACCATTTGAAACTTTTTGATGTTTCAGACCCAACTATTCTGAAACAGAAGACCAAGTCATACATTTCAACATCAGTAGGCAAAGGAGAAAACTGTAGAAGTAACCAGGAAGGCGCATTATATTACAGTAAAGTTATTTTACCTGTTCAAGCTCTTGACCTCTGTCATTATAGAAGATGCAGGGCAGAGAAACTTTGGCAGGCTTGCCTCTGATTGGTGCAGTACTGATGGAGATATTATTCTCGTATATATCTTCCAACTAAAACCATGAACAGCAGAAGCTATCATGGGGATTTATCCTCTTGTGACCTTTTTGAGTGATTAGGCTCTGAACAAACAACGTATGTTCACTTTTTCAGGTTACAATGTTATGGTCGTCAACATCCAGACAGACGGATTCATACAACTGAATCTTGTTTGAGATTAAGTCAGAACATGTTTATCTGACTTTGGATGTGAATTAGTCACCAGTTTTTAAAGATTACTGTGTTCTAGCTTTTTCAGCTGGTTGCTCCATGTGGAAGCCTGTTATCAACCCAAGCCAGCTCAATAATGGGAGGATCTCTCCATGGGGCCCTGGACATGGTGACAACATCCCCTGACGCTGCCAGAGGGATGCTCTCAAATTCCAGCAGGGGAAACATCTGACACGAAAAACAGGCGAGAGAGCGGGGTGGGACTGCGATTTGTTACAGGAACTACATGGTCTTGCTTCATTATTTACGGGCAAAACAAAGAGGTGTGGTTAGAAACGGGCTTTTAAAACTAAAGAGCACACACTCACCCATTCTCCAAGTCGTCAATATCATCATCGTCGACGTCGTCGTCATCGTCGTTGCCATCGTCTTCGTAGTCGTCGTTTGGATTCTTGCCCCCAAGATCGCCGTCACTGAGGTAATCTCCCTTCAGGAGAGATGGATCTGAATCCTCCAAGTCTTCTATGAGGTGGACACGTGAGGTCTGGCTGAGGCGGAGGGGAACGTCAGATGGGGCGCTTCCTGTGGATGGGGCGTCGCCGGCCTGCAGACGGGGGCTGGCTTGCCCGTGGCGCCACGACAGAGGAGAGGAGCGGTTGGAGAGGCTCGAGATGGAGAAGGCGGCGGCTTCATCGCTGTCATAGTTGATGGTCCCCTCCACACAGCTGCTGGATGGGAAACAAACGGAAAGTTCAAAAAGTTTATGAATTTACTCATCTGTCCTGATAAGAGCTCAGCATCCCAACACATTCCGAGTACACAACCTTGATCGGCTGATGTTTTGTCTGAATGCCAGATAATGTATTTGTACTATGGAAATGAAGTCCTCTGTGGAACTGAGATGAGGGAGATCATTCATTTGTTTATTTGGATCCCCACTAGATGGCTGTAACAATGGCCACATCATAGCTCTACGCACCTTCTTATCCGAATAATCCTCTCATGTGGATTGAAGGTAAGGTAAAGGTCAATGCTAAGGTAAAAGTCCTTGCTTCATATATTTGTGTGACGCACGTGAAGATTTTATAAGACACTACATCCTGTGTCCATGCTAGAGAGTTAAGCCTCAGCCTAACCCAGTGGCATTATTTAGGAGGTTTTAGCTTTTTTTTAATTTATCTAGACCGTGAACTAGACCTTCCCTGACCCGGGCCAGAAGTAACACCTTCAGTCGCTTGCTTCGAGCCAGACTGAACTGCTGTTTGTGCCAAAACCAAGTGGTCAGCTGAACTGTAAGTCAAATGCTTGACCTGGAGGTTACTGGAGATCTAATACGAGTCCTTTAAAAAGGCCAGAGGTAACCGGAGTCATCAGTGCGCTCGCTGATATTGGACTCACGTTTTCTCTACTCTCTCTTACATAAAAATTAGGTATTAGAATTTAAGACTTAGGCGATCTCTTCTGACATTTTATATTTCGATTAGTGGAGTTAATTTTCGCATCAAATTTTGAATCTTTCATGTGGTATAAAGAAAGTTCCTCTGGAAATTAAGCATTTATTCTTCAGTAAACGGACCGATTAATTTATGATATTGCTGAAACTCACTGTATTTAAAAATAATCATCTTCCACCTACCAGAAACTCATGATTTCTTCCGGTTACGGAGGATGTATCCCCTTCTCATCCAAACCTCACTTTAAGACGCTTTGTATTGACTTCACAAGGCTTAGGGATTACTTGCTTTGAGCTCACCTTAGAATAATTCCACACGCAGAGGCATAATGAACAGGTTTTTGTTGCTGTTTTCCTTTGCGACATTACACTGTGAAATTTCCTTCATATGGCTCAACACTGAGCGTGATAACTGCACACTGTCATTTTACGCCAGGAAACATTTGTATGTGTCTACAAACATGAGCATCAGTAAAAACTCACTGTTTGCCAAAGTAGTGCAGCACAGCACATCACTACTTAGTGCCTGGTCTGAGCATGATGAGAATTAGCATATTCGAAGTTACAAGCGCTCACGCTGTGTCATGGCATTTGCATTTACCCGCTGCATTAAAATTAATCTCGTCTGCAGGATACAGAAACGTCCTCGTAAAAAGGACTATAAAACATTTCTGAATAAAAGATTTCTGCTAAACACGAAGAAGCGGCGATCCTCTTGTTGGAGTAGATTTTAAAAGCCTTTTTTTGTGTGTATTACAAAATAGAAAATTAATGATGTGAAATCCACTGATTAGCTTTTCAGGGGAATCCTTTTGTTTAATAAATACAAATCTCCAGCTCACACAGGATATATGACACCCTATTTGCACATGAAACTTTCTGAGGCAGACTCTGGGCCTTGAAGCAAAGTCAGTATTTGCTGACTAAAGGTTATCACAGTGCAATAAAAATATGAATGGCAGAGGAAATGTATTCCAGCAGGGAACCATCTGCTGAGCTGCTCTACATGTGGAGTGCTCCCGCTGAGGGACAGGGAAAGGATGCATACTGGAGGAATGCAAAGACGAACGGATGGAAGGGAAGCTCTGAAGGACAAGGACACATTAAATACTGAAACTGGCACAGGAACCAATGGAAGGAAAAGAACATCCCGACACACTTATATTCAATCGGTCCAAACATCGTCGCTTGTCGAGATACAACTCTTTCAACCGTTAACAAAAAAAGACTAGGTTTGAGGCCTTTTATTATTATTATTATTATTATTATTAATTCTGTTTTGTAACAACAATTCAAACAAGACTCATTGCAAGATGAGGGTGACAGACTGACTGCTATATGTCAAACAAGAAAACTGATATTGACCTGCGTTCCCACAGGCTGCTCACCACCTTATGCAACACTCTGCTTGAAATGTCAAAGATTCTGATGTGTGCGTTTCATTTTTAGCATTCTTTTAGATTGTGCATTAGATTGCGTGCGTGTGTGTGTGTATTTTGGAGTTTTTGAGTTGCTGACCTGTGGCTCAGCTGAACTCCTCTCAGACTGGTCATGGTTTCCTCCAGGTTCTGACGAAGGTCCAGCACATTTTGCACCGTCCTTTTCCTTTGAGACTCTGGATCTGCAGGGGTGCAAAAGTCCCAATTACATGTATGAAGAGGATGAGTGACATAACACCATTTATGGCCAAATATGACATTCTTATTAAGCCTAAGGAAAGACCTTGAAAAGACAGTGACATATTTAATACATGTGCCTTGTAGATTAAAAAAAACCACTGATTAAAAAAATAGAAAAAAAAAATCTTAACCCATATCAGTTCCAACCAAACAGCTTTGTCATTTGCCTGGATAGATGTATGAATCTCACTTCAGTCTGAGCATTCTGCCACTTCTATCTATGGTAGACAAAACCAAAATCTATCCTCAAATAACCTTAGAGGCAGACACGCTGGATTCTGTGTCACCCTTTTCAAATCGGTTGCAATCTGCTCAAACAGAGTCACGTAGATTAATGATTTACAGTAACGTGAGGGTGTGGGTGGGCCTGTCCTCAAACTGCCCGCAAGCAGGAATGGATTAGACGAAAATAATCTAGGCGAAAAAAAAAAAAAAAAAAAAAAAAGAAACACGTAGAGCCAGTAAAGCAACAAAATGCAATGACACAGTTCTAAACTAAAAGCTGTAATGTTGAGATATGACTTTGTTTTCTTTCATGAGAGATGTTTCTAGATTTTAGCACCATCACGAGACACCCAACATGCTCTTTATTACGCTCTTTCAACAGAGGGGGAAAAAAAGCATCTCTTTTAGGTAGGAATTAATCAGGACACCTCTGCTGCATCGTTTAACCTTCATCCCCCCCCCCCCCCTGCTTCCCTCAACTCTCCAGAGTATGTTTATGTGAAATGAGAATGAGATGGTGGAAACAGAAGTGTTATGAAGGTCAGATACAGGGCTGTCTGTTTATCCCTGAGGTTGAGTTCAATAGGCTATTATTCCAAGCCAGCTGACTCCCAAACCTGCGCAACAAAAAGTATTACTTAGCCACAGGAAAATGCCATACGACAAAATAAATAAGGGGATCCCTTTAAGGCCGTCATCTCCACATTCTTAGAAGATATTTTGAAGGATCAATTTTAATTTAGTACTAATGTTGCCAGTAACATTAGTACTTAGTGTGTCAAACTTCTTAACTGCCTGAGTGATGTTTGAAAAAGGGTCGCACCAAATTCTCAGACGCAATGCAAACTCAAAGGTGATAAAGCTTTCTTTTGAGGCTACAAATCCAAAACAGGAAAATGTTTTGCCCAATGAATGTTAAATGACACTCCTGCGAAGAAGCCCAGATGGTTAGTGAGGAGGAGAAGAGTAAGAGGTCATCCTAATGAGAGAGGAGGGAAAATAATGAGGTGCTGGAAGTGTCAATCCCAACAACAGCTGCACACTTACCCAATGGACACATTTGTACATGAATAGTTAGTTGGCCACCTCTCTTTCAAAGATACAGACAATCTAATAGATACTTGGACCGGATTGATTTGTAGTCAAAGAAAAAAAAAAAAACAAAACAAAACAAATAAAATCGATCAGGCTGCGCATCAAAAACAAAACATGCAACTCAAATACACACCTGCACACTAACGACACCAGAAGACCAAAAACATAAAATGCCAAACATTTTTTTTTTTTTTTTTTTTTTTATGGAAAGTGGAGATGTGACAAAGGCTCCTAATTCAAATTATGGCCTGCAAATTCAGGCCATAAAACAAACAAACAAACAAAAAAAAAAACTCTTCATGGCTTAAGGACGTTCAGAGTTGATAATGTGATCACATTGAGATTAATCTGGTACAAAGCGCCTGAAATACACTCAAACACAGGCAAAGCGTGACACGGATGTGGGCATTAATTGTGCGACTCTAATTACCCTAAATGGGAGCTTTGTTAAACAATGCTGTCAAATTGATTAGCAATGGTCTGCGCTATTGTGTGTGATCCTCTGTGTAGACGTATGAGTGCGTTTGTGATTACATGTCTGTGAGACTCTTCCTGTCCCGCCTGTGCTCTGGTCCCGGTGGCCCCAGCTGCCACGTAGCGCGAGGTGGGGAGGGTGCTAGTGAGAGAATTAGGGATGCAAATATCCCTGTCAAATCCTGGCAGCTCCCCTGGGGTGTCAATGATTTATACTGATCTGGTTTAAACTGAGTTTCTCTCTGCTGTGTGGAAGTATTTCTGTGCACGTCTGGATGTGCTGCAACACCGTTTTCACCTGCCTCTCCTGGATTCGTGCACACAAACAAGATCCAGCTCCAAAGAGGCTCTAAGAAACCTGCTGAGGTGCCTTTCTTAATGGACAACTCAGACTGTTGAATTGAGAGTCAGCATGTTGGAGTGAGAGTGCCCTTGTAAGTGCAGGCAGGTTCTCCAGGGCTGTCGGTGCATCCTAATGGAAGAATGCTTTCAGGCAAAAGAGGAAAGAAAAAATAATAACAAATTCAAGTGGCATTTAAAGAGACTCATCTGACTTTTACTTGGAAGTGCATCAGCCTGTTTTGTTTGAATTATTTCCATTTGGACAACATTTAATTTGTTTGCTATATCAACTGTCAGGTAACACGACTTGCGACGCGATTAAGATGTTTTCTTTTGCTTTTCAATGAAGACAGAAGCAACAGGAATGAGTACCAAGTTATTTACAAGCTTTCTTTGATTTTTAATAACATGCTGCAGTCTAAAACCGGCTGGGGAAAAATGGTAGTATGGCTCTCGGGCTAGTATTATATGCCATCAGCAGCAGGTATTGGAAGCTGGGTTTTTTTAGAAAACCTGATCCCATTTATTACAAAATACCCTGATCAGGACATTCCCACTGAAGATGTTGTGTCGTTTGTGAAGCAGATAGGAATAAAAAATAAATAAATAAAAAAAATGAGGTAAAGTACTTCATTTTGTGGCAAGCAGAAAGAGCATGTGGGGAAGTAAAAGCGAGAAAATGCCTACTTTGCTTCCTCTGTTTTCACTCGAGTCTCCTCTCCATTAGAGACAAACTCCCCAAAGATGTATTAATGGCTTCTGTTCTTGTGAAATTATTATTATTTATTTTTTATTTTTTTAGTGGCATGACATTTTCTTAACTGTGCAGGAATATGTGCATGTGTGTGTGTCAGAAAGATATTCTTTTTTTTGTTGTTGAATATGAATGAAAGGATGAGTAATGGCCCCCATTTCTATTATTTCCCTCCTTCCCTCCGGAGGTTATCTGTCCATGTCCTGTCTGCGTGTGTGTGCACATATGTTAGAGTCGCAGCAGCCATCCTCAGGCCACAGCAGCACTTACTGCATGATAGATGGCCGCAGCTCAGCTTCGCTCTACAGCACCTGCACCTCCTTCCACATGCTTTTTAAAATCTTTCACGAGGGAAGTGAGAGTTTGTGAGCTACAAAAACAGCCATCAGAGTATTCCACTCCAGTGACACGCAACAACTGGTGTGTTAGTTCTGTTTCAAAATGAGAGCAAACAGCTATGATGCAGTCATTAATTATTTTTGTATTCTTGTACGACAAAACCGTAGCTAAAATATTCATGCTTCCTGCTTTTCTGTTTGTTTTGTCTCTGCCTAGCACTGCAGCTGTCAGCTGACCCCAGACAGCTTGCAAAACAGGAAGCATTACAAAATACAGCGATTCCTGCTCATCTGGAGGGGCCCAACAAACACACACCAAATGCATATCGACGCATGGAAACACACATTGACGTTCCTCTGCCACACCAAGATGTCGACACAGGATATTGGAGCGTTTGATGATATCCTCTGATATCCAACAAGAGCAGCTAATGAGTGCATCAGGACAAACAACAGCATCTGTGTGCATTAAATCTAAACAGTTGTTGGCCATAAATGATGCAGAGGTCTTGCCATGAGAGAAGGGTGAGCGTGTACATGGTTGAGAAAAGAAAAATACGCCAGTGAGCCAGTGAATGTGGAATCCATTTAAAATTGGAAATCCTTGTCCAGGAGTCTTCGAAGCACAGCTGCAGAGTTTTGGGCAGTCATAATTGAAACATCGTGATCATGAATCTCAAAAACAAATCCACAAGTTAAACCTTCCAATCTAAATCTCCTCAGACCAGGTCGTACTGCTGCCAAAGCCTAGCTCTCCAAATGAGGATACAAACACAAGCATATATACTTAAAATACACTTGGCATATCTCCTTAGCTACAGCTCAATCTGCTTAAAACCCACTGTGCTATCCGCTTATGGGAGGGGTTTAGATAAGGAGGCTTGAAATGACTTAAGACAAGTTTACTTTCAAGAAATGACGATAAGGATTTTACCAAATTCTGCCCGAAAGAACTTCTCATTTCTGAACGATCTCAAAAAGCAACACATCAGCCTCTGGAATGAATAATTTCAAGAACAGATGAGAACAAAGTCCAGTTGCAAAATAATTTCCATGGTTTTGGGACACCAACAAATCACAATAGTAACCACTGTTCGTAAATGAACAAAACAAAGAACAATTGTTAACAGTGGTGCAACAAAAAAAAAATACTTTGAGTCCATCAACATGTCATCCTTAAATCACAAAAAAAAAACGAAAAAAAAAAAAAAAAAAACAGAACGGCATGTATGGCACTCTATGCCTCATTTGTCTTGGCTAAGATCAGCCTGAAAGAATTAGAATGAGTGGGCAAAAAAAAATCGCATCCATGAACAAGTTCCAAAACCAAAACCATTGTTGACCAGAGATCATAAAGGCCCTTCTCACATTTCCCATAAATCATTGTAACAATTGACATGACTTTTGGGAAAATATTCTCAGGACTGATCAGACTAAACTGGAACATTGTAGAAAGAAGGTCTGTACCAAATACTGAACAGTATTTCAAAATGAAAAGCATCACACTGTGAAGTAACTTTTCCCATTAGTTTTCAGAATGATAGTCCAGGGTTGTTCTGGTGCTTCGGGATCAGCTTAACGTTTTTCAAGCAATAGAACCACAAATTATGCTATCTATTGAAAAAAACTCTGAAGGTAGTTACATCTATTCAGCCATCAACAAAAAGATTTTAAGAGTCAGTATCCTTAGATTATTCACTAGGCAGTGATGCAGACCATACTACATGAGTAAATCCAACCCAATCCAACCTATTCTAAACATAAATCAAAGTGCAGGTTTGAGCGTGGCCTAAGTGAAGGTCTGGACCTAAATCCAATTGAAATGTTATTGAATAATCTGAGGCCATTTATGATTGAACACCTCCCTGTTTGAAATTTATTTTGTTCACCTCTTTTTTCTTTTTTTTTTAAAGAGTAGCCAAGAATCGTCCTGCATTAAAAGCTCCCTGCAAGTCAACACAAACACTTTATGGCAACAGTTGATTCAAAGGATGATACTGTTGGTTTAGGCACAGATAGTTTTTAGCATAAGGCCATGTCAATTTGGATAGTGTTGCAATAAAAGAGATCATCCTCACCATCTACATTTATCCAAAAGATAGTTTTTTGTTTCGTTGTTGTTTTTGAGCACATCCATGCAAAAGCACAATGCTTACATACTAAACAACCTGACCAGCTCAGGCAGAGCATAATGTGTGGTAATGTTTGGGTGTGTTTTTGTTCAAGAGGGTTTCTTCCTGTGGAACTATTTTTTTTATTTTTTTTTTCCACAATGCTCTTCAAGCAGCTGCAGCTTTCCTCGCACATGTCAGGCACGCAGCCTGCACTCGCCTGGACTCTTAACGAGGTGGTGGGTTGAAAGGGGGAGTGATGACAAGTCAGCGTCTCCACTAAAGTGTTACAGATGCACACACTAAACAAGGGAACAAAATGGTTGGATAAATATTTGATTTGGGGAAACCATCTCTAAACATATAACAGGTGCCAGAGCAGATGTAGATCGCACAGTGGCTATTTTTGGGTCTGCATCGATTCATTTCTGACCAAAATTACTTTTTCCCCATTCTTCATAGTTTTCCCATTAGTCTACAACTTTGAAGAAATATGGAGAAACGTAATTAACTGACTGAAAACAAAGAAACACGGATTTTGTTGTCCTTCACTTTGTGACTAATTTGGCAGTGTCTCGATCTATTTGGAAAAACCATTCAAATTTACTTTTATCTTGCCGGCTGACGTCTTGAGGTGCTGTTTTCCTGCTTTCACGTGATGTTTCTTCCTGATGTTATCTATTTTGTAAAGTCCCTTTCTTCAACAACATGCCCACATAACACGGATCCGCAGAGATTTATTTTTATCCCTCGTTCTTCAATGCAAAATATCCCATGCTCGGTTAGATTGGATAGGTACTTGTGGATGGATTTTTTCCACAAGTTCTCAATCAGATTTTTATCTGGACTTTGTCTGGAGTTTTTTTTTATTACGTGAATGATCTAAACCTAAACCAGGCCAGCGGGCTGGCTGGCTTCGACATGACCAACACACCTGCATCTAATAGCTGAATTACCTCAATTTGGACTCAAGTTCTCTTGAATCCTGCCAGTGATCTCATTATTTGAGTCAGGTGTGCTGAAAGAGAGACATCTAGAAGTTGCAGGACACTGGCCTTGGACTTGAAGACATCTGGAACATAGTATCTTCTTTTGTAGAAGAAGATACCATCCATCCATTAACATGTCCATGGTTCATGGATGATGTGTGATGATTTGCTGGAAACGTTTACAGAACAATTAAACTGGAATTAAATGATCCAAACACCAAAACAGCCCAAGATCTTAACACTTTTCCTAGTAGTTTTCACTGCTTGGATTGTAAATTTACCACATCCTCTTACATTATAACTGCCTGCTCTTGTGCATATCAGTAGGTAGTATATATATTAGCGGATTTATGTAGACGTTGGGCTAAATAAAGATCTACCAAATTTAAAAAAAAAAGGATCAACATTTGTAACTCCAAGAGTAAGGTACTGGTATGATTGTATAATACTTTATTAACTCACATTTTTGGAGTATTTGTACCATTTTGTTCACAATTTTGTCTCAGAAACATCTGAGGCTTTCACAGAACATCTGTATTAATACTGAGACTAAATTATGCAAGGATTTTATTATTTTATCTGTTTAGTTGGTTGTTGACTCTTTTGAATTTCATTTTGCTGGTATTTTAAAGAAAGGCATTTCAAGGGAAATTTTATTTGAGGAGTGAATCACAAATGTTGGGATTTAAAATGGGAAAAATAACAGCTGATGTGAGCTTTCTGTTTTCAACGTGGCACAATTGAGAGGACTGTAACTCTGCAACTCTTATTGAAGTGAGAGCTGATGAGACAAAAACACACTGAGTACTAATGTAATTTAGGAGGAGGATGGCAGGAAGTAGACTACACTAATGCAATGGTCTCTGCATTAAGTCTTTACAGACTGACCACAGAGCATTTAAACCCACATCTAAACACAAACAAACTTACATAACACTACTGAAGTGACAAAAGACAATGGGGCTAAACATAAATGCTGCCATGCATTGACACAGTCCTTTAATCTATGGATAATCCTGGCTACAGCTTTTCTATCATGCTTAAAAGACGTTCTCTGTCCTCGACCCGAAACCTTCGTGCCAGAAATATCCTCTCTGCTGTGTGACTGGTGACAGAACACCGCTGGCCGTCAACTCGCATCAAACATGAAAGGGAGGAAGAGAAAGACAGGAAGAGAAAAGCATGTTTTATTCGTCACTTTCCTGTTGCCATTTCTTTTTATTTGGCTTCTCACCAGCTTCTTTCTCTATTAAAGGACAACTCCCATGAATCCTTCACTCAGCAAAGCCCGGGGCACAACAAGGGGCGCCCCGCATGGCCCCGGCCACTCCCGCATCACATTAGAGACTCAGCACTCCAATCACAATGGAGGAACTGACTCTGGAAAATACCCTGTCATGGTTAAAAAAAAAAAAAAAAAATCCCCTGAGGAATAAGAGGAGGAGAGTGCATGTGTGACCGAACATGGCACACATTCTGTGTTGATGCCTGAGTACTTTGGACTGAGGAGGCTACAGAGCTTTGATAATATTTTCCAGCAGCTCCCTTCGAACAACCGTAGTTGTGCTCTTCTTAAAGCTCTTGTTGGTTTCTCTATGGGGATTATTTTTCCCAGATCAGAGTCAGGGGAAGAAAATCAACCACACAGACATATCGACACGCAATTCAGTGTCGGCGCAAAGAAACATGCACTCTGTTACTGAGAATCCATGTGCAACTTGTCTCACATCTAGTTTTCGTAGCGTGTTGAATTGAATTGAACTGATTTTATATGACTTTCAGATGGATATTTCACCAAGAGAGAAACAACACAATAAAAAGTAGGACTTGCATATTTTCTTTTACCAAATATACATATTCAGATATATGCAACACACCACTTGTTTGGCGACTATGAGTCTGAAAAGGAGTACGGAGAACTTTAACTTCGACGCACAAGCGATTAGACCAGAGTTTCTCCAATCTTCTAACCTACTTCCCTAAATGCCTAAATCTCCAACCAAACAGATGCTCTGATGACTTTAAGGTTTAATTCATTTTAGTTTGTATGGATGGTCTTTTCCACAGTAATAGATCTGTAATTAGGCGAATGGGAGGGGAGGGGAGCGATACATCTTCTCATTATCTTGATGTGAGGCTTAATCCGGAAGCTTGGTTGGTGTCTTAGCTGGGATTCGCGCTAAACTATTCCTGCCCCATGCTGGGAGAGGCTAGTGCTTCAGGGAGCTTACCCTCTCCATCGTGCCTCATTATGGGTGCTGGATTGGACCACGAGGGTCATTAGTGGAAGACATCTGAGGTTCAGAGCTTTAAAATGACTATTAAAGCATTTCAAGTTTATTCATTACGGTGGCAGAGTTTAACAAGTAGAGTTCATCCTCTCTATCCTCCACATCCTGCTTTAACTCTAAATCTGCTCTCGGAAGATTCTGAAATACATTCCAGATTTGGAGGAAAGACCTCCAGGACCTAAAGCTCCCTCACGTGCACAGATTAGTCAAATAGTTCCCCAAATCCAATAAATGAAAAGCTGCTGGTAAAACATGTCTGATTAAAGATAAACAAATATGACAGAAACTAATCTTGACCTTGCAGAAATGTAAGATTATTTCTTTGTCTTTCTCCAATGTGCTTAGGAGGGGAGTTTTATTTTTTAAATACACAGTTTGGTTATACAACCTCCCTTTCGTTCTACATCATACTTATCCGTTACTGCAGGCTAACCTCAAAAGGACAGTGTCACAAAGGATGTTGTCAGATGTCACAATATGACATGTAAAAAGTACAGGCAGATTTCTACTCCCTACAGATAACAGTTAGCATAGCATATTTATTTCTTATCATTTTCTTTTTCAGTAAAATATCCGGTACCGGCATATTCATATGCACAGTAAGCAAAATATGAGGTCAGACTGCACAGAGAATGGAAGGTGTAGATCCACTGAGCATCCTTAATCTATCTTCCAAAGACAGAACAGAACCCAATTAGCCGAGAGTCCCGTCGGAAATGGAGAAGCAGATATAATAAAGGAGGGGCCCACAGCTGCAAAGCTACAGGGCAAGTTACGATTAACCTCTCTTGAGCACACACATGCAAATTCACGCAAACTCGCATTTGCACACACACACACAAGCACACGATGTCCTCTGCATATGCTCTGACTTTGTGATGGACCTTCTTGGAGGTTGTAGCAGACAGTAATGACCCACTGATGGAGGATTCCTGGTAGACGTTAAACACCAACAAACTTCAGCAAAAGGTGAAATAATTATCTGCTAATGCTGCCAGATTACATGCAACTCGCCTCTGGTTTTGGGATCCTGGTCTCATCCTTTGAAAATTTAAATAATCCCATGACAATTTTGGATCGACTATCATATGCGAATGGCTCGGATCTGAAAGACGTTAATTGTCTGACATCTTTCCGATGACGTTACGCTTATAATCAGATGAATAATCAGCATTCCCTAGAGGCCAAATTTTAACAGTAAGCATTCTACACTAAGTAGAATGCCATTGGTTAAAGTTCACATTACTCTATTTAGAGTGAAATCACTGACGCTGTTATCCATTTTCTATAAATCTTCCTACATATGGTTGACATTGTGAAACGGTTCTGCCTTTTCTTTTTGCTCTTGTTAAGCTCAGTTCCATGGAGGATTTTCTCTCTTTTTTAACCTTATCCTCCCTACCTGGCTGCTTAATGAGGATCTCGCCAGCAACTTCACAACAGCAAACAAGGTCACACACATGAACGCAGCATCCACACACAGAACAGCATCCAGAGAACTAACACACTGAGGCCGGCAGGGGCAAGGTCATCCTGGCTGGGGTTTTGGGCTCTGCTGCAGGAGACAAGCTACTGGAGAGAAAAAGGACGAAATGCAGAGGAAGTCGGCGGAGGGCTTGAAAATGAGCAGAAAATGATTTCTTTTTGTCAAGACGTCACTGGCCTCGCTTTTTCTCCCCACTTCCTGTAAATTAAGATGCGATCTTCTCCCACTGAGAGGGAGGGATGAAAAGAGGATGAGCAATATCCTAACACAGAATTTCAGAGACTGCCTATAAATGAGTAATGGGTGAAAGGTTTTGGTTCAACACAATAGAGACACACAATAATTATAAACACAGCCACTCCAGAGGCTCAGGCTTAGGATAAAGCAGCACATCCGAATGACCGTAACTTGTTTACATCCACGGCAGACAACTACCTGCCCATGCAGCCACCCGCTAAGGTTCCACTCTCTCCTCCCACACGTTGCCCTCGGAAACAGGGGGAGGACACTGGAGTGGGGTGGATAGTGACCATCTGTCAGTGGCCTGGAGATCAATAGACGTGGACGGGGAAGAGGTGGGGTTGAGGGAGGGGTGCTGCGAAGCTAAATATGTGGCCCACTGTGACCAGAGCCTGGCTCGATGTGCAGCCGATTTATTTACTGAATGAAAACACACACACCCCACGAGTCCCACTCACACGGCATTTATTAACGAGTGGCTGGTTTTAGTGGAAGCCAGAAGACATGAGGGCATATGATGCCTCCTAAACGCTGCGTACAATAATGCATGACATTTGCTGTTACAGGCTTCAGATTTGCTCTTCTGAAGTCTGAAAATGAGAGGGTTTAATATAAATCTAGATCACCGTGGCACTGGGTCAGTTGAGACCAGGACAAACCACTCCTGCTGCTGCGCAGCGACACAATGTCAGCTCTCTAGAAATGCTTGCTTCAGCAATGACATGGAGCCGTATTGTGCTAGTTCATGCAGTCGGAGGTGAAAGGACGGGTTTAGGTGTGGAGAGTAAAGCTGCATTACACTTACCCAGCATTTGGCTAAATAGAAGCTGTTCCAGGTCTCCTAGAACGGTCACCACTAACTCTGGGTCCACCTTCAGAAAACTCTTGTCGTTCTCTCCATCTGTCCCCTTCTTTTCTTTCTTGTCCTCTGATAACTGAGCTCCAGATTTACCTTTCTCTCCAGGTTTCTTGCCATTGGTGCCAGTACTCCCAGCTCCATTGGAGTTAGCTTTGAGAAGCTGCGCGGCAGAGTCTGTACCTGGGCTCACTTCAGAGGCTTTAGTGATCGGCTTCACCTCAGCGTAAGGTCCCCGTGGTTTACCAGGAGCCGGGATTCGACTCGGCTTACCCATGCTTGAAGCTACTGCCGGGGAGCCCAAGGATTTGGGCTTACCCTGGAATAGAGACTGTTCTGATTTTGAAAGTGTCCGAGACAGAGGTGGTCTCCCGCCACCTGCTTGACCTGCCTTGGTCTGTCCGGCTTTGTTATACCCTGCTCCAGGACGGCTTGCATCATCGCTCCATCGAGGGGATTGGTACAGGTGCAGCTTCTTCTCAGCATCGGTGAGCACACATAAGTTGCCAAGTGATCGTTGCTTGCGGAGCCCAGATGGATTAGGTATCGGAATAGGGATAGAGCCGGAGTTGGGCCGATACACTTTGAGCTCTGACCCAGAGGGACGTGGAGGCGCCTGGGGCAATGCAGAGGGCTTAGCCTGTGGCTTCCTGGATGCCATGGGCTGGGTTGAAGTATCCTGACAGGAGACAGCTGCAGACCTCTGATCCAGCTCTCTGGGTTTAGCCGTCATGCTAATATTAGCCACATTAGCCTCCAGCATCCCTCCTGTAGGAAGAAAAGCAACAGCATCAGTCATCCACTCAGAACTGCATACACGCCAGCTGATTAAAGGAACCAGAGAAAAGAAGGGGACAAAGAAATGCGTAAAGACACAAAGACTGACTGATCGTCGCCCCCTTTTACACCGGGGTCATGACTGAGTGAGCCAGACTCCCTGCAGTGTGAGACTGTGGGTTTACTTCTTAGCCAAAAATGATCAGTGGGTTAGTAGAGTGACAGTCATACTCACTGCTGATAATCCATGGATTTGCAGATCCTTGTTCAGCACCAAAATCCACTATCTACAAGCGTATCCACAACTGCCTGCGCGACACAGATGAAAACCTTACCAGACGCTAGCTCAGTGTCCCTTCAGGGTACCTCTGTCTTGCTCTGTACTCCCTCCTGTTCAGCAGGCGACCAGCAGCCGACTGACAGGAGAAACAGTCGCAGCAGCACCAACAGCACCCCCCTCTTCCTCTTTCTCTCCTCCCTCTGCCTCTCCCTCTCTCACTGCGTTGCTCACTCTACCCCCGCCAGCTCATTCACCCTCCTTTCCTTCGTCCTCCACCTTCCTTCCTTCCCTCGTTCCTTCATGTTGTCACTCGCGTGGTCTCTCCTCCTACTGGCTGATTCACCGCTCCATCCTCTGTTTCCAAAATACACTGCAGAGGCTGTGCTACGCTGCTCACCGGTGAATGGGAAACAATAAGGGCTTTAAGAGATATGAAGCGTTTTGTGTAGAATTAATTCTCCCCTTCACCTCGTCTTACGTCAGCAACGTGTTTTGATGATGAGTTTATTGTCCAGCCCACTAAAGACCTAGAAATTAGTAACTGGATGCAAATCATGTAAAAATCAAGATCATTTCTGTGACTTACTAAGCCACAACTAATAACCTATAGAACTGAATTTGTCCTGACATTACCTCATCTGCCTCGCATCACTCATTTCTCATTGCATCTTTGCCGACTTCCCATTGTACCCCAACCACTCCATCCTGGCCAATGCAGAAAGACAAGCTTTTAAATTGATGTGCTACAGTTTCATGCATGCCTCAACATTACAAATTCATTACCTCAGTGTTGTAAACAACTGTGTGTGTGTGTGTGTTTGAGAGAGCGAGAGAGAGAACCTAAGAGTGTGTGTTTTTATCTGTATTCCCCCATGCCTGTGTATGAATGGGTCTTCTACAAGTGTGTCACATTGATGAGACAGAACCAGAGAAGTAGGAGCTCCAGTGGAGGGAATTGGTTAGTGCTCACCATCTCATCTCATCACTCTAGACATTCCAACCCAGACAAGAGAAGTAATTATTTGCTTCCTCCCCAGTCTACTCATTTTTTTTTCTTCACAGAAAAGACTAGATCTTGGACACCAGACCTTGTTTCATCCTAGTTAACATGGCAATGTTAATACTCAACACAACGTCTCGTCTAGGTGAGGACAGCCTCACAAGTGCTATCCAGTCTGCTTACATGTGGAATACACTATCATCATATGCCTCCAAGCTCTACTAGACTGCACTGGGAACAACACTTCTCAGCGTGGATGCTGTGACTGAAAGAAAAATACTCAAAACAATTTGCAAATGTTCTGATAGCTTTAAAAAACATGATGGCCAGGAAACTTGCCTGAACGCACATGTATAATAAATCCCAAATAATTTAAAACAAAGTTAACCAGAACAAAACAGAAAACAATTTACAGTGTTTTCACACTTTGTACTTTAAATGTCTATTGCTATGCTGATAGCGCACAAAATGAGCTGTAAGTCAATAATAAGGCACTCACTATCAGTATATATGTGCATGCAGTCCATTTTTCAGCGCTAATGCATCCTGTGCGCATAGTGGTCATCTAACGGACAAAGCATTCACATCTTTGGTACCTAATGGTAGGTGTGTTCCTTTGTTCAATTTGCACGTAGCAATGCCTACAGCCAGGATCTTATCAGGCCCCCAAATGGGAAACAACGAGCCGCTTCCCGTTGCATTTGCATAAATCGGTTAATACAAAATCAGAGTGAAAACAAGCCTGTTTGCTGACATTTCACCTCAGTGGCTGAGAGTTCATTTAAAAACAGTTCAGACTGGGTTTCGACTGAACCTACAACACAACACTAAAACACATTACAATGCATGTTTCTTTTCTCCATGGCCTAAAGTCCATTTGGCCTTGAATGAGGGTGTGTAGTAAAGGAGCGTGGATGAAGACGTGGGCATACACAGGCTGTTTTATTGTGCGAAGGCCATGGCCATTAATTAGTGGTAGCAAGGTTTAATAAAGGACCAATGTTGAAGTGGTTTTGCCCCAGTGAAGCCTGGGCTGTGTGGTGACAGCTATATGAGCTCTCTAAGCTAGTGGGGGGTGCGGTGCGTTCGTGAGGGTTGTAATTTAAGGCTATTAGGTGCTGTACATCAGCTCTTATACTTCCCTGATGAAGGATTACGGCTAGTGGGAAGCAAGTGGCCACGTACAAGATTGCTCTGTGTGTTGCACAGAAGCATTCAGGGAAAAGACACGAGTCGGCGCTCTTACAAACTCGCACATATGTACACAAGTATGGTTTTGCATTAGCAGTGCACAGATACCCATTTGTTCAAACACTCGTCTCTCTGGCTCCACAGTCTAATCGCTTTAATATATGGTTGATTTAGACTTGGAGCTCATTGTTCCGCTTTCTTTCTGCTTAGTCTCAAAGTGTACCCATACAAGCACACATACAGTGCATTGCAAAAGGACTCAAACTGCTCTACATGTCTTGTGACAAATCTAAAAGAAAGGACTACTCATGACTTTCTTTTTACTGTGTTTGTCTTCTCACCACCCTGCCATAGTTGTCGGATTCTTTTGGAATTGACGACTTGTTCTGTTATCAGACATCTCCCTCAGAGTCGCCACAGCCATCGTTGCTGCTTCCCTAATCAATATAGAACAGAATAAAATACTTTTTTTGTCATTGTACTGGAAGGTACAATATTCTTCTCACCTCAGCTGTCAGTTTAAGTTGGCAGCTATGCATGTTTTCGTATGGAGTCCTGTCCTGTACCGTTTCATATCCTAACCCTACTATTAACCAGACCCGTCTGATTGGTTGCTTGGTTTTCATGATGCCGTTTTGCTCTCTAATGAGCAACTGAGGCCTTCACAGAACGGCTGGATACATATGGGCAGTAAATTGCACGCACATGGACTCCGTTCACTAATTAGAAAACCTCTGAAAGTTGTTGGTTCCATTGAATTTGCCTTATGGTTACCAGATTAAGGACAGCTAAACATATACAAGCCAAACCTTTCCGATTGTCACCAATTTTGAAAAACATGTAGTTATACACTACATTATACTGGTCTGTCTGATAAGATTCCCAGCAAATAGTTGTTTATATTGTGACAAAGCATGAAAACGTTCGAGGCTCGTGAGTACTTTTCAGTGCTGCTGTACACAAACACACATACACTGAGGCAGCCTCTCAGACCTGAGCAATCTGGCCTGACATCAAAGTAGCGAATAGTTTCAGAGTGCAATGAGTGCCAGTCCCAAACATTAGCCCTGACACCCAGCATATAGCAGCCTTGTACACTCAGCACATTTTAGAGCAATGTATGTGAACATTTTTGTCTTAAACTGGCGTAACAATTTGAACATTTCCATAAATGGCTAGAGGTATTTACTGAAAAAAGGTAATAAAAGCTATGGCTGACAAGTAAAACCAGATAGTAGATAGAATGCACGGGGTCAAATAGCGGCAAAGAGACAGCAAGGCTGGCAGACGTGGAGAAAGTGGACAGTGTCTCACTCCTTTGCATGAGTATATTTGCCTTAGCATTTTTAACCAGTGTGAAACAAATTCACCACTATATTTCAACAGAGCAGTCATGTGAAGAAGGACTCACTGAGATGCACTGAATGGTTCATTATACGCATGTTTAGAAAGTTATACAAGGTCTTGGGCCTTGAAAGGAAAAGTACTGAGAGGAAAGAGCAGCAGAGAAGATTTGGAAGCAACTAACTGCATCAAAGCGCCTCAAACCTAGATAATAAAAAAGAAAGACTCATTTAGGCTTAGCAGATGGCATGTGTTCTCACTTTCACCCACTCACTGTTGTCATCCACCCCCTCTCAGTTCCTTTTGTTTTGCCTTTTTGTGTGCAAATAATAGACCAAAAAGTTGCGGGATTTAAAGGAGGAAAAAAAAAAAAAGGAGGAGTATCAAAAAGACAGCACATCAAAAGCAAAAAGATTGGAAGGATTTTGATTTCACATTTTGTGCTGTTGAATTATAAATCATAACTTAAATGTGTAAAAATCAGAAGAAGGAACCGCAAGTGAATATATAAACAAATAGGATCAAGAAAATTGTTGAAAGCTATATTTGAACTCAGGCTGTTCATCAACTGATTGGAAGTTTAAGACCATAGTTTTCATGTGATTTTTGCCCAAGCTTTTACCCAGTTTATGCTGATGGGAAAGGCAGATAGCTTTCTGTTTTTGAGCATGGATTGTTGAGAGTCAGCAGAAAGGCATCTCGCAAGGCACCTTTGCTGCCAGTAAATCTTGTGCAGTGAGACATGAAATTTCAAAAAATGAACTTAAAGGTGTTCTGTGTTGGACTGGCAACCTGTCCAGAGTGCACCCTGTCCCACGCACACCGACTGTGGGAGGTAAGGATGAGCGCAGCTTTTGTTGAAAGTCCACAAGTTCATTGTCTGCTCCTCCTCAGGCAGACAATGGAGCTTTTTCCTTCAAAAGAACAATAGAGCTGTGCAGTCCTAAGTCTGCAGCTGGATGTGTGGAGAAATTGTAGAGTTCATCCTTCTTGACTAAGGCCAGTGATGACTGGGTCTTTCAACAAGACACACTGCAGTTCCAAATGCCAGTCTGACTCCTTCCAGGACAATCACACGCCTGTTTTGGAGATGTCTACATGTTCCCATGATCGAACTCTCATTGAAAAAGTTTGGGATAGTTGACAATGGTGCTTTGCTAAACAGTCAGACATAAATTTTAGATTGTTGATGTCACTCAAGATGCCATCTTCATCACATAAAGCAAGATTCCTTTAAGCCGCCAGGCATTCTTGACTCTTTGCACCAAGCATGCCTACACAAACCTGTAAAATAATCCCCTCCTCACTAGCGAGTCCTTTTGTTTAAATAACCAACTTCCCCACTCAGTCTTAAGATGTTCACCAAGAGTGTGTTTCTCAGAAACAAAGCAGTGAGTAAGAGTGAGATGTGGAAGGGAACGGGTGAGGAAGGATCTCAGTATGTGAGCCAGGGGACCCAAAGGAAACTCGTAAGACAGAGGAGGGATATCCTGCCTCAATGCCTCACCTCTCCTCCGACGTTTGCTTGTGTCCGCAAACATGCAAACACAGAGGGTCCACAGGACGCAAAGAACAACAGCACACTCTGACACACATACACAGGGGACTACTCTCATTGACATGCTCTTGGACCACACAAACACCACGGCATGGCTATTAATGTCCTGTTTATACACAAAACACTTAAAACAGCAGTCTGGATGATGCATATAGTACATGGCTTCCTCCTTTCGGGTAGAATAATGTGCTTGAGTAACAAAGAGGGTTTTTCCAGTAGTGACGAATCTCTAGTCTAGTAGTTACACCGACCGCTGACGATGAGCTCCATGAGTCACCAGCTTAAGCATTTCAGCAATCCAGCTTTCAGTGTCCAAAGAGAGACTGTATCACTCATACAAGCAGCCAACTCCTGCGGCACGAATGTTAATCTTGTAAAAACAAAAAAACAACCAAAAAAAAAAAAACATTCTCTCCCTTTGGGTGGATGGCACACACTCACCATGAGTCACACACCAGTTGAGAGCAGGAAAAAAAACCATCAGCTGCCATGCAGAAAAGTATGTGATGGATGAGAATTTGTACTTTGTATGTTTATTTTTAGAAAAATAAATTGTAGAGATAGTCTCTTGCCAAAGCCCCAGTGTTGACATTCTCAGCACACTTTCCTGGGGTATCCCAACGATGGTTGCCTGGTTACAACATTTTGTGCATGCAGTGTCAATGGGATCTTTAAGTACATTATAAATGTGTATATCAAAATAAAAGTTGAAATTTATTAGATGCAAATCCACAGTGTGTGCTTATATTATGGCATGTGAACATACTTTGTCATGGGTTATTAATGTGACAGAGAGATGTCTTTGTGATTTTGTTTTTTCTGTGCATCCCAAATTGAGGGGGTTACACACATGAATAACTTAATTGGACTCCCTGTGTTGGGAGTCATCCCACAGGTCAAGAAAGATCCTGTGTGTGCAATCATTCACCCATTCCTTAATTTACCCATCTCCCTCCATGCTTTCCTCCTTCATCTCCTGTTCTGTAATGCAGCTGTGCATTAACCCTTGCTTCCTTTGTTATAAGGAGCTGTTCCCTGGGGAGAAAGGGTTGCAGAAAGAAAGCAGCAGAAATGGAGAAAAGACGACGCGGAGGCTATGTGTGAATGTTAGTCGTCTATGAGGGTAAAAGCTGCCCAGGGGGAGGCTCTTCTTTTATGCTCGATATATTAGAGCACTGCAGTATTTGCACTTAGAAGTCACCTTTTCCATTCTGGAATAACACAAAATTACCTGCTGAATTAATATCTCTGACTGCAAAAGCAACCCGACTTAAACATCCAAAATAGCTGCTTTGCAAAAATGTCTATATAAATAATTCATTACAGTAACTGCTTTGTGTTTGAAATGAATCAAACACATAGCAGTGGCACACATAGTGACATTTAATATCTGTTGGTGAACAGATTCTTCTAGACAAAATGGTCAAAATAGTGAGAGATACAATATCATCATTTTGTATGGCTGACATGCTTAAATTGTGTACATTTCATTTGTGGTGTTGAGTATCAGACTATGTCATATTTTTGTTCAGTTTTCAATTGGACTTCAACTTCTTTAGATGTGTCATAACTTGGTGAGAGGAATGGCGTTAAACCATAAACAGTGATTACCCTTCCTGGGGACGAGTAAGCAAATAATCTTATCCATTCTTTTGCCTGATCATCTCCAGAAAGCTACTAAAACCACTCATCACTGTCCAATGCCAACAGGGCATATGTCTCCCCTTGATTGGATTGGCCAAAGAGGATTATGAACTGTCCAAGAGTAGAAGCAGTGGTAGATCCCTGAAGCAGTATCCATTCAGACGATGCAGGCGCATTAACAGGACGGTACAAAAATGCGTAAAACGTAAGCTTGCACAGTTTTCACTGTCTATGGGCTTTTATCACAGATTTGTTAATGTTGGTAAATAACTGTATCCTTATTTTTGCATGTTTAAAACTAATAGTCTCCATAGCTTCTTGTTTCTGTCTGCACAACATGTGTATAAAAGAGAGACATCCACTATATAGACTGACAGACCTTTAGAATGTCCGCAGGGACGTTCAAGCCATTCCCTTGCTGGGAGATGAAAAATGATACCGAGTCCACATCACATTTATCTTTCCAAATACCATCTGCGTGCTGCCACACAGACGCACATTTACACACATACACACTCCATGCAGAGGTACAAATGTACACTTAAATACTGTTCCAGAGAGAGGTAAGGTCGGAAGGTCTGCACTCTAATTGAAAGACCACATGGTGCCACAATCACATTAAATGTTCAGATCTTCATTAAAGCCTCAGATCGGCGAGCTGATCATGTTACCCCTGATTGAATCTGTGTGAATGCAATCATATGGAAAACAGAACCTGTAAGGAAAATAACTCACATTGAGCGGGGACCACCATTCAAACAATTACTATTTAAAAGCACTGAACGGTCTGCTCATTCTACAGCAGTCGTGCTGTTTTTCGCTCTGACCTTTGTGGACAACATGAGATCCATCATCCGCCGTCCCTCGGCGCACTTCTCTTTCCATCTCTCACTTGCCTAAAATCTTTACCCTCCGACCTATTTCCCTCCCTTCCTCTGCAATCTAAATTACAGTGATTAAGATGTCAGTCCACCCTCCGTATAAATGCAGTTTCGGAGGACTAACGCTCCAGTTCTGTTTCTAACGCCTGCTAGGGACCAATTAAAAGACCACAATCAAGGCCCAAAGACAGCCAGAGGCCTTTTAAAGACCATGACTGGCCCAATAGACCAGCCCCCACCCCACACCCTTTTCACAACCAGCTGGTAGAAACCTCATAGAAGGTTTTATACATGTCTTAATTGCCAACAGCGTGAGTCGGGTGGAGAGCGGTACACTGACAAGATTTATAAAACAGGAAAACTTGAGTGTTTTATTTATTTATTTATTTATTTATTTTTACAATAATGACGTGAATCCTAAAAACTGATCTCTTGATCTTAGACAGGACGATACTTAAAGGCATGTCAGAGGAAAAAAGTAATCATGGCTGCCAATGTGGAAATGAAAGTTACTCTTTTCTATGAACCAACATCCATTATATCAATACAGAAATCGAAAGTGTGATAATCTGTATGATTTCCTAAACACGATACTGAATTTCTAAATGTATAATTTTAATAATGTCTCTAACCTGTTGTTAGGTCATCACAGCAGACTTCAATAGATCCGGATGAGCAGTCACTCAGTTCCTCCAGGGAGAAGTCGCTCTGCTGTATCCTCAGCCTGCCAAACACATAACCGTTGGACATTTCAGTAACTGAACATGTAAATTCATTCAAAACAGTTCAGTACACTCAACTATTCATCTCAACTGAGGAATATATTTACACATTATCCTCCACAATTTAACATACATATAACCGTCTTTTTAAACCTAAACAAGTAAAGAAATAAACAAACAAACAAATAGATAAATAAATAAAATGTTGTTTTTTTAGTCACTTATCATAGTAATGTGCATTTGAGAACATCAATCTGAGTAAGGCCTAGGACTGCAGACACCAACTATGAGCTCTGCTTTGGAGAAGTGGGAGTGTGTGTGTTTATGCAAGCACAACAATGATGCATCTCTGGAGGTGATTCGGTTTAATTAAATTAGCCTGAAATGACTGAACAAGCCTCTGAGCCTGGTCTAGATCCTTCCAGGTAGTAGTCAGCATGCATTCATAATCAGAAAGAATTAATGGTGAGCAGGAGGAAGCAAAAGTGATCTAATGACACAGTGATACGACATACAAAATGCTATATACATTGGTATTCAGCTTACCCAAAATAGCCAACGTTGTTTTGTCTGACTAACCCAAAATAAAACTAACCACCATCTTAGTTAGGTCAGGGGTTCGCAGGTCCAGTTCTCGTGAGCTATCTTAATAACAGCCTGGTAAAAACCAGCCCCTTGCTACCCTTGACTTCGTACAGAGGGTCTGGGATCTCGCTAATCGAGAAACTATTGCTTCCTGCAGGCGTGGACTGTGTTGAATTTTTAAATTTTAAACATTCGCCAACATTTCTCTGTGATGCTGCGAAAGAAGCAGAAGAGCCAAGCTGAACAAGGCAGCTGCTAATGTTAATTTAATATTTGGAAACATGACCAACACAGTCATAATGACTTTGTTCACATCTTCTGCTGCCATCACTAAAACTACAAGCAGAGACTACAGTTGTAAAACAGTGCAGAAATATGTGTAGTCATTTACGCCTTCTCTTTCTGTTCGCTGATTGGCCCGGTCAAAAATTGAGTGAGATTTAAGAAGTGAGATTTTTTTTTTTTTTTTTTTAATGAAGCACAGGAAGGCAACGGCCAGGCTATCTTAATGATCCATATTTTTGACTTAGGTGTATAGGAGAAGGGATGGATCTAAGTTGCAGGACATCAGCTGATCAGGACTGGACTTTCGCAACCCTACCCCAAATCCTTGTAGCTGTAATTAATACGATAGGAGATTATACAAACTTTTCAGATTTGTATTTGTGAAAATTGTGTGATTGCATGAGTTATGTATAAATTTTCGTATTTTTTTTAATGGCCTGTTAAATAAAATTACAATAAAATCTGTTGTTTGTGGTTGCAACCAGATAAATTATCTAAAAGCTAAAAGGACTCCGTACATTTGCCAGGTGGTGAGCTGTGATAGATGTGCCGATAAGCAGTTTTTTTGTAGTTACCTGTAGCTGAACGGCGCCACGGCTGCCATGTTAACTCTGGTTGTGTGCGTCTCTGTGGAGTTCTTGGGCCGGTGGTGATCCTGTTCATAAACACTGGATATTAGTGGCATGGTAAATGGGATGAGTGGAAGTGGGAGAGGATCAGGAGAAGATGCTGAACTGCTGTCCTCTGGAGTCCCCATCTCTTCATCTGACTGACTGGTGGAGCCACTGTGACTTCTAGAGGTGTGCTTGGAGCAGTACTGAGCAGTACCTGGCCGAAGGTTCCCATTTTTTACAATGCTGGATTCGACTGGTTGTTGTTTAGGGGGATTTCCTCCTCTTGCTAACGTATTTTGACTCATTTCCTGAGTTGTGTTGGAGTTTTCACCTCCTCTGAAACGGAAAGCTGGATGCAGGTTGTTGGCTTGGTTCTTATTGATGATGGTACTTCTGTTATGATTCCCATCATGCACCAACTGTGCAGGGATGTGACATGGAACAGGTTTTTGAAGATCCAAAGTGTCTTTGGAGTGTGCCGATGGTAATCTGCGCTGGACCACCGGGCTGCTGTAGGCTGAACGTGACACATAACTCCGGTGGGAGAGTTGATTTTTCATGCCGCCGTCTTTCAGGTGTTCCTTGGAGGAAGGCCCAGGAATGCTGGAGTTTCGTGGACGAAGTGAAGGAGAGTGAGTGGGTGTATGTGTAGGGGTGCGTTTTGGGGCTTGCACCGAGGGCCTGGCCAAGTCACAAGCTTGGCGACGGGGGTCCGGTTTCGGAGAGTTGGTCACCAGGCTGCGGGGGAGAGGGATTCCTGAGGAGGAAGGCCCACGGGGGGCTGATTTCACGTTGATTCCTCCGCTCATTTCGACCTGCATAAAGAGATGAAAGACCGATAAATCAAACGGCAGAAGGGAGGGCTCCACAACAAATTATTAGCCAGAAGACCTTTCTAGGAAGGTCTAGTTATACTTTAGCGAGTAATTGAACTATGTTAATATTTCACAAAAGATCAAACTGATCAAAATGAACCTGACAAGAACTTTGACTAAACCATGAGTTAAACTTTTTGATAAATTTCACTTTGTTTTTTGCTAAGTCTGTTGATGAATCTAAAAAATTTGTTTCAAACAAATGAATACATTTGTTACGTATGCAAAGAAATTTTTAAAATCTCATTTAGCTATATATTTTAAGTATGTGCATCATTTATGACGTTAAATGTATTGTGTGTATTTCTACGAAGGCTGCAAATTTAAAAAATGCAACTGTCTAACTTTTTCCATTTACAGTACAATCCTGTTATTTCCCCATGGTGAATGATTGCCAGGCTATCATGCACAGAATCTTCAGCAAAAGACTCAGAAAAAAGACTGAACAGTTCTGCCATTTCAGCCTCAGTAGGAGTCCAGCATTCTGAGCTGAGTGAATCGTCATTATTCTAGACAGTGTGTCTTCAGAGTAACACAAGATAAGTAAACTTCAGTGTTGGTTGGTTGGTATGATGGATGGATGGATGGATGGATGGATGGATGGATGGATGGATGGATGGATGGAGTTAGCCAGTTTCATTTCTTTCTGACAATTCCTCCATCTTTTGAAAGTTGTAATTCACAGGGGATTACTTCAGGCGTTATCGCTGGATGCTATTGAAACTTTGACTAGATAAGCAGTTGTAAGAGGGATACAAGAGTTGCAACATGAAAAATCTTGGAAACTGAAAGTTTAACAAAACACTTTTCAAAGAAAGCATCAAACAATAACACAAATGGACCTACTGTGCTGTCTGGAAGCCTGATCTATTCGTTAGGCATTTCAGATTGAGATGTCAGCAGCACACTGGATGACCCACCAAAATGCTGACCTAAAGGTCATTCAATCAATGTGAGGTTGCATAAAAAGAGCACCTACTGAGTCAAATGAGTATAGATTTTTGCTTAATCTGATTTTAGATAGAATTTGTTCATAAAATAAATGATTAAAATGACTGATCTCTTGGTTTGACAGCTATAGATCAGTCCAATATACTGTCATATACACAGTGTGAAATTTCCTTAGATTTTCTTAAATGGTCAATGCAAATGATGGACAGTATAATTTTCAAGTCATGAATTATTACAGCAAAAAATTTTTATCTTTATGACACTTAAATCCAATTTGCATAATAATTTGGGACACGGTGTATTGGACAACAAAAACAAGCACAATTCCCAGTCACTTCAGCCTTTTTCGTGGAAACTCTCAAATTCTGAATAAACTTTTCAAAACGCTTTTCTTTAAGAACTCGAGAAATTGGGTCATTCCTTCTCTTCTTTTCTTTTTTACATCGTTTATCACTGGTAATTGACATTAATGACATCATCAGTGATGCAGCAGGAGGTAACAATAGACAGATGTGCCTATCCATTCTCATTTTCTCATTTCTCCCCCCCCTCCCTGACGTTTTCTCTAGGGAGGTGCATGGCACTAACAAGCATCAGAATTTCTCCTCATCTAATAGAAGTCCGACAAGGTTTTCCAAGAGCACAGGTGCAGCCTGACTCTGTGTCTATCTGTATGGAAATTGGCTTGTCCCCGGGGCGATGCCGGGGTCATACTGGTACATCAGCCCAACATGCAGTGCAGAGGCTCAGCTGCTGCTATTAGATCAACTATGTTTGTACGTGTGTGGTTGTGAGTGAATGAGCTAGAGAGTTAGAGAGAGAAAATAATAGAGGATATTGGACAGTAAGAGAAATTGGGGGAAATCAGAAATCTGCCTCAGTTATCAGACAATTTACAGAAAATATTTTGCTTTCAAGTTTAAGATTTATTTTTACTACTAAAGATATTCAGCGTTGGATTAATGATTGTCTCGTTCATCTGTTGACATTTTCCTTCTACTTTCTTGTGACGAAAATATTGAAATTTTGTGAACCCTTGAGCAGATTCCCACACGAGTCATGAGGGAAAGTGTAGAGTATTTAAGTATGTATTTTAAGGGCAATAATCAAAATTTTACACAAATCTTACACATCTGAATTGCTTGTAATTTCTGTTGTGCAATTAATAACTAGGACGGTAAATTTTGTACATTTTCTATCCCAACCAATCGTATATTTGCTGCCAGTTTTTTATGAAAATTTGATTGCTCTTGTGCTGACCACGAGCAAGCAAAGAAAAATACAATACCGGGTGAATCCTGTTATTTTTCTGTAATGCAGTACTCCTTGCTGTCCAAGAATAACTTCGATCAATATTACAAAATACTGTTTGGTTTTAATTTGTTCTAAGTGTCCATGTGGTTTTCAGCAAAACGTAGGAAGAGACAAAGAAAAAGAAAAGATTACACCAACTTCCTTATGCACTCTGAATGTCTGCTTTATCAATATATGAGAAAGTAATAATTCTAAAGTATTTTTTGTCTTGTATATTTAAGGGAAACATTATGTGATCACTGACAGCTTTCTGTCCAGAACTAATTTCCTAGTGTTGCAGTTTGCTTTTTTCCATCTATCTTTATGCTCTTTTGAGAATGGCAGCACCAAGAAACCACCTGGCTCAGCTGCTGTCTATTATCCCATCATTGTACAGGACACCTGCTCCAGCGTTAACTCAGCTCATTGCCAGGTTTCTGTATTTTGCTTGTCATGAAACACTGAAACCTAAATTTGGTTCTTGAAATCCTAAACTTTGCTGTCTTCTGTATCTGCCAACCGTTGATTGTGCCTGTCAGATATTGACAGGCACAGGCTCCTCCACGCCTTCTCTGCCTGCCAGCCTCAGATTGTTTCATCATCATTTAGTTTGCACGTTACCCATCACCAAGACTCATCATTACATTCTGCAAACTGAAAATTAATATCCTTAAAAACATATGAAGCACTCTGAATGACTGCTTTTTGACAAGCATCTGTATTTTCAATGTTTATTGAAAATGTCTTCACATTAAGGAACAAAATAAACAAGTATTGTACTTTTCTTATTATTGTTTAAATAATCAATCAAATCAAATTTTATTTGTAGAGCAATCCTTTAGAGTTATTGTTTTGGCAACTGAACAGTGAATAAGCCTAATTCTTTCTGTCAGGACAGTGCTGACACCTGCTGGATATTCTGTGAAACTGCAATATGCAGCAATTGACTCTCTTCACTAGCAAGCTTCTGTCCTTTTCAACTACCTCTTCTAAAATATAATTCAATTGATTACCTGCCTATGAAGCTAAGAACATGTTTGGCCTTTTCAGAAAAACGAACAGCAGTCGCTGTGACTTTTGTTTAAAACAAGAAAAATATGACAGGCCTGACATCCAGGATTTTCCATTTTAACTTTAGTAGAACACTACATCGTTTCAGCTCTTCTGCCATGGCAATAAGATAATAAGCTCTGCCATAACTGTGTTACTGTATGTTGGATCAAAGAGACATGTATACCCTCTCACTAGAAAAAAAAAAAAAAAAAAAAAAAAAAAACACATGCTCCCCTTGTGATGCACCCTCTGACTCATCACAAAATCAATACATGAGATGGTAACACAGCCCTCTCTGTCTGAAATGAAGGACATTGGCGGTGCGTCTGTGCTTGTATGTGTCACAAAGTTTGACATTCCGGAAAGGTACTATTGTTTGTACGTCAACATGCATACAGTCCAATGAAATATTAACAAAAAAAAATCGCAGCGCAAAGAATACAATGAGAACCACTGAAGAACAGAGAAAAGAAAGTTCTTGGGTTTGAGAGTTTTCTTTTGGAAAAAGTGACCAAACTCCAAGAATAACACTGCCTAAACCCAACAAGTCCCTCCTGATAAAATTAAGGAGACTTGGAGTCTCACATGAACACCTTACTTGTCAATGGGCTTCCCAGTTCTTCGATGTGCCGCCGGGCCGAGCGCGGAGGGAGCCGGCGAGTGGAGGGAGGTTGCACTTCTTCAACTTCCCAGGAACAATGGCCTGTTTTTTCCTGGATCACGGTTGCATCCTCGTCGCTGCTCTCTCATTGGTTCACTCTCCTCCACCATTCCCCAGCACAGGAAGCTGTGACAAATAGGAATGACAAATCCAGCAAATCAGCAGCAAACATACCAAGATGACTCACTTTCAAAGTCACTTCAGTGTCTGAAATTAATGTTCTCATCTGCTGGCATAAAAAGAAAAAATATAATTTGAGGATGTAAAAAAAAAAAAAAAACAGTACTGAAGAACGTGTCGAGGTCTGTTTATGTGATCATGACTCAGTGACCCAAATGGAGAGATTTGATCAACAATGAACCACAATGACACATTATCTTTCATATTGAATAAAAGGCTAACACACAGCAGTATTTTTAGATCATGGTGTGTTCTGTTGAAGACAATCCATGCCTTCTGCTGGCAGATATTTTCGAAGACTCAACAGAAAACAAAGTTCAAAATGCAGCATAGACCAATGATGAATAGCCAACACCACTAAAACAAACACTAGATCTTGTTATTTACTTACAGAACACATCTCGTCGTATAAGTGGGCCTAAAGAGAGGCAAAACTCTCACTCACAAATTTATTAGTATGAAACGCAACCAGGTCGCACAAAATATAAACATCTAATTCTGCAAACAAATTTGGTGCCTTTCATCCACTCATCATTCAACGCTTATTTCAGCAGTGGTAGTTCTTGTCTTCATGGAGCGAGAACCCTTCTGCTTTTCCCAACAATTACCTCTCAAGACAATGAAATGCATTCACAAATTGACGAAGTCAAGAAATTATGACGCACCACGGCTTTGAGGAAGTAAAAAAAATGTTTGTATTAATTCTCACTATGTAAGGAATTTTCAATAAATGTAGCTTTTTGAATAACCCACAAATCAATAGTTAGTGTGAAATCAATCAACTGCAGCTTGATCATGTTGCACTTTTTACATTTTACATTCTAGTTAATAATATTATACAGGTAATTCATAATACAAAATATTGTAGGTCAACAATAGAATACATGTTTGTAAATCACACACTGTTTCTTAAATTTAAACAATCTAAACACGTCAGGTTTGATTTGTCTTACTATATTTTACGAATTTTAAACTACAAAAATCAACTACATTCCTGATTCCATAAAAAAAAAAAAAAAAAAAAAAAAAACTAAAATATCATTTTAATTAAGAACTGTCTGCTTTTGGCCATACTGTGTTTTCAGAGTGTGCTACTCATTGATCAGATATGCAAATAAGCAACAGAAAACTGACTTGTTTGGAATGCAACTGATGTCAAAAACAACCACTGCTCATCAAGAGTAACTCATGCCATTGCATGCATACAAAGTACACCGAACTGAGTCACGGGGACCCTATCATGCTGACTCAAGCTGAACCCGTCACCCCTGGTCATAAAATCCCCCCAACTCGCCAGCTTTTCTCCCGACCAAGCACTGCCTTCTCCCATCTTTTCACTTTATTTCCGACAGTCACGCCACTGTGATCGCATTCACCCTCAAAAGAGAAAACTTATAATTATCTCTGTTTACACTGTCACCAAACAAGAAAGACCACAACACATCAAAATGAACTAGAAAAAAAAAAATAATAATAAATGAAACAATATAAAGTGTAAGTAAGCAAAATGAGGATAAGGCTCGACTTACCCTCTCTCACTCTTTTTGTGTCTGGCTGAGTGTGTGCCTTTCTTTGCCTCTGTCTACTTTTGTGAGGCTGGCCGGCGTACATGTGTATTTGTGTCTATAATCTCACCTTCTATCACGTCATGCCGCTCTGCTGCTGCCGCAGTACGCCCGCAGCCATGTCCCCGCCTCTACCTCTCTCTCATCATTACAAAATCTGTCTCTCTCTCTCTCCCTCAGTCTGAGTAATGGACCTGTTGGCTGGAGTCCCTCCCCTCTCAGCAGTGAAATATAAACCCAGCTAGCAAAGACAGGCTGGTGCATTAGCTGGATGAGTGTATTGCTGTGTGTGTGCTTGTGTGCGTGTGCGTGCATGTTCGTGTGTGAGCGAGAGAGATTTGACCTCAGTAGTCTGAGTAGCATATGATAATTAAAGCAGAGGCGGCTCCAAATGTGAAAAACCTGACCCCAATCACCAGATTTTCGAGATTTAATTGTTGAAGAGGGAAACAAGAGTCAGAGAGAGAGAACTGAGAAAATCAACAAACTGGGTTAAGAGGAGATCAGCTGATGCAAACTCATGATTATACTTAGACACCTGATGTCTTTATGTCCTGAAAAGCTGGAGGAGAGGGACGGTCTCTCCATCCATCACTCCGTTTTGGCCCATTCTACTAATGAAAAGGGAGGGGCCAATGAGAAACAAGGGAGACGCAACCCAAGAAGAAAGGAGGAGTGATACGAGCAGGGAAAACATCGTACCCCCATCAGCATAAAACATCAGCTGGCATACTAAAATAAAAAAGCACAGCGGTTATTGCAGTCACACTGACAATACCAGTAAGATTATTGATTATTTCAATATATAAATAGAATTTTGATAGGAAAATAGAATAAAGATCTGCTGAATGTGTTAGCAGTTTTCAAATAAACTTGTTCATTGTGCAGAATCTTTGACTTTTTGGTGAATGTAACATCACCCATGAGCCACTTTTTAGCTTAGCGGAACAACAGCGTTGTCAACAATGCCTCACAGGAGGTGGTAAATGTTTTTATTTGAATGCTGTCTCCTCAGAGGAGATGAGCAGAGCAAGAAACAACAGAGACGTCTCATCAGAATATGAAAGCAGCTTTTGTATTCTTCTTGTTACCAAGCAAACTAGCAACTGAACAGCAGATTTCTCCTCACTTCATTTTCTTTATACGAGCTTAATTTTTGTGCTTCCTATTTTGTTTATCACCTAACCTGTGGTTTTTCTTATCCGCTGTGTGTTTCGGTACCACCCTCTCACTGAACCATATTTTTGTTTCTGTGCCGCTAATGCCGCTAATGCAGTCATAAAAATCTATCCAGCATGCAGATGTTTGAGTAGATCCTAAGTGGAACCTGGGAGACATGGACAGACGGTGAAATTTGCGTCACAGATGCGTTGGACTGCAGCAGACAGCAGAGCGAACTGGGAAGTATGAATTAGGCTTTATGAAATAACAGAAGTCAAGCAAGCCTGCAATAGCTGATTAATTTGAATACTTGCAATCTGCTTGACGGCTGCACTTGTCTCTGATTTCCAGTTTTGATATATATATATTTTTTTTCATCATGAAGTCATTCAAAGTTGAATTTAAACCCCTGTTTCCATAATCCCTATGCCATTTCCAACTATTCTGTCTAGGAACGTCTGCTCATGCTGTCACACCACTGCTGCACAACAATCTCCAGATGTCATTGTTAAAAGGTGTAAACTCCCTGTTCGACACTTCCTATTTAAATTCTGCTGTTCCTTGTTCCTATTTTGAAAATGTCTCCTTATTTATGAACACATCACTTCACTTGGGTAAAGGCTGTGTTGCTGCACAATTGTACAGCCAGTGTGCAGCAACAAGTGGGGCAAGGGCAACCCTGTGCTACTCCATTCCTCAGATGCTCTGGTGAAAACTCTGGTATCTCAAAAGGACTCGAAACCAAAGAAAGGAAGTTGTGGATTGTGTGAATGCAGTTGCATTTTGTGAATTTAATACGGTTTGTTTTTTCAAACAAGTTCACACATAATCAGCTGACTGCAAGCTATATGTTAAATTTCTTCTCATAAAGGCTGTGGCAACAAAGCTGAAAGTCTCTGACCCCGTCGCTGGACACTGAAAATGCTCTTGAATCTTGTGCAACAAACTACCGTGTAACTCCTGTGTCTCGTTCACAGACAAAAAAACTTTAAATATTTGAAATTGTACTTCCCATGAGCTTTTACAGCTGCCCTTCCAAATTACATCTTTGTATTTACAATCTCTCTGAGAAACCTAGTTATTTTGTAATTTTCTTTTCTTGTGGGATCTTTTCCTGTCTTCAATTATAGTTCTGTGCAAAGCCACATTTGTGTTTTGCTCTGGCTCTCCGTGTCTCACTCCCTCCCTGTGACTCTGTTGTCTCCCAGCTCATATTTCTGCTTTGCTGGCTTCGGTTTTGCACACTTGCACTTGGGCCCCACGTAGCATATTTAATGGCAGCTATAATATCCAATAAATCAATACGTTGCAATCCCTATCACAAAGAACAATTTCCAACATCTTCTGATAAAAATGATTTTTAAGACCCTAATCCATTTTTTTTTTTTTTTTTGCTTACAGTTGTGTAGGCAAACAAAAAAGAAATGACGCTTTTTTTACGCCAAATCTTCGTTGCTTGACCTGCTTGGCTGGTCTTGAAGCCGTCTAACTGATAACATATTGATCAGACTCTTACTTGCTCTATAAACCCCCAACATGGAGATGTAAGCATAATGGAGAATCTGCTCAGTGAAAGCCATTATGCAAATAAACATAAAGCTGCCCAGCCAGGCATGATGAAGTGATGCTTGCTTTCAGAACACAGTAGGTCCTACACAATGAATGGCCCCTCCCCCAACATGCGTACTGTACGATACACATGACCTCCTCGCTCTTCCCTCTCATGTTTCTTCATACTAATGTGAGATGCTCTGCTGGTAATAATCCATGCATTACTCACCTATTAATCCTAATATTATCACCAGGCGCTGCTCCTCTGTTTTCTTCAGCTTCAAGCACATGAATAAAAACTGTAAAACTTCTGCGACCACAAATATGAAAAAAAAAAAAAAAAAAACACACTCACATGATCTGTTGCTTTGTCCCTGTGTTTCATGAAAATAGGAAGTGACTTGTGACAGAGGATTATGGGTAGTGGTGTGCAAGCGTCTGCAGTGACTATGAGTTTGTGTGTGTTGAGTAGGGTTGGACGCGGGGGGTGTGAGGGCAGCTAATGTCATAGCTAATCTTCTGATGTCCCCTGGGGCATGTCCCCTCCCGGGAGAGAAGGACTCTGTGACAGACGCTGTTTTGACAAAGGAACACTTGTGTCACCGTCACACTAGGAGCAGACTGATGAAAAAACACAAAACAAAAAGGGGGGTGCAACTTCAACATGTTGACTGTCTGGAGCCCCAGGCCTCACACGTGTGGTCTAAACAAAATCTCTGCATCAGAACATTAAAAAATAACACAAACGCGTCAGATTGGTTCATTTTAGATTAATTTAAAGGTTTTCTGTAATAACGGAGACTTTCTTTATGAGCTTAATCCTCCATCATAAAGGTCCCATCAGCTTTATGAGTTAAGTCTCTCGCTCTAGAGCGGCATGCGGCTCTTTAGCGCCGCCCAAGTGGCTCTCTGGAGCCTTTTCAAAAAATGTTTGAAAATGGAAAAAAAGGGAAACGTGCATATATATATAAGCCGCATCAACAATCAGATTTTTTTTTTATTATTGCATTTGTTTAATTTGATCAAAGTAACAAAACATAATACATTCATACTGTAAAGGAAGGTAAACTTGAAGCACCATTATGCAACAGAGTAGTCACATGGTGCGTCACTCCTTCCAGGACACACTGCAGGGAAAATAAACATTTAATCACGAAAGCCAATTATGTATACGCTTAGTCATTTTGATAATAGGCTAATATAAACACTTTAAGGCTTGTTTTGCCTTCATTATATAAGGCTTTTATTTTTTTTTTTTGCGGCTCCAGGCAGATCTTTGTTTGTTTGGTTGTTTTTTTTTTTGGTCCAATATAGCTCTTTCAACGTTTTGGGCTGCCGACCCCTGAGATATAGACCTGGCACCACTGTCACCACCAGATGATGCCACTGTGCCTGTCCTTTGGTGTCGGTAAAGCAGGATAAACCAAGATTTGAACAGGCTTCAAACAACTTAAAAAATAAAAAAAAGTCTATTTTTTTATTATTATTATTTTAAAGCATTTTCTAAGCATATAGTCTTTTGAGTTGTAAGACTTACATTATGGCTTATTTCACGGATCAGGTTTAAAACTGTGAATATTTCACTCTCACGCATGTTAAAGAGAAAAATCCAGTATCGCTATCACTTATGATCTGATTAATAAATATTTTTGAAATATATTTTTACATTTTCTATGCTTCAGGAGTGATTTAGTTGCCTGGTTATGTTTTGTTTCAGCAAACAAATTAAGAGTTTGACAGCATCCATCAGCTCTGCACGTTTTCAGAACGGCCAGCAGCCACAAATAGCAAACAGATGTATGGCAGCGGCAGTGGAGCAGTTGCCTTTCTGCTAATGAGCCTCTATGACTGTTTAGTGATGTAGGTCATTTGACATAAACTACCTTTACTTCCAAAACGCTCTAACAAGAATAACAGCAACAACAAAAAAAAAAAAAAACACAAAGCAGTTTCAATAAGTTTTTTTTTCATTTCATCATTCTCATCAAATTCTTTTTCTCCAAACGTGTTGGGTGAGGGGAAAAGCAGCAACACCACTTTACCCTCGCTGTGTTTGTTGAGCAATGATCAGGCAAATAAAGTCAGATTTTGCTTGACATCTGCGACCAAACTGAAGAGATTTCATTTCTGATTCAGATCTACACAGAATCCCAAACCTTCCTTTGGCACTTTTTGCATAAATAAACTTAAGTGAATCAAGCTGACTGTAAGTTAGCTTAATAAGTCCTTATTTGCCTCTGTTTGTGAGTGTTGGTCTTTAGTTCCCCCAACAACCACACGATGGAAGCAGATCATGCCGTGTCACTGCTTAGCCAGTGCTACAAATATTTGGATTTTTCCTTGACTTTTGCATCATTTATAAGTTATTTCAGAATAAAGTTGAATCTAGTAGAATCAAAATCTTATGTTGTTGCTGTCAACATTCACAAATTATCATTTGTACTGTAATTTGATCAAATCACGAAACATACAAGTGAACCATAAATAGGTAATGTCTGTTCTGATAGTTCACATTCTGCTGTTTATTAAATGTTGGAGATCATTTATTTGAGAGTTTGAACATTTTTTTTGTTGTCTCAAGGTTTCTTTTCTTTTCTTTTTTTTTTTGCTTGCATAGCTAATTTTAAATTAAGTACTTCACTTCTATATCCGTCTGTAATAAATATTTCCTCCCTTGATAAGAAAAATAATGTATTATTCTACACTTTCAAGTTGCTTCAGTGAGTTTTTCCTTATTCCTTCTCATCCGTTAAACATAACTAAGTTAATAAACTTGGAACTAGAAATTTTCGGGAGAAATTTAAACAGAATCTGCCAAAGCGTGCCCGTCGGTTGGACATTAGCGCTCTGATGCAAAGAAATTTGTGAAGCGCATGTTGGATGGAGAGAGTAGAAACTTTGCCATCATAACTTTAAAAAGCCGGCTCATATGAAAAATTAAGCGTTCTAAAATGGATCCTTTTCTGGAACCCAAAAATGATAGTTTCTGGTCTCCCAAGATATCTGTGTGAATGCACAGAATACATAAAAATATTTCATGGATACAAGCACCTAAGCTCGTTTCCTCGTGGATAAGGCCTTCATTTGCTTATATCTTGACTGGTTCTAACTAAGCATACTAAGTAGTGTGTGTTATACATGGATATTAATCTTTAATGCTCCTCTGACCATGGTAGTTTGGGTTCTTAAAAAGGCATTTTTGTTAAGACTGCAGATATTTTTGTCATGAAAAGAACCTCTTTTTGACATTGATTCACTTAAATAAGCTTTAATCTCTAAACACAAACCTTTGCTATGCATATGATTAAAAAGTTAACTAATGCAGGTAAGATATGTACAAGTCATTACCTCTTAAGAGAACCTCACCCCACAATCTGAATTTTCTGTCATATTAAGATGTAAATACTGGAATTTACAAGAAAAATGTACACTTTCAAAGCACCTTTAATTTTTATTTAAAGACAGAAAATGTCAATTCCACTTTGAAGCATGGCAAACCGCTACCTCTGTTAAACACCCCTGAGCCCACCTACTTTCACTCTGACTCTCTCTCACTTGGTGAGTTACTCAGAAACTTCCCTCTTCCTCAGTACTTTGCACATTGAAGCCACAACGATTGAAGCTCCTCCCTTTCAGCACATCTGGACGAACGCTGAAGAAGAAAACATAACTTCTTTTTGATTTGACTTCCACTACTGGGAAATACAGTACAACGCACATAACCTAGATTGGTTCTTGAACTAAGAGCAGTAACAGCATACTGCTTCAAACGACTGGTTTCCTGAACACACCCTCTTGCAGTGGGGCTGCATCCAACTTCTTTTCAACCTACGTCTCAGACCGACAACATCTACCAACTTTAGGTGAGCAACGTCTTGTTTTTTCAAACATATCTATCTTCTTATGCATGTCTGGTTCTAGTGACATAGCCTTCGCTAAGATATACTGAAAATAACCGGTGGAAACAGATATTGAAGTTATAGGTTACTGCAAATAGCAAAAGAAAGCTGTGACGTACGTCTGCAAATCATAAAGCAGGGAGCAAGGGGAAGTAATCTCACAAAGGTCAGATGAATCCACGTGTAATTTATGAGCAAACTTCCTGATTTGTTGCCCGCTGACTGTGCAGCGACATGTTTAAACTTGCAGTGTTAAACCACCAGCATGTACCAGTACTCAAATTCAGCATGATTCTCTAAATCAGCTTTCCCAACCCTGATTGTCTGGATCGATTCGCCTGCGCATGTGACCAGGTACTGTTACAAATGATTGAATTACTTGCTGAACAGGTCTTCAGGATAACCAAAGGATTGTTAGTGATCCATTGGTTTAAATCAAATGTGTTGTACTGAGGGGAAGAGTCTATCCTTAGGACTAAGATAAAAAACCCAGTGGAAGGTTGACCCTTACTCCTCAGTGCCCATGTTGTAGTCATGTAGGATGTCCTCAGAATTTTAGTGGATCTCAACTAGTTTACAAAACAAACCGATCCAGTTCATATGCAGAAATATATACTCAAATTAATCCAGTTACATAGACAGATTTAGGTCCCAAAATTTAATTTTAGTTCTACACAATTACAATCAAGTTCAATGTATTTTGCCAGCGGGTAAAAAGCTTTCTAAGAAACCCCGGCCTATTGCATCATGTCTGACTTTGTGGCAATTTCTCCTCCTAAATGAGCATCTGATGACAGCAGACACTTAATTGCATCAGGTCTTCATAGCTTGTACCAAAACGTAATAATGAGCAGGAATGTGGCGACGGTGGAAAGAAAAATACAGCAAGAAACCTCCAGCTGAACCGAGTTTCTTTCTGAATCTCCTTCTCATTATGACTTGCAAACTTGATCCAGAGGCTGGGAACTGGAATGTCGTCGCAGCTTATCTCAGATCCAAGCCTCCAGCTGCTTCCTCGTAATCTACCATTATAAAACTGCTGTAAAATCACTAAGAAGCTACATTCAATTACTCAGTCTATTGTTTTAGTATTCTGAAACTCTAATTTTGTTTCCCTGTTTGGTACAAAATACATCCCTGAAATATCTGCTTTTACTGGTTTGCACACTTCACATTTTCTGAGGTAGAGGGAGGTTGCTCCATATCTACCTAATTTATTTGCAAGCTGTTTTTTCACTAAAATCCCACTAAACATAATTTGATGCTTATAATGACTGACCATCAACATCAAGGCATTAGACACTCCTTCACATAAGGCTTTGCGATTCAATAAAATCATATTCAAATCAACAGCATTTTGTAAGTCCTATTTAGTTTGGGAACCAACTGTCCTCGGTTTGGTCAAAAGAGTTAATTGTGAAATGACTTGCTCTGGAAGAACAGGAAATGTGTTCAGGATGATAGGAAGTGACCAAAAACATAGTTAAGAGCTTTGCTCCCTTAACTGATAAGAGAAAAGGAAGTGATAGTTGAGCAATGGCACATTCTGGGTTTTCATCCTTCTGAAATAAACAAACTGGACAGAGGGATGTAAAACAAGACAGTCAGTCAGGATATGATGTGCACCAAGGGCAGAGAGGTGGGAGGGTTTACACAATCAGGAATGTGGAAGTGGATACACGCATTGATTGGGAGGGTCGTGCCGGGAAAAGCTCAGGGTGGAAACAGACTGGATGCCAGAGACTTTTACATTCTGAAAAGCTTTGAAACTCCTTAAAAAGTCATGGTTCACATCATGCTCACAGTAACTTTGTCTGGTTTTCCAACAGAGGAACTTTCATCTGTTTCCATTTAGCATAACCTTTCCTGGACTTTCCATTACTGGTTTGCTTTTCTTTCACAGAGGCCACAGTGAACTGGCAGGCATGAAATTGCAGTCTTGAATAAAACCAGAATTACAGACAACCAAGTATAGCTTAGATGTGCTTTACATAAAACAGGCATTGGAATTGAAACATTAACTATTTCACTATTTCCTTTTGAAATAGATATGATAAATGTCATTTTATAGAATGTTTTTCTTTTCCAAAAGAGAGCAGTTAACAATTTTGTATTTTTTATTAGATTCATTAATTAAGGAGCCCAATCTTTAAAGGCATCTGCTTGTTGCCGTCTCGCTGAGAAAATAAATAAAAATAAAGCGACCAGCCAGACTTCTCTGCAAAATCAATAACATTAACCTCAGACAGCTTTTCCACTATAAAACAATGTGTGCCATTTATTTATTTTATTTATTTTTCTATTTTGTCGGTATGCATGTATGACACTAATTTCAACACACTTTGGTACTTATTTTCAGTTTGCCTTCATTCCCAAGGATGCCTTTGGGTGGAGGAAATAAATGTGGCCGCTGTTCGAAGACGGTTTACTTCGCTGAGGAAGTCCTGTGTGACAAACGCAGCTTTCACAAGTCCTGCTTCCTGTGCAGTGAGTACGCCATTTATTTTCTCTGATTGTAGTTACGGAAACCACAAGGCTGATTCCCTTATCTATTTAATGATATCATTATTTTTGTAATGTGCAAGTCACATCTCAAAATTCAAAATTATCTTTTGGTCTCAGGTACTAATATTAAACTTTAGATTTCAAACTGCAGTAGCAACATCAGTCCATCGGTGAGGGTTCATGGCCTTCAGATGATATTTGCAATATTTGTGTTCCCACTTTGTTATCAGGCATTCCTGCAATGGAATTTAGATGTGAACATGCCTCTTCAGGAACGCTGTGCCATATAAGGAAGAAGTCAGGGGCCTTGTCTAAACACATTTAAAGCACACAAATATGCAAAACAACAATATATGCATTTCTGCCTGTCTGTGAATGTTATTATTTGTGTAGTGGTGTGTGGGAAGAACTTGGACAGCACAACTGTCGCAGTCCATATGGATGAAGTCTACTGCAAAGCATGCTACGGCAAGAAGTATGGGCCAAAGGGCTATGGCTATGGCCAGGGTGCCGGGACCCTTAGCATGGACAAAGGAGAATCACTGGGTATTACACATGAAACGTGAGTAATGCACGTGTTAAATTCTGGATGTCCGCTTTAGGCTCTTCATCAACAGTTTTTTTTTGTCCTCTTCTTCCATCAGACCTGCCCCTCATCGTCCGACCACAAACGCAAACCCCTCCAAGATGGCTCAGAAGTTCGGAGGGTCAGACAAGTGCCCCCGCTGTGGCAAGGCTGTTTATGCTGCTGAGAAAGTGATTGGAGCGGGGAGTGTAAGAAAACCGCACACATGCAGAAACATTCAAGTGATGACTATTATCATATTAATGATCTTCCTCTTTCCAGTCCTGGCATAAGATTGGGTGTTTCACCTGTGCCACGTGTGGGAAAAGCCTGGAGTCAACCACACTAGCTGACAAGGACGGAGAAATCTACTGTAAAGGTAAAATCCACGTCTTCAACAAAAAAATTAGGAAATACAATTACAAAGCTTTAAACTCCCTCCTCAACCGTACTTGTGTAAAAAAATATTTACCGTACGTCGGTATTGAAGGAAAGACTTCTTTCGGACGATTCAAGAGTGAATCGATATTTTTGAACATTTTTGCTTTTTACTATCAAAAGCAATGTTCACAGAATTTCAAAGGCAGCATGAGGCAGATTTACGCCTTACCTTTGAATACAACCTATGTTCAAGCTCAGAGATTACATAAAAGACAAAAAATAATAAAAAGAAGAGAAAGAAAAATGACTTGTCATGAAGAATGATGCATAAGACTGTCCTTCATGGTGTACCTCCGTGGTTTAGGTTTTTATTCACAATAGTAAAGACCCAACAAAGAAGGAAGAGAGAAAATTCATCTTCTGGTTTAAACCAAAGCTGAATCCATCTAAAGATTTGTGGTGTGACCTGATAATTGCTACACAGAAGTGATACACTTGAAAATATGTAATTTTTTCTTTTTTAAATGGACATTAAATCTGCCACAATTTGTATCTATGATGAGGATTTAAACACAAAGACTGAGCCCCGCCTTTATAAGAAAAGTTGTTTTAACAAGACAGAAAATTTAGGACTTTCACATATTTTCACAACATGCAATCAACTTTGTTCGATAAAGAGGTTTTTGCAGTACTATAGCAGAAAAAAAATAAAAAAATATCAGCTTGATTGAGTTTTAGTCTATTTTTTTTTTTTTTTTTAAAGCATGGTTACAGAGGCTATCTTCAGTAGCTCTATTAGAGACTGAATTTTTAACTTATATAAGTAATCTTGTAATTTATAACACTGAATTTTTTTCTTGTGCAATTATGTACATGAATTTTGAATTGAATAAATTTCCCCTTCAAATGTGGTGGTGACCTTCTGGTGACCTAAGCCAAAGAAATCCACACTAAATTGAGCTCAGTGTTATGTTTTAGTTTTTTTGGCCAATTATGTTCCTTTGATCAATTTGTTACCACACAAAGTGGAAAAAAGTCATATGCGTAATTTGCATGGGACAAAGAAAATCAGGTTAACAGAGTGCAATGCCTCAGAATCTCAGTGAGATTCTAATGAGACTATGTTTCTTCCATGGCAGCAGCCTGAGAAGTCCAACAATTAAAGTCAAACATTGCCAAGAGCAATATAAATATTGTCTCGTTATGAAGATCCCTACCAGAGCATTGCTATATATGCAAACCTGTTACAATTGTCACATTCCATTGTTTTCTTTGAGTTGTAATGACAACAATAAAACAGCAGGGGGCTCACTAAGGTGACGGTTCCTGTGGCATTACTGACATAAAAAAATGTTGGGGGTCCTATTTTTGTACTCTGTTTTCATTTACTTATAACTGAAACCTCATTGAAAATGCCCGCTCTCTCCAGTTCAGTTAAACATCCCAGAAATCTGAATTTTAAAAATTGCTTTATTTTCCACCAATAACACCAAAGTTTATTTTTTCTTTTTTTTCCTCAAGAAAAAAAACAAAACATTCCTAATTGTTTTTGTTTCTCCTCTGATTGTACTCACATTAAAATTTAATTTACTGTGATGCTTTTATACCCATCCTAACCAGCGGCGCCAATAAGTACGCAAAAAGCAAAGATAATAGTCTGCAATGAGCCTTTGGTCAGTGAACTGAAATTGATACTGATCGAGTGTAAACTGACGACTCTCTTTTTTTATGTTTCGAACAGGTTGCTACGGCAAAAACTTTGGCCCCAAGGGATTTGGGTATGGACTAGGAGCCGGAGCGCTGGCCCACACCCAGTGAGATCAGAGTCACGTCTCCATTATACCGAGCTGCTTTCCAGACAAGCACAGGGCAGGTTGCATTAAAAAAAAAAAAACCCTGCAAATATCACCACACAAACATAAAGAATGCAAATGCTTTTTAATCCTAAGCCTTTGTTTGTTTTGTCTCTAGCCTGTAATAAAAACTTGTCGACAACTTTTTGTAAGAAAATGAGGTTGAGTAGGACCAAAGACTTGGTCTCGGGAAGGGCCTATGTTGTTTATGCATCGCACCTTATAGCTATTCAATCATTCATTAGCTGCACAGTGATTGAAGTAATGCTTTGAATTACCTTTGGATCAAAGTGACACGTTTTGGTTTTTCAAGAAAATTCAGAAATTGAATGCAGGAAAATCCTCCTCGGTTTGTGTGCATTTTATGCTTCAAAATGAAACGCAAACACAACTTATCATTACATGTGTGCACGGGAACACAAATGAAGCGGCCAGGTTGGGTGGACGCTTTCGCGTTTTAACGAAATGCTTTCTGCAATATTTAATCGATTATCTGTCATGACACTCCTCATTCTCAGATGATCACATGAGATAAATCCTGCATGTTGTCAAAATGAGAAAATAGCAATGCAGTCGAATCTCTGTCAGAATGTGGGGAATGTCAGAAAGAAGCAGTGATTATCTGTTTGGTTTTTTTTTTTACAGTATTCAAAAGTGTGTTTACTTTGTGGCATGAACCACATGCAATAAAGCAACTTTATATTAAAAATGTGTCGGGTTTTTTTTTTTCCATTTTTGAAAGAGGTTTTCTAAAAGGTAAACGACGCGTTTCCCATTTAACATGTTTCGTCCAGTCTCGTCTCTTGCTCTCCACGAATCCAAAACAGTTTCAAGAGTCCCGCTCGCGTTCCCGTCCGTATTCCTGCCCCGGTGTAAGACAGTCAGGAAGGTTCCGACGAGCAGCACGCTGAACGGACGCATTCCACGCTTCATACTCGCTTTCCATCAACCGAGCTGTTTTCCGGAAGGGAAGGGGAAACGGCGTGACGAGCCCACGCGCCGCCCGAGCAACCGTTCTTTCATTCACAATTCCCTCGCGCGCGCACATCGCTCAGGGGTGAGTTTGAGAAACAGCCCGGATCCTCAGCAGCGGCGAGGAGGCGGGGTGCTGGAGCTGTCGTGGGTGAAGGTCCACAGTGGAGTCCGGGCATGTCCGGACATATCTGGGCAGACCAGCCAGCCAACCTCCACGCGCGGTGAGCTGACACTACGGATAGGCTTGAGAGGAAGGTCGTTTGTCTGACGCCGCTATGTTTTTGTGAGGAGCTTTAAAACTGACGTGAATGGATTCACCCGCTGAAGACTAGACGCCGCGAGTCTCTTCGTGCGGTTTCGGTCATGTCCGTCCCGGTGAAAGTAATAAGAGACGGGCTGCTGGAGAAGCGCGGCAGCGGGCTTCTCCAGCTGTGGAAGAAGAAGCGCTGCGTGCTCACGGAGGACGGGCTCCGCCTGCTCAGCTGCAAAGGCAGAGGCGGTGATGCTCCGGGGTCGGCGTGGGGCTCCGGGGCCAAGGAGCTGCGCTTTGAACGCATGGAAACGGTGGAGTGCGTGGAGTACAAGCGAGAGATGGTCTACTTCACGGTGGTCATGGCGAAAGGGAAGGAAATAGACTTTCGGTGCGCGCAGGAGGGCACGCTGTGGAACGCGGAGATCGCCTTGGCGCTGGTCCGATACAAGAACCAGCAGGCCCTGCGGACCGGGAGGACCCGGTACCTGTACACGGCGCCCTTAGGCAGCACCGGAGAGGATGAAGTGCTCTGACTGGAAGGTAAGACCAACACCGGTGAAGGTCAACAGACTGGTAGGACGTCATCATTATTTTTGTTTTTCATGATGCACAAGAGTGTTTCCTATGGTGAAAGCTGTGATGGGATTTACATTTTGGTTTGATCTTTTCATCAAAAAGCAAAATTTGACTGAGTTGGAATCCACGTGTTATCACAGCTTTAGTTTACCTTAATGAAATGGGGGCCCCATTAGAAAAAAGGGGCACGCACTTTGTTAATGTGTTGGCCCTTTTTCATGTAACTGAACAGTGGTTCACAGGGATAGCTGGAGCAATAGGCAATGCCACCTCACTCTGTCTTCCATACACCTGGAAGACAGTTTTCCTGTCTTCTTTGTCTTTTTTGGAAGGTATAATCAATAGAAGAGATGTGAATAAAAATGTAACTAATGCGTTATCGAACTTGTGATTCTTAATCGTGTGAACACAATCAGGGCTGTACATATTTATTTATTTTCATCTTTTGCTTTTTTCATCCAGGGAAATGTTTGATGAGGAATTTCAAAGGTAATATTCTGCGGCATGTGCCCAGTTATGAAGGATATTTAAAATATGTGTTAATCCATGAGCTTCTCATTAAGGTGCGTCATACGTGTATCATTATATCACCACACCCACTCATGGTCAAAGAGTTCCTTTCATCAGAAACTGTTGAATCAAAGTCTCGCCCCCTTCCTAATACCTGACATGGTTATGTAAATGCACCACTCGAGGGTTTTAGATGCTCTTGTCACTCCCAGTCCCAGATCTCAGTGTTTCTTTACTATGGTCGTTAGTCTTCTGAGGACACACACCACTCTCACTCGAGGACATAATTACGATGCAATGCAAGACTCCAGAATAACATCTGCTTGCCTCTCCCTCAGCAGGCAGTGGGGTATTTTTAAACATACACACTGAGACACACAGTCACACAATTTCTTTTATGCTTACGAAGAAAAATGTAGGCAAAAACTATGTGCTGGGTTTTTTTTTTTGTTTGTTTGTTTGTTTTTAACATTCGTGTCACTTCACATTGTAGTTATATACTGAAACCAGTGCCTGGAACGTCAAGTGAACCGAGAGTCTGAAAGTCTGAACTATGAGCTCACAGATCAGGAATCCACAGCAACGCTTCCTTAAGCGAGCTCGCTGGAGCCAAGCGCCCAAATTAACCGTGTAGCTGTGGTAACAGTGTAAAATAAGTGAGCGTACACTTGCAGATCATCAGCTGCCTGAATGCTGAAGATATAATTTAAGTAATGGATATTAAAAATGTTTGTTTTTTTTCTCTCTTTTTCAGGCTCCCCACCTCCTCAGTTTGGGACGAATAGAAGGTGAGGAGGGATTCCCACATCTTCTGTTTTGTTTCTTTTCTGCACAGCATCATGGGATGTGAGGAAAACCCAACAGTGACGATGGACAACAGGACCAGGAACACGTACACTGTTTGACGTTTTTACTGGGATGGCAACTTTTGTTCATCATAAATTAACCATTCAGAGACTTATGGAAGATTTAAAACCATTAGACTTGAAAATAGTTCACCCTTTGTGCCTTCTTGATTCAAAAATACTACTTAAAGCATCACTTTAAAGGATTTTGACTAGAGTACAGACTTAACTCATTCATGAAGCTTAACATGAAGAATATTTTTTTTCCCTGAATTCTTTGGAAGATTCTCCTAAGTGTGTTTTCTGATGTGATGCACAGTGTTACAAATATGTAAATAAATTCATTCTTACGCATTTTCTCTTACATGCATTTCTTTACAGGTCCATTGTTGAAATGACTCCTTTTTAAAGAATTGAGACTGATAAATAGCTGAATTTTTTTCCCCCCAACTTTTACTGTGATATATATCTTGCATAGTTCAACTTACAAACAAAACATATTATTTTGATAAAATTAAATCGGCACTATTTGATTTAAATTTAGCATTCTTGTCGTTCTCCCTGACCAGTTTCAGTTTTGGAAAAATACTCTCTTTTTTTTTTATTTATTTCAGTCTCATATTTTCAGTCTCATATAGTTTTAAGCAACCATAGTTGCTTTAAAACTATGGTTTTAAGCAACATCTGTGGTCTTCTGATCATTGGTAATTTTCTACTGTAAGATCATTTGTAACTTCTTATGTCCCTGGCGGAAGGATGTGAATGTCAGAAAAAAATCCTACCAGGATGAGTAAACTTCACCGCAGCTTCATTAGATTATCTCTAACTGATGGAAGGTGTGACTCAGGGAGACCATGCTAAAATTAAATCAAAGCATGCTTCAACAAAGTTTTAGCTAAAATTAAGTCACAATCACATAACCTTTCTGTTGTTTATGTCTTATCTCCTGAAAGATTGATGATAAATTCTTGTTCCAGTTTTTTTTTTTTTTTTTTTCCTCTTAAAACCTTGTGATTGTAACATGTCAAGAGTCAACTGTGTGTACATCTGGACAGAAATCTCTTCATGCTAAACAAAAACTGCAGCTCACTTTACGGTCAGATCACTCGTTTCAAAGCGCATTTGTTTTCGGTCGAGCAGTAACTTCGCCTCCAGAAAACCCCCGCATTTGTCCACACACACAACAATGCGGATCGTGGCGTTGCATGTCTGTCGGAGTGAGGACGCCTTTTGTTCAGAGCCGTGTGCAGGACTAATGAGGAGCAGTGTGAGCCAGAGGCATGTGCATGCAAACATCCACCCACACAATATTCACCTACAATAGCACACCCAAAATGAAATTCAGCGAGGCCCAAGCGCTCGTAGACTGTCGTTTGCAAGACAGGCTTTTATTGTTTCTTTAAGGGTTGCTACGCATGTGGGATTTAGTGGAGAGTTTTGAAGTTTGTGTGCGTGTCTCTGTGTTTTCTCCGGGAATAAAGGCTTGGCTGTCTTGTGACTACTCCTGTGACTGTGGAAAACCCCGATGCAAGCCATCCCACATGCGTCAGCGGTAGATGAAGAGCAGCATGAGAAGCAGGGAGACTCACACCCACCTATGGATCTTTGTACCAAACCACATGTGCTGTGAGGCTGATTTAGAGGCAGGTGTAAATACTCACAAAGATGTCAGCGAGGCTTTCATAAATGCTCAGTGGGGCCTGTTTACAATACTTTCTAGAAGTAGTCACCGTGTGTAAGAATGTGTACTTTCATGTTATTGTGAAATTTCTAAAGACCTTACTGCAGACTTTGCTTGCTTTGCTGAGTTCAACATTTGCACTAACATGCAGTTACATAAAGTAACTCATCAAGTTAAACTCAGGGGTGAGAAGTGACTGGTTATATTTACAACTGGCTAAAACTATACATAGGAGTTGTTATGCAGCACTGTACTTTTTGCTTTTGCTTGAGTGACATGCTTAACTTCCCTGAATGAAGAACGTTGTTTTCACCAAAACAGCCTTTAATATACCAGATTTTGAACATAACTGAATCCACATGTCGCGATTGTGAACGTTGTGATCATTGGTCTGTACTTGAGAAACCTGTTTATCAAATCCCTTTTTACTCTACTCAGCTTTTACCTTTTACTCCACAGCAGAAGATTGTCAACTATGTCAAAAAATTGCATAGGATTGCACTTTAAAAAAGAGGCTCTGTTACGCTGTTTGACCACTAGAGGTCAGTCTCTCCTATGTGAAATTGGATCAACTTTTTTCACGTGCACGACGAAAGAAGTGTACATGCCTGTTGTGGAACAAAAATGATTTGCTCCTCAGTAGATTACTTTGTATCTGGATATCAGACAGTGACCTGGATAAATACAAAAAGTTGTTTTGGATGTCAGCTACATGATCTGAAGACCCTTTTTCAGTGTTGTATAGTAACGAAGTAAAAATACTTCACTACTTTACTTAAGTATATTTAGGAGTACTTCCTACTTTCCTCGAGTATGAAAAGTTTTGATAACTTTCACTTTTACTTCACTATATTTCCGAACTTAATTGCGTACTTTTACTCCGATACATTTTCAATGTGTGGTTTAGTTACTCGTTACTGTAAGAAGGAGCGTCACGATTTAGGGCCTAATTAAAGAGTCGCGTTAACACACACAAACACGCAAAACACACACAATCGCTAACTTACGTTTTGTTGCAGTTTAAACTGGCGCGGTTCATCGTGGGTCCACACGCGGTGTTCCGCTTCAGCTAACATTAATCCTCATCTGTCATTTTCAAACATTTTCCCGGCTTTATTTTCAATTAGCTTTATTGTTTCCGGATTGTGGCGCACCTGGAGAGAGTTGCGTGATGTGGTGACGTCATCAGAACGTACTGAGTGTTGGCTGTTTAATGGATTATTGTATTTTTTTGGATTACAAGTTTATTTATTTTTTTCTCTTATTAATTATTTAAACCTTGTGGTTGAGGTAAAGCTCCTAATTTTCTTAACTAAATGATGCCTGCAGGTATATCTATTAGCAGGTTTCATTTTGCCTGCACTTTGGTTGTGTTCATTATTTTAAGTGTATTTGACAAGTTTACCAAAATATAAAAAAATGTCATTCAAACTGCATTTGCCTTATTTTACTTTTTACCTATACTTTTCATTCCATTACTTGAGTACATCCATTTTTACAGTAATTTCCATACTTAAGTACAAGACGATTCAGATACTTTAAGGCTTTAACTCAAGTAACATTTCAGTCAGTGACAAAGTATGACTTTTACCAAAGTCATACTTTGGAGCGGTACCTATACTTTTACTTGACTCTGAGATTTCAGTACTTTATACAACACTGCCCTTTTTTAAAAGTACTTTTCACCGAAGCCTAATGGCTGCTTGTGCCACCCTTGGCACTTGTGGTGACTGTCAATCAGTATTTTACTTGAATTGTGCATCTGTTTTTTTTGTTTTCTTTTTTTTTTTTTTTTTTGAAGAACCCACTTTTTTCAACCACTGGTGAAGTTTTCGGCATGAGCAGCTTGTTTAAGGTGATACCACAACATCTCAGTCAAACTTACACTCCAAAACCTTTGTTCCAGTCAGTACCCGTACCTTACAACGCTGGTCAAGAATGGACTCAGCAGGTTCAAACTCCTTGTTAAATGTGTTGGATGCTCAGTGGATAAGAATTCACCAGCAGCGGTGTAAGTCTAGGTATCTCTTGGCTGCGCCCACTATGCTGGAATCTTTCAAAACTGGTCAGGGGCCAGGTTTAGCTTCCAGAGGGGTTAGTTGCACTTTAAAAGTCAGAGGCTTATTTCAAGGGATTATATCGCAAAGTCAAATTTCTGTTGAGTTATGTATCTACTGCAATTTTATTGCAACTGAAGGTAGCATACTTACTTGATTCTACTATGCAGTGAAACTATTTACCTGGAAAATGCATAAGACAACCCCTTTAAAGTATTACTAAATTTGATTTCGGTTTTGCATCTACGGGGACCCTAAAGAGAAACAAGACAAGATCATTTTCGTCCGCATGAGAAAATATGCGATGCACAAAAGAAATCATCAGGTGAGCACAACATCTATTTTTTCACACTTTTCCTTTAATGTCCCTTAAGGGGTCTCTTATGTATCTGAGTACCCTATTCCATCTTTGGCAATTATTTCATCATGAAAATAATTGTTCAGATGCAAGCTTATTCCAAGTGCATTAAAGGACATTTCATCCAGTCGTGGGATGTGAGGCTCCAAACTTTATGTCGTTGGTTCTGCTTTAGCCATGTCTGTGAGAGACAAATAGACTGAACAATATTGTCCTGAACGAGAAATGGTCCTACCTAATAATAGCCTCCACTAGAAAAAAAAAAAAAAAAAAAAAAAAAAAAAAAAAAAAAAAAAAAAGAAAGAGGGTGCTGGATAATGGGTGGCACAGTTAAATAGAGGGGTACAGGGGACTGGGTTCATCTCTGATTTGTCCGTCCTTCCTCTGTCACGCGTGCTGCTCTTTCCGTCTGTCTTAGACACAGGTAAGTGTCACATTCGTCTAATGTGTTATAAGAAAATTTTAGGTACATCATTAGTCTGATTGCAGACATTTGACGGTATACGAAAACTGTAAATGTGAGTAGCTGGCATCGTACAGATTGGTGCATTGTTTTTTTTTTTTTTGTTTTTTTTCTTGTTTGTGATTCATATTTCCTCAGGTCTTTTAATCAAGTTTCTGTCTTGCTGTGGTTTCTTCTAAACACTTATAAACAACAGAGCTGTATTTTCCTGGATATTAAAGTTATGTTTGACTGAATCAGATTTAAATGAAATATGTTTTTTTTTTTTGTTTTTTTTTAAAGATGTAAATTTTTGTTTTGCTTTGCCAAGCTGACTGCATCACTGAGGCTCGTGAGCATCCATGAATTGGCAGTAGTGAACTCTTGATCCAGGCTGGGCGGCTCAGCTCCTCTCCACAGTTGTCTGGTCTATTTGGGGAGACGGTCCAGTCCAGTCCAAATTCCTCTGTTACAGATAATCCTGAGGAGAAAGATGGGGATGAACGATACAAGAGGAGACATCAGGGAGGGTTTACGCTCTGGAATTTTCCTAATCCACTGGAACAGATTGTATCCCTCGTAAACCAAAAAGCCTTGTGCGGTGCCATTCATAACAGAGATTAAATAAAAATGGTGAGGGAATGTTGATACAGAGGGGAACAGAGATAGTGGGTGAGTGTTTCATAACTCTGTGGATAAAGAGCAGAAGCTTGTAATACTGAGGGGAAGGGAAAATATCCTTCACCCACGAACTGAAAACCATCAGTTCTGTGAATTCCCATAAAAGACCTACAGGACTGATTTACCCAGCGGCGACAGACAGGAGAATTGTAATTTTAGAGCAGTAGCTTGGGACACTTAACAAAATGCAATTCTGCTGAAAGCTTTAATGCTGCGTCATGTGATCAGGGAGGGTTTACGCTATGCCTTTAATTCACTCCAATGACAATATTCGTGGAAAAAAAAAATGCTATTCCAACCAAAACAATTGTGGTATTGATGAGCTCGATAAAAGAACGGTATATTGCAACTCAACTGTACTCAACCGCAATGGTTAAAATTTAATTAAGGACATTTTTCTCATTTGGTTTGAAACAAAATTAAAAATGTGATTTTGTTTAAAAGGTTACTGACCTAGCAATAAACTTTAAAAAATATAGTCCTTGACAAACCAACTAAATTGTAGTGTTCATTGGCTAATTGTGTTGGAAACCAGGTGGAATTCAGTTCATCCCAACCTTACATTGTTTCTCCAATGCATACATGTTGTAAACCACAAGTCCTGCACCAGCTCCTAACTTTGATTCAATTAATATAATCATTCATAAAATAATTTAGATAAACATGTCAGTGTTATTATTTCCTGATGGACAGGAAATGAAATGAATGGGAACAAGTGGTGAACTTAACCGTTGCTAATTGTTAATATTGTTCAAATGAAACCATCACTGAGCGCTACACTCACTAATACAGGGTGCTAAAATTAGATCTTATTTATTAAAAGTTAATACATTTTTGATAGTCCCCCACAATTATTATTTGTAAAGTGATATTTTGCAGTAATGATTGACATTTAAATACCAAACAGAGCATTAAACAGAGTTCCTGTTTAGCCCCGACTCCACAATCAAGCATGAAGAGTGTAGACAGATGATAAAGTCCATCAAAGGCTGAGAGACAAACACTGACAACTGCTATGTTTCTAATCTCCTCTACTTCTCATCCAGAGAGACCTCATCAGCAGGATGCCTGAGCATGTGTGAGTGATTAAACTTCGCTTTCCCTTTATAGACCATTGATTCGGTCACAAACAAAACAAATGTTGCTGCTTTACTCTGAGATTGCTGTTGAAATGTCCCTCAATCTTCCTTTACAGACAAGAGGTAAGACTATTTCTTAACCAAGGAAAAATTTAAATGAGAATGCCTCGGCGAAAATGACATACATGTACTGATAATCTCCTGCCCATGCAGAGGAAATCAAAAATATCAGCCTCAAGGAAGCTGATGCTGAAGGTAAGAAACATCACTGTTAAATGTTATGTTCTGTTTTATGTAATGTAGGCATTTGACCACAAGAGAGCAATAGGGATGGACGAATGCCATGTATTCCTCTTCTATGTGCACCCTTACCTATAGCGGGCCAAAAGGTAAGGGGGTGGAGACATACAGTGCAACACAGCATAGAAAACAAGGCACAAACTGAGACATACAGTATAAAGGAATTACTTAATCTTTCACAATTTTAAACTGTCAGTGGAAATAAAACTTTCCAAAGAAAACCCGGGTTCACACTCCATGAGCAAAACCGCAAGAGAACTTAAATCTCTCTTGCTGTAAGATGCTTTCAGCCACACCTGCATGGCAGCACTGGACCACAAGAATCACAAGAACAAATGATTTGATATTTACTTTCACTTAAATTGAATCGAGAGTTGCTAAGAGAGAATTGTTCGTCCAGAGCCTGATGGTGGCAAAGGCCAAGGAGGAACTGGAGCAGGAGATTCTTGTCAAAGAAGAAGAAAAACAGAAGTACCTTGCAGAGAAAGCGCCTCCTCTGAACACCGGTGGTTTCAGCCTTGCTCAACTTCAGGTACTAATCCACAAAATATACTTTCTTCCTATACGTTATAAAAGACTCCAAGCCAGTCAACATGTGAAATCCTCTGAAATATGTTTGTATTGTGTGTAGGATCTCTGCAGAGAGCTCCACGCAAAGATCGATGTGGTTGACGAGGAACGATATGACATTGAGGCCAAAGTCATGCTTAACACACGCGAGGTGGGTTAACACAAACAATCATGCTCATCTTTAGTCATACAGGTAACCATATGATGGTACAACCACACGACAACACCTTGCAGCTGGCCAACTACATATCTCTCAATTGTCTCTCCCTGGATCAGATTAAAGACCTTAACATCAAGGTTCTAGACCTCAGGGGGAAATTCAAGAGGCCTAATCTTAGACGAGTCCGTGTCTCTGCTGACGCCATCCTTCGCTCGCTGCTGGGCTCCAAGCACAAAGTGTCCATGGATCTTCGAGCTAATCTCAAGTCGGTCAAGAAAGAAGACACTGAGAAGGTGGGCTTAGAAAGACAACACTTCACAAGCAGACAATCAACGCAGTCCAAGAAAGATGAAAAACTTTCCTCAGGTTACCGGTTTGTGACATTTATGAGATCAGCCTTCAGGATGCCATGAAGAACCTGAACAATGTGTTTATGTGTGTGTAAAAGGTGTGTTTGAGTAATCCAATAGTTGGCCAGTGCAGGGTGGAGGTATGGTACATGATACAAAGATCCGATTGTACACTTTTGTCAGTGATTCTGCTCGTGGACACCATTTGTCAGTGAGTGTGTACATCTTTGGATTAGACTGTTTAGGTGTGTCCCTGTGTCTGTGTGTCTGTGTGTTTGCACTGATCCGTGAATCTCTGTGAGCAATACATCAGAAACCAGTTCTGCCAGTACGGTTAAACACTCTTCTCTATGGGGATTTCCGTTTTATAGAACAGGTCCCAAAGGCTTAGCAAACGATGAGGTTTCCTAATGCTGGTCATCTCCACACAGTCAACAAAGAATCTTGCACTGGGTGTTTTGTGGACTTTCTTACATCATCTATTTGCTCGTCTATCTGCAGAAGAGGCCAGTGGAGGACAGCGACTGGAGGAAAAATGTGGAGGCCATGTCTGGGATGGAGGGAAGGAAGAAAATGTTTGATGCTGCTAAAGGTTCTGCTCAGTGAAGACAGAGCAGAACCTGTCTTCTTAATCGCTATTGTTGATCTGCTGCTGTTTTGTTTTGCCTATTTTGTCTCCTTCTATCCACTCATCAGGCTTTTGCTTTTGATTTGCATTTTGCTTTGTTTTTTGGGGGGGGTTTTTTTCCTGCAATGGGAACTTTCCAACAAATATTTTTAAAAATGAAACGAAAATTGTGTTTTTGAAAATATGCACCACACTCAAATGAAGCGAATTGAACCGCGTGCTTGATGTGGCTTCTTCATAACTATATCTATCTGCGGTGGGTTTGTGAGCTGTAACGCCATGTTTTAAAGGAATAAAAAAAAGTACACAAATGTGCTCTATTCCACATGGAATTTTTGAACAGTTACTGTGTTTAGTTGTCGCCTTCATGTGCATTGCCTTCGGTTTTTCTCATAAATTTCTCAAATTAAAGAGTAAAATATCTGCAAAAATTTAAAATTATAGTTTTTTTTTCAAACCAATGCCATTACACACACACACACACGCACACACACACGCACACACACTTCTGATGCTGAACAGTGAAAGATAAAATTTATAAACTCAAAATAAAGGATATAGAAACATATTCATAAAAAAATTGATATCTTATCAAAATTCATTCAAATAACAACAAATATTAGAAATTCACTGTGTCGTAAAAACATCAAAGATATATTTATATATATGCAGATACCTACTTAACTGTTGTTTGCTTTGCATGTCCATAAAAAACAAAACTGTCCTTTCATCCTTTTCTGAACACTTTATCTGATTGAATGCAAATGCAAAATGTCACTACTTGGACATCTAACTTATTTTCTAGTAGAGCTTTACTGCTGACAAATATATTTCAAACTCTGGGCCAACGAACTCTTCAGACCATACAGGAGTGCAACCACACAAAGGTCAAATGTCAAGACTCAGAAACATACTGAAGAATGACATGCAAAGCGGCGCTCCTAGATAGCATCTCGCTTTTCATGCAGACTCTTCTTTATATGTGTGGGAAACAGGTTTATGTTTGCACAAGTACACAGAACAAACCAAAGACTCTAGACTTTAGGTGGTTAACCCATCAGCAGGTTTATTTCAAACTCTTCACTGTTATGAAAATTGCAAGGTTAGGGGTGAACTATTTGACTTCAGATAAGGTGGGAAGAGTGCGTGTGCGTGCGTGCGTGTGTGTCTGTCTTGCTTTCTCTCTCTCTCTCTCTCACTCTCTCTCTCTCTCTCTCTCTCTCTCAGACTGAGCCTGGGTCAGAGTCCGACAACAGAGGAAGGTGTGGTCTCCAACAGCAAGGCAAAGAGTCTCGCTAACAGTGTGAAAAGCCTCACTGCCAGTCACAAAAACATAGCAGTTAATGCAGTAATAACGTTGCTACACACATTAATACACATGCATATAGAGAAGCTGAGTCAACTGCGTTGTTTTGCCACTCCTGCACATGTTAGCCAGACGTTGGCTTGCATGTTTTGTTTCTGTCGTTGTGTTTCTTGTTCAAGTTTTTGTTTTAAATAGTTTAAAACTCTTTTTTGTTGTTGTTTTGGTCAACCTCTAACAAAAGCCTTGTAGTTAACTTGGCGTAAATGATATACCTGAAATCTAATACATGTTTATTAGTAGTAATTATTATTAGTAATAATAGTAGTAATTATGAGAAAGCATGCCATAGCCACACTTTCACCATACAAGGAGAGGAGAGGCTCCCTCCCTCCCTTCTCTGTCAGGTGGAAGGCTCACCTCTGTGGTCATGTGATACCTAAAGGTGGACTGCTTTGTGCCTCACCGACTCTAATTTTACTCCCTCTGTCGGAGAGCTTGCCGGTTCACTTTTCCCCCCACCGTCTGCGAGTGAAATTGGAATATCGCTATAATTTTCTTCTAACATGTCCATCAGTCGGAAAAACTGGTCGGCCCTGTCCAGGTAAGATCAACTCTGGCTTTTCTGTAAAGGGGACAATGACACCTGTTGTTGTGTAGTGTCAGTGGCACTTTACACACTTTCATTTTAAGATAAAGCTCTGGCTTCACTCTGAACAAGAAGACTGGATCTTAGCTACTAGATAATCTCGGGACAACTTTTCTAAAACAAAAAAACAAAAAAACAAAAAAAAAAAAGAAGAGATGAATCATTTCCATGTCTTACTGTTTTAAGTCTTTAGAAAATCCTTATTTGCATTTGAATTGCAGGAACATCACCCTCATGGTGATCTGTGCTTTGCTTTGTCACTTACGCAAAAGTTGTTGATAAATTTCCCCAGAGAACTGTGAACCCTGAACAAGTAGAACAGGTCCTGTGTAACGGTTATTTCTACTATTATCTCTACTGCCCGTGAAACCAAAACAGACAGATCGGCTTTGGCAATAATTTCTCCATATGCCTTCAAAGTATTCGTCTCTTTGTCTCATAATCACTTTCACGTTTGGCGACCATTTCTCTCGCGTACATCCTCATTCAGCCTCGCTCGTCAGTGGACAATGGAGGATGAGGAGGAAGTGGAGCGAGAGAGGAGGAGGAGGGTGAAGAGCAGCAGCACGCCCAACCAAGATGGGGACTCCAGCCCCTCACCCAGAACCCCACCAAAAAGTGGAGGCACCTCTGGGACCGAATCTTCCACTGAGACATCTCAAAGCCTCAGCAGGTTAACTTTGTTTTATTCATGTATATATGGCAGCACAAAAAAAAAAAGGAAAAAATATATTTAAAGGGGTTCGGATTCCTTTCCCAATCTTGGGATTGATTTATTACATGCAGTGACTCGGGTACTTAAAGTTTGCCTTTCTGGATTGTCATCTGTATACTTTCAAAACACACAAACACACATGCAACGTATGAAAAGCTTCCAGGCACACTAGCAAGCAGTCTTCAAAGAGGGAGAAACGACTAATCAGCCTTTTGTTCTTGAAACCTGACCGGACACCGAGCCTGCAGATCTCTTCAATGCTCTCTCTTGAAGCCGTCCGATCATAAAGGTGTGTGTGATGTTTTTGTCTCAGTGTCGAGCAGATACAGCTGGACTTTGTAGAGATGCTGCGGACGCGTGATGAAAAAAGGAGGATGAGGCAAGTGGAGGTAATAAGGCGGCAGAAAGAGGAAGAGGAGGGTGATTCAAAGGAAGGCAGAGGAGAAGAAGACGCCAGGGTGGTCCTTCTTGGGGAGTTGGACGAGGAGAAAGGCAATGTGTCCAAACCACAACCGCCAACTAAAACGTCTTCTTACAGTCTCACTTGCAGCGGCAGCAGCAGTACTCGAACTAACAGCACAGAAAAACAAGTAAGCAGAAATACTTCTTGCTTTAAATGAAACCAAATCGGAAGACTTTCATGTGAATTGGCGTCTGTTTCCGCACCGTCTTTCACCATATGAGGGAACAGTGAGAATCTATGAGTGTCCTTCCTCTGAGTGTGTGTGTGGTAGCAGTTTTTATGCAAAAGTCCACATACACTGATAGCTAGGTATATTTTTATCATCCAGTGGTTACCTCTCAGCCAGAGAAAGAGGGTGGGGTTAATGCATTACACATTCTTCTGTTTTCTTGTCTTGAGTTGCACAAGAACATTACGTTGGCCAAACAAGCACAGAAACAACAACTGCGTCCACGAGTTGGAAGTGCTTAAAAAAAGTGTTTTCCCAAAGAAAAATGTTTTATTAAGGCTAAGTCAACGCTGAAAGGAATCAGGTTTTTTTTCGGCCACGCAGCTACGAAGCGAATAATTATGTTGTTGTGATGACCTCATACATGGTTCTTAATGTTTTCTTAACGCAGAATGTGAGGGATTACAGCATAAAGGTTAAGTAATAGGATGTAAAGGAAGGAGCCAAGGCTTACTGGAGTTACATTTAAGTCTTCATAAAAAGAGATGGAAACACCTTCTATTATTTTACTAAAAACAAAAACAAAAGGCATTGAATGCTGACAAAACTACAACTATACTAAACCTAAACAGGAAATGGGCGAGAGCAAACTGTCCGCACAATCTTGAAACACTGATCTAGTCAAGGCCAGATGAAGGCTGGACAAGATTTTCCTGCACACTTGTCAAGCCACTTAGCTTTGTGTATTGTGTATTGTTTCCCTTCTACTAGGTGGGTTCAGGTGGATCTTCACACACCTAGATATCAGTGCGATAGACCTCCAGGATCTGCTGCTGGGTGCTGACTGTTCCAGTGATGCCACGATCAGTGCCTTTGTCCTGTCATTCAGTGCACACCCCATCTAGCCATTGGCAGTGCTTCTTTCAATCAGAGACTTTCTCAATTAGCTGGAGGTACACAGGACCTTACGCTTTAAAAATGGCTCCTTCCTCTCCTTTATATGGACATATTCGTGCAGCACCTCATCACTAGCGGGTGTCTTACTAAGGTACATGAAGATCCTGATTGGTGGCTCTGATGGCTGAATGCCCTTGGTCGACCTTCTTCCTTTTATCTTTCTGTCTCAGGGTGCTGGCTTTATATTACACATTACGAGGCGCTTCCTTGTCTTGATATGAATTACCTATATCTCTTCCTTTGGCCAGACTACGATTGTGACAGGCTATCTGATGATTGGCAGAGGTCTTGCACTGGTGACTTGGACTTTGCTCTTCCCTTTCAGCTTGAATTTTCCAAAGCTTTTATTTGGAGCATGAATGAAAGCCTTGGTTGTTGGTGACTTCCTCAAACCCTTGTTTGCTGCATATCCCAGATAGGTTGATCAGTGATTTTATGCATTGTTCTTTTTTGGCTTACAGTTCAATCTTTGAGGCGATTTGTGATTGTTTCACTTTATCTCTGCAGCCTTGTGTTATCTCTCTATTTCTGATAATCCGGGTGAGAGGGTTGAGTCTCGCTTAATTAGCTTCTCGAGCTAATAATTTGCTCTCCCTTTCGTGCTGTTGGTAAACTTCATAAGTTCATAAGAAAATGAAAGCGGGCAAAGTAACAAATCGACAAATATTTGGAAGGAGTGAAGGACGGTATAAGCCAGGCAATATTTGAATTTAAAGATTTTCACAGTTTCCTTCTTTTTTGGCAGCAAGCACTTCTATGTTGCAGTCATAAACAGTGTATAACACACAGCTAACATCCAGGACCCAAGTGTTATGTTGTTCTGTCGTTTAAAATATTGCTTCTGACTTCTGGGATGAGCATTTTATATTACAGTTTCCTGTTGGACAAATGGTTGCTGTGAAATCTTTCCATTTGGTCATCTGGCAGATAACTCCTTCGTCAAATTAGTCAGAAATACTTACAAAACCTTCACTCCCAGCTGTTCTATTTATACTCCACAATGTTCTGACAACTACAACTGTGCAGTGTCGCTGGCATCTTACCCCACGCAAAGGCAAAGTTGTGTAAATCATTTCTTAAGTTCTACACCAACAGAGTCTCAGTACGTTGGATATTGATCACTGTCTCGGGCCAGCTGAGCCCAAGTGTCGCCTTTGTCTTATAATCTGCCAGCGGTTCATTGAGCTTGTCTGGGTTGAAGCCAGGTTGGTTGCAGATGGTTGCGACAGTCCTCAAAAAGCTTTTTAGTGCATTTGAGTCAATTAGACCTCTGAAAGGTGTAAATTGTTACAGTAGACCCAAATTTGTAACATGTGTAATGTTGGAATGAAGTGAATCTGACATTAAGATGTAATTCATTGTATGTATAAACCGTGTTTTTTTTTTTTTTTGTCTCGCCTGAAGGGTTTGGGGCAATATGGAGCCAAAGCCTTCAGTCAACTGACTTATTTTGGCCATAGTGCAAGGAAAAAAAAAAAGTTATACATAGTTTTTGTAGATAATTAAAATGTTCTTGTACATACAGTGTTTAAGATATGACTGTTGCAAAATGGTAAGAGGCAAAATAGGTTTATAGTTAAACATTGAATACTGCTGTGCAGTTACTGGAACTGCAGTCTTTCTGTGATGCAACTGACCATGCAAAACATCTCCAACACATAGATAAGAGGTATTTAAAGTCATAATTTGAACCTTATCTGGTCTTACACATACAGACTCACAGTATAACTGCAAACGAGGACATAACTATACTGTGTTATGTAATGTAAGGTGTGTAACAGGTATATATGTACAAAAGCATTGGAGACATTCAATGTGCTCTGACTAGTTATGTTTACTGTATTTTCTTTGTATTTGTCTGGTAGCATGAAAATGGAGAGTCATCCAGCAAAGAGCCTGCACCGAAACCCAAACCAGCCTCCAGCCCAGCGCGCAAGTTTGTCAGGTTAATAATGGGATTTTATATTTATTAACATGTAGTTATTACTGAGACATACATATCTAATGAATATTTAGTAACCCTTGGGCTTGTGTGCGCTGTGTTTTGGTGCTTTGCATTCAGAAACTTCAATTCTGATAGAATTTGATGTTGTAGACCAAGACAAAGTAAGTCATAGTTGCAAAACTGAAGGACAAGAAAATATGATTTTCAGCTTTAGAAAACAAAATCGCTAAGACATTTTTGTGTGACGTATTGACTTCAGAAGTCAGCAGTTGAGATAGTAAATTCCACTTATGAGTACACTATAGAAGACGTTTACAGTAGCGTTACAACATGATACGATGCAATATCTCAAGCTGTAAATATTTTACAGAGTCAATCAGCCAAAAATGGAACATGAAAAGTCTTTTTTATTATTATTATTATTATTTTTTTTAGTTTTGTCAGATAAATCTTAAAGTTTCTGCGTGTTTCTGTTGTTGCAGCTCTGTGTCCATTTCCCTCGACAACCCTCCATCGGGCCGCACTACTCCCATGAGCCCTGGTTCTCCCTCAGCACCTTTGTCCCCCGGGGATCCATTCCCCTCACCCTGCCAGAGTACATCCTCCCATGGATCTCAAAGCCCTGTTCAGAATGGGCATGTGCAGGAGGTAGTCCAATGTGCACACTCAAATATGCAGACATGAGCCATAACTTGCAGCTTTATCTCAACTTCCTGTTTTGCTTGTCAAATGAATTGCAAAGTGCTCACCAGGTGAGATGCTTTCTCTGTGGAGCAGCTTGACTTGATATTTACTGTGTATTGGCATTAGGTTAATTGAACCGAAATGGATTTAATTTAACTCAGTTCAATTAAAGAAACAGCACCCCCTGATGGTTGAAGAGCAAACGTTTAGGCCTCCCCACCCCAACAGTGAAAACACAGAGCAAGACCTGCAGAAAGTGAACAAATTCACACATCTGCAGCTCATCTAAACTCCGACTAAATGTAGCAGGAGGCTCATCTGTGTTTTCGTTCAGGTCAGCTCCAACGGCTCTTCCACCACTGGAAAACTTGAGCAGGCAGCCAAACCTGCCTTCGTCAGACAGAGCTCCAGGACCATATCTTTCAGGGTAAACACACACACACACACACACACACACACACACACACACACACACACACACACACACGCATGCACGCATGTATGAATGCACACGTTCTTCCCTTTAAATGCCAGCACTGACTTCTGCCAATTTGACTGTCAATCTTACATCGGCTTGCTTGTCTATCAGCTCGGCAGAATTTGCTTGCGCAGCTCAAAGCTTTGACCTCATGTTGATATCAATATTTACAAGCTGACTGGCTGCTTTGTTAAAAATCCAAACGCATAACAAGAGAGCAGAGGAATGTGTAGCTCATTAGCATTCAGACATTCAGAGTAAGTGCCGCTGGACACACAGATCCTCACGCAGGCTTGTCTTAACCTAGATGATGAAGAAGAAGGAAGAGGAGAAGGTGCCGCTCCAGAGGAGGTTAGGATCCAACCCCGTCAGTATTATTGCAATTTTTCATCTGTTTCTAGGTTTTTGATGGATGATTTGTTTGTTTTACTGTAGTGCTAGTGTCCGGTTGGCCTCGAAGAAGTTTGAAGCAAAGACAGTAAGACTTCATTTTCTTTTCATTGAAGCGACGAAACTTACCAAATATTTTCATTCCATGTTAATCAGCTTCATGTGAAGGAGCTAACTGTGCACACTTAATAGAGACACATTAATGCCAGCTGAGTGAAATGAAGTGTTGCCTTTGCTTATCATACTTCCTGTTTGGGTTTGGACTAGGACCAAAACGAAGATGAGGATAAGGGATCTTTCCAGAGAAAGTAAGCTGGTATTTTTATTTTTATTTCATAACTTTTTCTCTGTATTTCTGGTTATTATTTTAATCATTGTCGCTGTTGGTGAAGAAGTGGACACATCTGTTGTTGTATGTTCAGTTCTAGGCAGAGGGTCTCGTCCAGATCCATCAAGGAGAAGATGGAGCGGCTTGCTCAGGCAGCACAGGTCAGACCCTCCACCCTCACAGACTGTCAGAAACACAAACACGCAGTTTTTCTTCTTTCTTTTTTTTTTTTTTTTTCTAATTGTAGAGCTGTAGCGCGTTTGTAAAGATCAGCTAATATTTTGAACAGTTTTGGCGTTAGGAGTTTTAGTCCACGTTGAAAAAGTGAAGCATAAACTCGTTCACAATACAAAATTGCCATGAACAGAGCTTGAGCTGCGGTGGATGATTAAGGCTGCAGCTTGCAAGTATTTGTTTTTGATGATGACGTGGAAAACAACATCTTTGAAACATGTGCAGCTTACGTTTCAAGTCTAATGGAGACACAGTCAGGACAAAGACGGATGTTGGAAAAGCCCATGAACTGGAGTCACTGCTGCTCAGATTTCTGTGCATCTGTTTGGGACAATAAAGTGAACGTCATTGTACTATACATTACACAACACACTGACTCATTTTGGTAATTTACACAAACCTATTAAAACTTGCCTTGATGGGTTAATGGACACTTTATTTGACTTGGTGTGCATTAACCTGACATGTCACTGTCATGAAGACGAAGGAGACGAAGGAGACGAAGGAGATGAAGGAGACGAAGGAGATGAAGGAGACGAAGGAGATGAAGGAGTCTCCATGAATATTTACCTCTGTTGTCATGAAGTGTCATTCAGTACTTTTACTGCAATGCACTTTTAATGCAACGTTACACTAAAATTTCTATTAAAAGTACATTAAAAGTGCCAACTTTGCATTCAAACTGTCATTACTTACTGACAGTGTCATGTCAGTCTCATGCAGTGTTACCTCAGTGATTATGTCTGTGTCTCATTACTTTTACACACTACTCAGTTCAAAATAGAGAACAGATCTTAAATCTTTTAGAACTGAGGCCTCTTGACTCTCAGTGTCCACTTGGGTGTTGACTACAAATAGCCTGAACAAGCTACTAATATTTCTGTTGATTGTTTTTTTTGTTTTTTTTTTACTGCTACTTGAATGCCTCCAGAAGTCTGACGTGCCACGCTCCCCGGATGTGACCCAGAGGACCCTGTTCCTGCTGGAAGAAGTCTCAAGGAAAAGAGGCTTGTTTGAGAAGGACCAGCAGGCACAGAGCCCCGCCAGCCCTGGAGTTTCCAGAAGTGTACATTCATTTATTTATTTTTACTATACAATTCCTCAATTTTCTGTCATTTCTGCCAGTGTGCTCATTGTATTTGTTATTTGTTTTCACCAGGAATTTAGAAGCTTCACATCAGGAATGTCAGATCGCATCAACACCTGGCTCAACAAGACCAACCAACCAGGGTCTCCACTCAGCCTTGTGAGTGTGTCATTTTTATACTCAGACTGTCTCTGAAATGAAACAAAGTGAAATGTACATGTATGCCCTCTGTGAAAGCCAGAGGGCAGCAGCACTCTAGAGTCAGGTCGTGCTGCTCCCATTCCAGTTTTCAGGTTTATTGTGGTTAGAAACAGCAGGAGGTTTGGACCAAATCGAAAGTATAGCTCAGATTAAAACAGCTACTGCTTCCAGGTGTTACACTCGTTTCTGTGTTAACTACCGAAGCTTTCTGAATGGCTCAGTTGTAATTTATTAATAGACAGATATAAAGCTACATATAAAGAATTAGCAAAAAACAATTTCTTTTGTCAGGAAATATTCAGATATTGGTGTCCAATCTCGTATCTACTTACCCCGGCAATAAGATTATTAATTTGCACCTTGAATAAAAATGTAACCTTTTGTTGATCTTTAAACTTCAAACTTCAAACTGTTTTTTAAGAGATAATTCCACTAAAATTAAGCGTATGCAGTCTCTTTCTGATACGTGCATCATGTGGCAACATTTTATGATTTGACATTAGGAATTTTTTTGCATTGTATGGTCTGCTTTCAGAGTGAACCTCTTTTAAACATTTTTCACTCTCGGATATTTAAGTGGAAGGATTGTTTTATTTATTTATTTATTTTTTTTTATTTTTATTTTATTTTTTTTTACCTACTTGAATAGAGTATAAAATATTAAAAAAGCTGTATGGCAGCGTAGTCGTCTTGCGATCGGAAAGTTGCAGGCTCGATTCCAGCTTCCTCCTGCCACATGTCGGTGTGCCTCTGGGCAAGGCACTTAGCCCCAAATTGCCTACCGGTCTGCGCATCAGTGTATAAGTGTGTGTGCATTTGCGAGTGCGAATGGGTGAATGTGACTCTGGTGTGAACGCTTTGAGTGGTCAAAACGACTGGAAAAGCACTGTATAAGTTCAGTCCATTTACCAGTGGAGAAATCCAGGTGAATGACTTTTAAGCTGCAACCATCTTCCTCTTGAAACTCTTTTTTTAAATATATGTCTTGAATTCTTCAAAAAAAAATTCAAATTAATATTGATATGTCTGACACAAGATGTCCTAATGTCTCCACGCCTGTGTAAGAGATTGCACGCGTCCATTTTTTTCTGCCTGTGTGAACATTCGTCCACTGTCTCTTTACAGGACCTGAGAAATGTGGACATCAGCAGCAAGAGGAGCCTCTTTGAGAGCCGAGGGGAGGACAGTGCCTCAAAAATCAGTTCTGGAAAACACCAGAAGTGAACGGTAGTTTACTTCAGCTGCCTCTTCGCCGAAAAAGAATTGAACACAAAATGATCAGGCCAACTTTCAAGCAAGGTTGCAATATTGATTTCTTCAAAAAGTCTGACTGAATGTTTGCTTTTACAGGGGAGACGACGGCTGACCTTCTGGCTTCTTTATTTTATTTTTTTCACTACTGAAGCACACAAAAGGGAGAAATAAAACGGTCTCGCCTAGAAGGATCCTTCTTTTCCGCTTATTAAGCTTTTATCTTACACTTTGCGTTGCTTATTTGTGTATGACTTGTTTTGCATTCCGGAAATAAGATGAACTTATGCTTGACTGACTTGTAATGAGTAAAGATACAAGTCGAAAGCAAATGCGGCGACACGAGAGCATCACCACTTGCTGAAATTACGCAGCTCTTTGCCTTACTTTTAATTCATCTTTCAAGCACTTTAAACTGGGGGAGGTCTTCAGGCTAATGATGTTTATCGAGTGCAGGAGTTGTAATTTAAAGAATTTTGTCTTATCTTATATTTGGACTTTGTGGACCAATTCTGCCTGCCTAAGAAATAAAATGTTTTCCTACAGCAAGTGTCTGCTGCGGTTTTCTCCAGCTCGGAAAAAAAACAGACGCCTTTATCTGGAATGACGGAATGTAGATAAGCGCCGAATGCCTGTGTGCTTTGCTAGAGGCAGGGCGCTACTTAGACTTAAGTGTGTGTGTGTGTGTCTGTGTGTGTGTGCGCGCGTGCGTGTGTGTGTGTGAGAGTCAGAGAGTGTGTGCAGATATGGTTTTATCTGGTCTGTTTTTGCACGTTCAAGCCACAGCCGGTGCTCCCAAGCAGCCTTTTTTGGAGTTACAGGGTGACTATGCGCTATCTACAAAGTTATTAATAACACAACAGGGGCGTCCTAAAACTTCTTCCCCTCATTATAGTCCCCTCTCTGACCCTCAGTGACACTCACCAGTCAGCAAAGGTTAGGAGCTGCACCTTGAGCTTTATTTCTTTCCTGTTCGTCTTTTTTGCCTGCCCAGGTAAGACTGCTGCAAAGCACAGTAAAAAGGCTTTTTATGTTTGTTTCTTTTTGTCTTTTTCTGGCCTCGCGACCTTCGGGTGAATTAACCGAATCTGCGCTTTGATGCTCAGGTTCACCTGAACGTGCCCGACCATGTCGGACAACGAGGAAGTGGTTGAGGAGTACGAGTAGGTTGAAGCCTGTTCTCTGTTGTGTCTGGAATTACTTCTTAGCCAAACCGAACACGTCTCCCTGGCTGCACCCACACGACTTAGAGGCACAAACACAGAGGGTTTTTTTTTTTTTTTTTCTTAGCGTCAGTTGCCATTAGAGCTAAAAGCTTCTGTAGTGATGATGGATTGTCACACATCATTTAAAAAGTAAATTTTGTTTGTTTTGCAGGGAGGTGGAAGGTAAAAACTCATGACTCACGAGACACGGTGGCTTTCCAGAAATATCGGTTCTGTTGTCTAGAGGGAAACCTCCACATTGTGCCGAGCACTGCTTTCTTAAACTAATCCAGCATGCTTATTTTGTCAGCCTGTTGTGTTGTATTTCACATTGAACCCGGTGGAAATCTTCCCGCTAGCACATGTCAGAGGACGACCCGCTTCGTCTGTGCTCAGAAAGCTACAGCTTTACTCTCACTGCTGTGGTTAATTTTATTTTAAGTGCCCCACGATAACTTTTACTTTTTTGACTCACCAATAGCATCAGCATCAGGCACTAGTCCAAGTAGAGTAGTTGCACTATACATAATGGCATTGCCCTGTGTTTAACTTTCTGCTTCACTGCCCGTCGAATTTTCTCAACTTCATTAATCGGAAGGAGGAGAAGAAGAAGTAGAAGAAGAAGAAGAGGCCGTAGAAGGTATCACGACACTGACAAGTGCTACTGTTAAATTTTGTTTTCTGAATACTTTGTGTATGTTTCTAAAGGGTGTGAAACCATTACCAGGGCAACGTGTGGAATGAAAACATTGTCACTCCTGAGAAATATTGTTTCTGTTTTACACAACATTTATGACAAAGATTTACCACAACACTGAGTTATCTATGTTAGGCTACCGATGAGTCACACTGATTATCTGTTTGTTTTTAAGTGACACTGATCTAAACTAAAAAATAAAAATAAATAAATAAATAATAATAATAATAATAATAATAATAATAATAATAATAATAATAATAATGATAATAATAATAATAATAATAATAATAATAATAATAATAATACGAGAAGGAAGAAGAAGAAAAGAAGAGATATTAAGTAATTCAAAATAAAAGTTAAATAAACAAAATATCAAATATGTGAAAACGTGATGGAATTCTTTCCACTGACCGCTGATAAATATATATGATTTGCAGGACCCAACATATTAACAAACACCACCAAGGTGCTTACATGGTATCATGCAGCTGCCGACAAATTTGTTCCAAACAGTGTCACGGAGATATGAGCTTCTTCATGCACGCACCAAAAACCAACCCTTGACAAGAGTCTGCCTGGGCCGCAGTGTGGGATGAATCGTGTTGCCGCTCGGCGAGGTGTTGGGAACTTGAGGTGCCTGCACAAGCATGGCAGCAGCACAGGACCACACACGCCAAAATAATTCCTGGCATTAGGTGTGGGGAGCAATCGGGTATGACTGAAGGTCACCAGCGAGTGATTTAGTGAACCGAGACAGAGAAGCTCTGTGTCCCCATGGCTCAGCGGTATGAGTCAGTTCGGCACCAAATTTTCATTTATTGTCTGCAGGCTGGGCGTGACGCCCTAATGTACCCAACAGCTTAATCTTCTGTGCCATACCTGTCATCGCCTTTCACCACAGGCAGAATTGTCATGGAACTGTTTTGTTTTTTTCCTGAAGTAACCGTGAGCAGAAGGCTCCAGATGTTCGCTCAGTTATAACCAGCCTTGTGCTTTCCACTGCAGGGGAGCAAGAAACAGAGGGGCAGGAGGCTGAGGAGGCTGAGGAAGGTACTACTGTGAGCACAATGTCCAGACAAACTGTATTGACTGACAGCAAATGGTGAAATGGCTGTTCAAGCCCAAGTAGAATCAGTTTACGGGAAAGAATTGACTAGAAAGTAAATAAAATATATGGCTAAGGTTAAAGAGAAACATAAATTGTCTGAGATTACCCTACTTTCCAATATCCCACTATTCAATTAATCTACTGAGAAAAGGAAAAGTTGCATTTATGAGTAAACAAAAGCAGTTTATTATGCTGCTGTGAGCCCATCAATTTCATTAAGCTCTGATCTGCTCAAGGTTTAAAGGTGATCACGGCTGAAACCAGATATTTTGTATGCCACATATAAATAGGAGCCTTTCTCCCCCCCCCTCTCTGTCTGAAATTAAACCTGACCAAAGAGTCCCTGTTTCTGCTCAATTAGGATTAACAGAATTATTCCTTGTTGATAAATGTCAAAATAATGAGACAATGTCTTTTTTTCTCTTTAAGATCTGTTACGTAGAGTCATCTTAGTATTTGGTAGAATTGCCTTTAACAGTGTTGCCTTATTTCACCTCTGCCTACATATTTTGTTACACATAAAGATCAGGCCTCTTCACAATTATTGTCCTTAAGTCACTTTTCAGCCAACACTGATTCCCACATTTTATAGCTCAAAAGCATCACAGTTTTTTTTTTTTTTTTTTTCTAAATGCCAAATGCAATAATGGTCAGTATGGCCAAACACTTAACTCGTAGTTTCATGAGACCACAGGAGTAATATAATATAAGTCTTTTCAGCCCATGTCAGTGAAACTGATGGGTCACTTTCACACCAGCACCTTTTACAAGATGTTCTCCTTTAGTGCCACAGTTCACTCCAAACCACTGGACATGTCTCTTTCCTGATGAGCAGCACGGCTGGAAGCTCCATGGGGTTCATGTTTGGAGATAAAAGATAAACATGCCCTGGGAATTGTACCCAAATAAATGAACCAGACTTGTGACAATGCACAGTTCTAATCCCGGCGTTTGTAAAATTCAGAATTTCAAGAAAGTAATAAAACGTCTTACTGTTGTGGCATTTTAAAAAAAAATTGGGGAAAAAAAACAAACAAAAAGAAAACTTCTAATCCTAACTCACAAAATAATTATTAATTAGTGATGAAAAAAAGTTATGGAAATAGCTGTTTTCAACTGTGCGCGCCTCCAAAGTACAAGCAGCAAATGGGCAACATATTTTGCAAGCCTGTACCAGATTTAGAAATGGTGTTTAAATTTAAGTAACCTTTTTCTAAAAGTGAACAGTTTTTTTTTTTTTTTTTTTTTTAAATCTCTTCTGATCCTGTCTTGTTCACCAACGACGTCTGAAAAGCCGCAAAACGACAGTTCAAACGAGGCCCCGTGGCGCACTCCACTGCTGTTCAAAACGTTTTTCACCGGCATAACATTACGACTCTCTCGCTGTGCCACAGACGCGGCGCGAGAGGAAGACAAACCAGCAGAAGAGGGCGATGAAGAACAAGGTGAGCGCCTCTTTCCCGGGCGTTTTTAAAGGCTTGTTTCTGCTTGTGAGGACCAAGCAGCAGGACGTTTGTCGACTGCATTTGCATTTGCCAGACATCTAAGCGATGATGGGTACTCGAGACCAATCGCCACAACGGGCAGGAGGGTAACCTGTCCTCTTCTCAGTGCGCAGCGTTCTGCAGGTCTCTTGACAAGACGCACAGACGTGTTCGCTTAGCCAAACCAGACGCTGCCACTGAAGAGTCATGCGCAGGCCGCCGTTCCCTCCCAGCCCTGAGGCTCTTGAACATTAGTCACATTCACCGTTTGGGATTTGTCTGTCTCTGATGTCTGCCTCACTGCGAAAGGAGAGGCGTGATGCGGGAAATGTGTCTCATCTTTACGCCAGATCTGCACCTGAACGTTAAGAAAACTTCCTATGGGGCTTCTGCATGTGTCAAGTGAGAGTACGTTTAGTTTGGCTGTGGAGAATTATTAAAAGTGCCACAGGCAAAAGAACAAAGTTAGTCATTCTAATCGAAATGACCAAGTCAGAAAAAAAAAAAAAAAAAAAAAGCCTGGTCATCAAGAATTAAGAGCCAAAAAATCTTTTCGATCTCAACTGTTTTATGAGATAACAGCCTGATAGAAGAGTAATTCTTTACAATTATTAGGCCTGCAGTGTTAAATGACTGTGACAAAAGACTATTTGAAAACCTCCTTTATTCCCTTTAAGAGGTTGCCGTCCTTTGACTGGCAAGATACCAACACCTATCAAGGCCTGTCTCTCTGAAGAAACACCCAGAGCTTAATTAAAGAATCCTGATGATGGAAAACTTGCGGCAGCACAGAGAAGAGCTCAGTACTTGAGTTCATCAGTAGTCTGTCCTGTGTCTCTTCCTGGTTCTTGACTTTGAGCGACAGTTCTTACAAAAACATTTCTCGCTCGTTTGACTTTTGCGGCCACAGCCTCTGAGTTATCTGTTTCGATTTGGTTTCAGGTGAAGGAGAGGCGGAGGGAGAAGGTATCGCCGACGGTTCCCTGCACCCATCGCACCTTTTCTGTTTGTTGCTCGTTTGGATGCACTGAAGCTTTATTTTAGTCACCCCGGAGTTAATTTCCCCCGCTAAATTAAGAGTGCAGAAAGACGTCCTTGTTGAGACTTGGTTGGACTTCCTGGCATGTTTTGGTTTGCTCTTGGCAAATGAGTGCGTCAGGTTCTGACTGCGTGGGTGTGCGTGTGTGGTCTGGTTCAGCTCATCTCTGTAATCTCTTCTCTTTGTTTTCCAACTCCACAGAGGAGGAGGCCAAACCAAAATTCAAGTAAGTAACACTAACAGATGAGCACACATGTTTGTGCTCAGTGTAGACTTTGCTATCTCTGTACCAGAGATGTTTTCTCGGTGAGAGAAATGCAGCTCAGTTAAACTGAAGAGTTTGGCAGAAAAAACAAACAAACAAACAAACAAAAACATCACAAGAAATTCAAATTTAGAGATGTCTTCCAAGAAATTATAAATCATTTCACGCTTCCGTCTGTTGACGAGCTCTACTGAGATGCCAATTACATTTTCAAGCAGGACTTTGTACCTGCCCACACTGCAGAGGTGCATCAATACACTCCTTTATAATTATGGCGTCAATGTAATGCATTGCTCTGCAACCTGACCTGACCTGAACCACATGGGAAACCAATACAGCGCTGACAAGATGAAGATGAGAAACGTAACGATGCAGACAAACTGAAGGTGACTGAAGCTACCTGGACTTCCTGAACATCTCAGCAGAGTCACCAATAGGCTGAGTCCATGTCACTCTGCACTGGTGCAGTAATTCATGCTGAAGAAGCCCAGCCCAGGTATAGGATGTATAATATATTCTGCAATGAACATGGGTAAAGTTTACAGTAGCCAGGCAATGGTGTATATATTGGATTTTTATTTTTATTTTATGTTATTTTTTTATCTTAAGTTTTATTTACATTTTCTGGGGGGTTTTCCTCATTAGCCGCAAGTCGTAATGGTGCTTCTGACGCACCTTGCAGTGTTTCCACATTTTTCCTCTGACTTTTCAGGCCGTTTATTATGCCCAACCTCATCCCGCCTAAGATCCCAGATGGGGAGAGGGTGGATTTTGACGTAAGTAACACATCTCTGCTTTCAGATCACCGATTGAAAGCACTGCTTTTTATTTTATTTTTTTTTTCCACATCTACATTTTGCTGCAAATGTCCTTTTTGATGCAACCTTTGGTCATTCTGAACGCGTGCTTCTGCAGGACATACACCGCAAGAGGATGGAGAAGGACCTGATGGAGCTGCAGACTTTGATCGAGGTTCACTTTGAAAGCAGAAAGAAGGAAGAAGAGGAGCTCATTAGTCTCAAAGAGCGAATCGTGCGTGCCTCGACCACGCTTTTGGTGCGAGATGCGCCTGCTGAGCCCTGCAGCAGTAACGGCAAAGTGCTACGATCTGTTTCAGGAGAAGCGCCGCTCTGAGCGCGCGGAGCAGCAGAGGATACGCAGCGAGCGAGACAAAGAGCGGCAAAAGCGACTTGAGGTCGAGATGTGTTTGCCGTCGCTTGCACGGCCGGTAACGTATACGGATTTTTTTTTTACTGCCGACTATTTCACTCGCCGGTCGCACGTTTTCGTCTTCCCAGGACGAGAGGGCCCGTAAAGAGGAGGAAGAGGCAAAGAAACGAGCAGAAGATGACGCGAAGAAGAAGAAAACCTTGACCAGCCTCCACTTTGGAGGCTACATGCAGAAGCTGGTAACGAAATAAGGGTTTTAATGTATTAATTTATTTATTTTTTCTCAAAAATCAAACGTCAACAGAGCCACAAAAGTGTTTCGTTTTCCCAGAACGAGAAGCGAAGCGGTAAAAGGCAGACAGAGAGGGAGAAGAAAAAGAAGATCCTGAGCGAAAGACGCAAGTCTCTGGACATCGACAACTCGAGTCAGGAGAAACTCAAGTGGGTGGAGAGATATTTTGCCGCGTCACTGAACGTCTCCCCTCGCTTCCATGAGAACGTACGAGAACCGAAGGATAATTAGAAAACCTCACTTTCCCAGGGAGAAGGCCAAGGAGTTGTGGGAGTGGATGTATGAGCTGGAGGCAGAGAAGTTTGACCTGCAGTACCAATTCGCCAGGCAGAAATACGAGGTGTGCGCCACTTTGCAACGTTTCCACATCAAGCGAAACGAGACACCCGGCCTGCCGCAGTAACATTTGCGCCTTCTCTTTGTCCTCTCTGTTCCAGATAAATGTGCTGAGAAACCGTGTGAGCGACCACCAGAAAACGTGAGAATCCATTTCTCCTTTTAACCAATCAACACGCTGCTCTCATGTCAGGCAGGTCGAAATGAACGTCAGTTCTCACTCTTGCTGCAGGAGAGTCTTTTTTTTTTATTTTTATAACAGCATCACTGCCGCGTAAAAGACGCATCTCCACATCTGCTTCACATTTAGCAGATGTGAAGCAGATGTGAAGCAGATGCTTCACATCTGTATCTTGTATCTTGTTACACAGATATCTGTGTAACAAGATACCTGTGTAACAAGATGGTATCCTCAGCTTACAGATACACAGCTCAGAAAATTGTATTAGTCGTGCACAGAAAGCTGGTGTTTATGAAAAGGTGTACAGATGGAAATTTGTAACAAATCCTGTTAGGAGCTTGAAACAGTCTCGGTATAGAGGACACACGTGAAAGATTGTGTTATCTGTAAATGTGACCTAAGCTGACCTTTTTGGCCACCCAGACGTCATGCAGCCCACCCCAATGGAGAGAATGTAGAGAGGAATGGTTTTCATTTCAGTAATGACACTGAAAATGGTCGGAAATCCTTGCAGGCTAGTATTGACTCGAAGGGTCGCATGAAACACGTGAAGTTTTCTATCTGATTCTCAATCACCATTCGTTTCGATTTATAGCGTAAAATACCAAGAAGCCACGTTGAAGTTTGTGGACGACTTTTGGAAAAAAATGTGAAATGTTTGAGGGGTTCTGCACAGAACTTTAAGTAGCTTGTTGAAGCATGATTGGGTGGGAAAGAAGACTTTTCTTTTTCCTCTTCAATGGCCCATGCAGACAAACAAGCTCAGCCTGAATTCTTAACCTCATGAGCCATTTTTTTTTTTTTTTGGTTTTCACAGATCCAAGAGAACAAAGAGAGGCCTTAGGAAATAGATGACCTGCTATCCAGACTAAGCACCTAAACCAAGACCTGGTTTTCTCGCCACACCCAAGCTACACCTTTCTAGTGTATTGCATAATAAAATATATTCAGTTTTTTGTTTTTTGTTTTTCCTGAGATTGCATTCAGTGAATAATGTGTAGGTGTAAATAAAACATTATTTTAAAAACCAGCTTTGAGTTTTTTTTCCTTTCCGGGACAAGTGACTGCAGGTGCATTTTTCATTTAGTAGCACTGAAATAAGTGCCCCAAGATGAAAGTGACTAATATCTAAAGAAGCCAAGAGCAAATTCGGGAATGGACAATCTTCCTGCTCTGAGACAGGCTCGGACATGAGTGACACTGATGCGTCTTGGAATGGCGCCCAGACATCCACCCTGTAACTCCGCTCTCTCCCCTCCACTGTACAAAGTTGAAAGAGAATGAATCATTCTCATATCCATATCCTTAATGTGGCTGGGAAAAGTGTTTCTGGAAGAAGCTCCTCCCCCGATAACACTTCAAAGTATCAAAAGTGTCAAAATGATTTTTGCGCAGCAGCTGCATTGCATTTAATTACAGCAGGTTTTTGCCCTTAAGAATCTGAATCTAAAAGGAAATGGGGGAAAAAAAAACCATAACGTGCACGGAAAACATAAAATTGTTCGCGCCACTGGATTACTTGTCTGTGTACATTTAAAAATGCGTAAATCATGCACACAAAAACTATTTTTGAAAACAAGGACAGCAAAAAAGTCCCCTATTTGCCTGTCATAGTTGCTCTCTTAGTCAGAGAAAGGCATGCACAAACAACAGCAACTCTGCTGGAATGAGCCTGGAGCTTAATTAGTTGAAGATATCAGTAAATAAAACTGAAAACAGACACTGAACTCGAAGCATACACAATAAATACGATTGTGTAGTCATTTCATTTGTAAATACTGTGTAAGTTATGTCCCAAAGAAACAGACGACCTTGACATTCTTCGCTTGCATAGCTGTTTATTTTTGCACGTAAAGTAACAACTTAATAACAAAGCTCCTACTAAAATGTAACACACACAATTCTCCCAAAACATTCCAAACAATACTGAAGGTGATCGAGCCTAAAGCAGAGGAACCTTAATACAGCCAAGTATGAAAATGTCCGATGTCTTTCACTTTGGGTTGATAGGAAATCCTAACAGCTGCCAACCACCTTAACAAATAGCTGAGACGTCTTATTGTTTGTTACACAATCTGCACGAACGGGAAACATGTGCTTTTATTTTCCCAAAGAAATAGCTCTGTCAAAAAAAAAAAACCAGATACCCTGTAAAGATCCCATAAAGCTGTAAGGTTGCAAGAGAGAGAAAACATATGAGTTGGACAAAAAAAAAATAATTAAAAACTAAACATCTCTGTGTCTTCCTCCTGCCCGATGATTTGACCTTAGCTCATAATTCCTTATGCTAACATAAAAGGGAACAGTCTTTTTATTTTCAGCTCTGCAATTAGCTAAATTACAACGAAGGACACGTCAGAGAGAGTTGCCAACATCCATTACTGCTGGCTTCACCTATAAGGCAGTGGCGGACTCTTTACTGTCGTGCAGCAGAAAAGGAGTTCTGCTCCTTTTCTCACGCCATTGCTCATGCTACCACTTTGCCTCAATATTTTTCTGCTTTTTCACAAAAATTCAAGTCAATGTTGAAAAAACACGAACCTGCATCAGAAATACAAATGACATAATATGCACATTAAATGACAGGCCAATAAAAAAAGAGCCCCCCAACCCCCTTGCTACTGCCCATTTTAAGAAACCTAGAAGTATCCATTGCAGACCTCTCATATAACTGTAGTGTCTGTGTGAACCACCAGTGAATGAAGTCACTGCCAGCATCAAGCGTAAAATCAGAAGTGGCATATTTTCCACTTTAAAAATGATCCACAAAAAACTGAAAAATAAAAAGAAGCTTTGTATACTATATAAACACTTTAAAATTACAGGAATGTGTCAAGAGATGTCTCTCTAGTTGTGTTTCACACAGAATAAACAAGCTTTAGCAGTACAAATAGGTGCATTTTATAACCTTTAAGAGAGGCCAGGTTGTAATTGTTGGTTAATGTCTGTTAAGAGCCAGCAAGCAGCTAGTCAAATTGCTCCTTTGCAAAGTCACACTCCCGTTTAATCGCCACACACTGCCAATTTGTCCCAACTCACTTCCATTTCACACCTGGAAGAAAATTATGGGTTTTTTTCTGAAAATGTATGAATTTTTTTTTTTTTGGCCTGATGAGCTGAATCTTACATCTGTTGTAGATCATTTAGTGCAATGAGACTTTAACGAAGTTGTGATTGTTGAAGAAGAAATAGAATTAATGTGTGTGAAAATGTTGCTGAATGAGTATGGCAAACATCTCGTCACAAAACTTCAAAAAAGGAAGTGATGGGTTCAAACTGTATGAAATGGCAAAGAAGCAAAATGAGTAGTAGCCAGATCCATATGTGAAATATGGACCTTTCACACATTGATAATACCGTGTTTATACGCATATTCTTTTTTTTTTAGTCATAGAATAACATGTATACATATATATACAATTACAGGAACATAGCATTTTTGACAACAACAAATAATTTTTTTTATATGTGTACATGATATTTTCCGACTATTCTATTCATGATATAAGCTGGTGGTTAACTTATTTTCACCTCAATATATATATATATATATATATATATATATTTTTGCTTATCATTACTGAAAACTGTTAAGTATTACTAAAAACACTTAATTTTCCATGTACACAAAGAAAAAAAAACATTAACTTTTTTTCATGTTTCTGACATATATGTCAGTTCTAAACATCACGATGGATGTGTTACGTTCTAGCCACTAGTAACTGATAACACTGTAATATTTTACAGCGATGCAACTTGTGACTCTTCAGAATCGCTGCAAGACACAATCCATGATTTGGTTATGTGTATTGAAGGCTGCATGAATTTGAATTTAGCACTAACACACATCCAGCTCTCACACTTAGCCTACCGAAACGCACAAATATTGTCAAATTAAATTACAAGCAACTTTTGATTATTCATGAGGCTAAAATCTCTCCATTTTATATCCATATTGTAAGAAGGACATAACTCATTGGCTCTTCCAACAAGGTCGGCAGTGAAGATTTTAAGGGTGTGGCTGCAGAAGCTTCTCATCAGGCGGGTTCCCTTCTGCAAGCACAGGCACATAGAAAGAGAAAGAAGCAGCTGAGAAAATAAGCCCTAATACCTTTTTTGATTCGTTTGGCTTATATTGTCCACGGAGTCGTTAGAAGGCAGGCTTACCTCTTATTAATCTTTGGGTGGTAATTCCACCCTTGAATTATTGGCCTCCTGGTCTGCTCCTGATTTCCTTGAAATTATAAATATGCTTTTGCTCAATTTCAGCTGCAGAAAGCAAAGTTTGGAAGAAAATCAGTTCGACTTCTCTCACCAATGCCTTAACGTGCACCACCAACAGAGAAGCAATGTACAGTGTCAGCAATTTAAAAGAGCCCCTGGAAGATTGCGAGTGAGAGAATCTTCTGTTTCTCCTGCAACCTGCTCTACTTGTCTGTTGAGGTTTTATGACATGTGAGTTTGTCTAATAATAGTTACACAATTATAACTACTTGCGCTCATGCACAAATGTTCTGTGGAGAATATTTTACTTTCTTCCTATCTGTTCAATTTTTCCAAGTGGCTACATGTCATCCTCCTCTTGCTTCCCTTCATTCTTCACACACACACACACACACTTTACAACTTTCTCCATAACTGAGAGCATCAGCCAGCCTGTCTGCCGGGATTCCAGTCTTATTGTTTCTGAAATGACCACAGTCTTGGGTGTGGTAAAAGGTAGGAGAAAGTCTCTCCATGAGCCTGAGAAGTAATTAAAAACACCCACCAATCTGCTGAAACCAGACATTCACTTCTTTTCCTCACTGTCTAAAGTTAAATCAGAGCAAACGTCTCTTGTTTTAAGTCAGTTGGGATGATTACAATTATTTTTTTATTTACTAAATGCCACAATAATGAGAGAAACAATATGAACAAATTATTAGTATTATTGATGGATGGACATTCTCATCGAGTCTGTACTTGCATATAATCATTTGAAAATTGTGCCCCAGGATGTACCAGACACTCTACAATTCCCGTCCTGATCCCTTGGATGGTTTCTTTTAACTTTCACACTGTGTCAAAGTGTGACACACTTTGACACGTACTGCTTTCAGTACGTTTTGAACGTACTGAAAGCAGTACGTTCAACCTGTCCCCTCCAAGTAGCTTAATCGGGATTAGTTATCAAATCAGAAGTTTCCAAAGCCATGCCATCAATATCTGAGCTTTCCCTTGTTGTTTCAAGGCAGAGTAATCATTTTGCATGTGAAATTCACATTTTGAAGGCATAACTAAATCACATTAATCACATATCCCTTATGTCTTGTTGTGAAAGTTAGCAAACAGATATACTAGTTTTTTTTTTTTTTTTTTTTTTTTTTTTTTTATTAGCTAAAAATAATGAGATGTATGATCTTATTTAACTTCACACAGTGAGGGACCGAGGGAGGCCGTTTCTATTTGGTGTGTGTGTGAACTTCTGCTTTGAACTGTATGTTGGCCTAGTTCATCATATCTGCTTGGGAGGAAAAAGTCCCTAATCAGGCACAGATTAAATGGTGATTTATAAATTTACATGTTTTATGGTGCGTCTCAGAAACTCATCTGTCCATAAGTTGTGTAGCAGTTCTGAGGCTGCCTGGGTGCCACTGTCTTCGGGACTATAACGAAGAGACAATAATTAGTTGGGAAGAGCAAAGTGATACTTGAGCAAGGCTATGGAATAGCTGGAAAACAACAACAACAAAAAACTCACTGTTTTTCACAAAACGTCTTCAGTCCTGAAATCACGTCTCCTTTTATGACTTTCTTGGTGATGTTCTGGTTTACAACCATCAGTCTAGGTAACACCTTGCAAATGATTGCAACAGTATCAGCATCCATTTGGTCATCCCAGTTTTCCTCAGTCGAACGCTTCCCAAATGCAATCAAAATCTTCCCAAATACAGGCAAAATCTTCTGTGCTACAGAGAAGAGAAATGGTGAAACCTTATTTCACATACAAAAAATGTATGACATTAAGGGCAGTCAGTGTATGCTCCATAAACATACCGGTGCATCTTGATAAATTGAAATATTTTTGAGATTAATAGAGTGCACAGATCCCATGCCCTGCTGGAAACTAAAATCACCATTTCTGATCAAACACAATGACAATGATTCTCCAAAGCATCACTGTCAAAAAATTCACGCTGGACCTGTAGCAACTTGGATCCTCCTTCTCTTTTCGCTTCCTCTGGGACATACATTCCTAAAAAACATCTAAATTTACTCTCACCTTAGAAGACGAGGTTTGACAAGGCCAGTCCATTTACTTCTTAATAAAGGTATTGTGACTCTTGAAGCTCTGACTAAATTCAATTCACTCACTGTGAATCTGCCCCTCAAATATTCTAGCTTAATTTGGTTCACAATCCTCTCGATAATGTGGTTATTCCTGTGGCTTGTTCACCTTCATTAGCTAGATTTTCTTTCTTCCACTCAGTTTTCCATTCATATGCTTGAATGGAAAACTTTTTCTAAAAAGAGAGACTTAGAGATAGTTTTTTATATGCATGTTTCTCAGTAAGAGTATCATCACAATAGCAAGGCGCACATTAATAATACTGGAATTAACTGATTTTATTGTCATATTTGTTGCCTGTGAGATCACTGGAAATTATTTCTTAATGGTCCTATTTTAATATTTAAATTTATTTAGGTTTCTCAAGAATGATTATCATTATGACAAAAAGTCCATTAAGGAAAATTTTATATATTATGAATATGACGCACAAACGCGCAGTTGGTAGCAAGAAGCTCTTGGGTTCAAGTCTCGGCCCGGGGTCTTTCTGTCTGGCGTCTGCATGTTCTCCCTGTGCATGTGTGGGTTCTCTCTGGGTACTCTGGCTTCCTCCCACAGTCAAAAAACATGTCAGGTTGACTGGTTTCTCTAAAATTCTCCTAACGTGTGAATGTGCATCTGTGCACAGTTGTTTGTTCTGTCTATCTCTGTGTTGCCCTGGAAACCTGTCCAGGGTGTAACCCGCTTCTCGCCCATTGACCGGTGGAGATAGAAACCAGCACCCCTTGCGGCCCTGCAAGGTTAAGTGTGTTAGAAAATGGGAGGATCATGAGTCTGCCATGGCTTTCACATCTGGAACCAAATTCTGAAAATAAATACACTTTTACAATTATATTCTAGTTTTTTTCAGATGCTCCTGTAAAAAGTCCTTCCTATTTGAAAATAAAGGTTGCGTCTTACCCATCAGGGAATGCAAACTGGGTTTGCGAGACATGTTATCCAGAAAACAGGCATATGGCTTTCCAGTAACTTTGGACCACAACAGACAGAACAGGAGTGAATTGTCTTCAAGTTTCTTTAACAAAAGCTTACTCATAGCTTCAGCCTGCTGAAATACAAGACACATACATACATTTCAGTTGTATGTACCACTTCAGTGAAGCTATCCATATTTACACCACTTATTCAATGAGTTCACAGTGGAAATTTAAAGGGATTTAGTTTTTAAACATTTCCTACTACTAACATTTTCATTGCCCGCAGTGAGGTTCTGCATGATACCACAGCAGGCCTCCTTAGTGGCATCGATTTTGGCAAACTTGAGCAGCGACACATACGCATCTATGGCTTGTGAATTGTACAACCACTTCACCCCTGATGAGGTTGAGAAAATCTGAGCAGAGAGGAAAGCAGTTTAGGACCTAAAATATGGTCATCATGATTTGGTCAAGTTTCTTGGTGAACACCCACCTCTTCTTTCATTTTTCTGCTTCTCGGACTGAAGCATCCAACTGTGGGGCTTTTCCTACCTTCTGTCTTCCGTCTTGTCATCTCAACAGATAATGATGCCTCTGGACACTCATGCCATAGTTGGTATGTCAAGTTATGGAGAGTACACACACAGTTCTCCACAGGCTATAAAATGAAAACAAGAAATAAAACAGATCATTCAGGACAACATGTCCTCAAGTAATTTTTTCTGTAACTATATTTGTTAGTTGAGACATATAGCAACAGGCCATATGTTCTCTACCAGCCACAGTGGCTGGTAGAGAACATTTTTTACCGGCCACTCAGGCATTTTACCAGCCACTGTTTTTTTTGTTTTTTTTTTCTTCTTTCGATTACAAACTCCACAAATACATACGTAGAAAATGTATGATTTATTCTTAACTCTATGAAAACCAATTTACTGACAATAAGTTTACCATACAGACGTACAGAATCATTTAACATAAAGCATGGACACCTTAACAGGGTTGTAGTGCAATAAGTTAATTTGAAGTAATTGCTAAGGGCAAACTACACTACCCTAACATTCTTGCATTCATATGTTGAACATTTCCAAAGTTTGGCAACATCTCTCCCTGATAGTATTTATTAAAGATGTGTCTGGTCATTTTAAAATTATTTTCAAAATGTATCAATAGCTGTTTTAAACAGTTTATTTGTTTTCCCTTAGTTTTTACGTTTTCTATTGAAATGAACAATTATCTTATTACTAAAATATCTCAGGAGGTGTTCATTATTAATTTCAAGGGTCATCATTGTTCTTGCGTTACTCCAGAGATTTCCTGACTACCTGGTTTTCACAATCGCTAATTCCCTCTCCTTGTCCCCCCCATGTTACCCGCATTTGGCCAGTGGCGGGTGCTAATTTCCACCCCTGAATGAAGTTTGATAAATACTCCTATCGTGCAGGTACATTTAAACCCAAAATTATTCCGACTCCATATTGCAGAAGTACATGTAAAGTGATATTTTAGTTTAGGCTACCAATTTGCTGCTTCTGACTAGAAATGATATTAATGTTCCAGTTGCCAGGCCAGAGTTTGCACTGACAGAGAATCTGTGAAGGAAGCTAAACCTTCAAAAACTTGTAATTACATTGCAAAAAATAAATTGCCAAAATAGCAATGGCAACATGCAAAAGCCTAGTCAGCAATTTGATTTTTCGATTTATTAGTAAGAAGGTCACAAGAATCGTTCTGCATTGCTTTTACTTACGAAAATGTAGATAAGAACAAAAACACTGTTTTAAATACAATATTCATTTTAAATTGTTTTTGTTTTTTTTTAACGCTTTGAACTATGCATGTCCCGACTAGGATAAATGAAAATAAATGTACATCTAAATCTAAGTCTATCCACACAGGTGTGTGTGAATAAGAACAGATCTAATTGTGTGAGAAACTGACTTGAGTTTCAGCTTATGTCAACATTAAAATCTCCATCCATGCAATACTTTCCAAGAACATGCATATATTTATTTTAGCGTATGGATGTTTCCAAGCAAAATTCAGAAAATGCTTAAAATGTAGAATGAACACATTCTGTGTAAGAGACATGAGAGATGTTCAGCGGGAATTGGGAGAGAAGTAGGAGGCGTCAGTGTCGACAAATTGTGACGGTGTATTTATGCTTACCTTTTCATCTGGTGTCTCCTTTTTCAGACATGATGAAATGTACGTCACCAGGGCCTCAATAAGGTTTGGACATAGTCTCATTTTTTCCCTGTCTTCCTCTGAGCCGCTGCTCAGGTTCCTACATGCACATCGTTAATCATTGCTCATATTACGTGGTTTCATGTGTATGCACCAGATTGTCAGAAAATGTCAAAAACAGATATTCAGTTCAAACTAATTTTAGTGTTGAAGATAACCTGAGTTTCAAAATGCTTTTATAAGTTATAACAGCATTTGTCACGGAGAAAAAAAGATTTTCAAACCAACCTATCGAATGGCAAAATCAGATATGAAATGCCAATAGTGGCTAACCAAGCACAATTCAATTGAGAGCCTTTCGACGACTGACAAAACATGAATGAACAACAAGTCAAAAAGTTTCTTGGTGATCCCCAACACTTTGGGAAAATATGCAGTAATTTGACAAGACAAAAGTTGTCCCCAATACATCTATCTGGTGTAAAACTAACAGCATTTCATAAACATAACACCATTACAACAGGCTAACACAGAGGGGGCGATGTGATGGTTTGGGACCGGTTTGTTGCTTTAGGACCTGGACAACTAATGGAACTAATGGAACCATGAATTCTGATGCTCACTAGAAAACACCAGTTTGTAATCCGAAACTCAAGCACATTTGCGTTATACAGCTGGACAGAGCACAAAAGTAAGTCCTATGCTCAAAAGAATCTGTTTAGTTTAAATATCTGATTGAGATACTGCGGCATGATCTCAAATAGGCTGTTCATATGCAAAACTCCTTCTTTGTGGGTAATTTAAAAATTGTCCAAAGAGGAGCTGAGCCATAGCAATATGACAAACTAAATGGAAGACACAGCAAAGATTTGATAGACATCAAGGGTGCACAACCGGTTATTAGGTTTAGAGGAAATTACTTTTTTACACATGTATCCCATGTTTTTTAGTACCTTTTTTTCTCTGATAAATAGAATATTTGAAAGCCCTTCTTTGTATTTACTCAACTTTGTTTTTGCTTGATACATTTTGATGCTCTGAAAAATGTTACAAATGCAAAACACAGAAGGAAGAAAGATATTTACCTCAAGCAGCCGGTGGCAAAATAGAAAACTTCTGGATTTACATGTAGGTTATCCTGTGAGATGCTAAATGGTACCACCACATTCTTAGTCAAAGCGATAAGTGCTGTTGAAATTAGTTCCAACCTCAGTTCTTCAGCGGAAGACAGGTTCCAGAGTAGGCCTTTTTAGAAAATACATATATATATGTCACTGTTTTAATGCATTTTCAGCATTTTACACACCTACTAAAACACTTTTCCTAACCCCACAGTTCTCACTGTTCCTTTCTAATGTGTAAATGCATCATTCTTTCAACAAATCTTAACTATTAAGTATAGTGAAATGAGTATTTGTGTCTTTCGATTAAAAATAATTCCAAGAAGAGCTGCCCAATAAATCAAAATGCATGATTCATCGTGATTTTATTGTGTGCAATACCAATAAAGAACTAGTGGGATTAAATATTTGGCCATAATTTAATACCCACATCTGATTTACATCTTAGAAACTGAGATGCTATGGATCAGAGGTGGAAATGTTGGTTCATTACATATTTTCGTCATGATAATCAAAAACAATATAACAATGTCCTGTTTTCTCAGTAAAGACCAGCCTTACTTTTTGTGATCCTATTACAATCAGGTGTCCTTACCAGCGAGTTGTTTCCGTGTTTCAGGAGACTTTGTGTTCTTTGTGTTCATTTGGTTCAGGATTTTAGCTATGCCACCGCATTCCTGAACTGCTCTCTTATTCGGAACGTTCTTGTAGACAAGATTTCTCAGAGCACTAGAAGCAACCATTTGTAAGTCTGATTTGGCGCTGTCTAGCATTTTTACCAAAGGTGGAATTCCCTGAAGGTCGAATACCTGCAACACAAAATTGTGATTAGGAGACAAGCAATTATTTCTGGTTTATGATTAGAGTAAATTGTCAGGACTTTTTCAAAGCTGCCATTTTTGATGAAGTGACAATTTTTTCTGTCGTCACAGAGAATATATGCAGCTTTTTACAATCAACATAAAGCTTTGATCCTGTTAAAAAAAAAAAAAGCTATAAAAATATTAAAAATCTAGTTTGTGTCATTTCCAAGAAAGTATGAACAAACTGACATAGCATTCATTAGTGTGTCTTGCAAAAGCACTCCTTCCCCTTGGTGGAACTAATGCCTCCCCTCCTTTTACATTTTATATGATAAACCAACATAAAGTATGTGCAGAGCTTCAAAGTAAAAGGAAAGGTTTTATTACAAATAATTTTTTTTTGAAGTGTGGCATGTATTTGTGTGGAGTCCCCTGAGTCTGTTTCTTTTTATTGGATGTTTACCTGCTCTGCATATCTAAACTTAAATGTTTCATTGTTATACATGGTAAAATTGCTCAAACTCATGGATGAAAAGCATCTGTGAAGATCAGCTGTCAAGTCTTGAGAGAATTTAGCAACTAATTTAAAACTAGACCTTGAAAAAAAAAATTGACACAGGAAATTCACTTTGATCTAAACCATTCCATTGTATGTTAAATGCTGTGTTTTTGCAAACACACCTCCACTCACTCAGTGACAAAAGACCCTTCGCTGTATGCGATTCCTTCTGGTGACAGGATGCATGCGGTATACCAACCTTGATTTTGGCTAAATCGTCTTTGAAGCAGACATGCTGGATAAAGCAGGCCCCAAGTTTCTGGTAGTTCTCATCAGTGCTCGACAGGTATTTCACGGCCTGTTCTAGGTTTATAATATCTTGCATATTTCCTGTAGAGTTCACCCTATCAGAAAACACATAGGAATTGAAAATAGGGTTGGCAATTAGCTGTTCAGAAAGGGAAAACAATTAATGCCTAATAAATATTATGAATCAAAGCAGAAGGCAAGGAGTAAAGTAAACTCACGTGGATGACTGCTTAATTTCGGACACCCTAATGGTGCCCAACTTGCCATCGGTTTGAGACTGGGTGTAAGGTTGCTGGGAAATGCGTGTTTGACTCTGAGTGAAAGTCGGGCCATTATTTATCGAACGGGACTCTTTAGTAACTTGAATTTGACTTGAGCTGTTCTGCCTTTTGGCTTTCTAGAAAAAGAACAATAGTTTGAAAAATATATTTTGGCATTATTTTGAAATCTGGCAAGAACACTGAACCAAGAACTACTCACCATGCTAAATGCTGGAGCAAGATGAGAAGCTGAAGTCAAAGCGGGGTCACTCCGACTGGGTTTCAGCCCATTGGGGCTTTTTGTCCAGGATGAAGTGTTGACTTGTTCCGTGTTGGAGCTGACTAATCTTCCCTTCATACTTTTACTTGTTAGACTTCGACTCTTCTGAATGTTTACATAAATTGCAGGGCAGAAAAGAACATAAGTTATTGGTTATTGTCCCAGAAATGTGAGAAAACAAATCAGAACTGAATGAAAGGGCAGGGGGTTAGGGTTAGGGTAAACTTGGCTGAAGGCTGCAAAAGTTCCTGGAGTGTATTCTTAAAGATTCTCAAATTGCTCTAAGAGAACTCCCTTCTAAGCCAAAAACTTTGTCCCGTACTAGCTTAAGAGTCAGTCAGTTATTGAGACCGACTCTGAGTGAGCAGATGACAGAAATTTGTTCACTTCCACTGCTGTCATTGTTAAAACTACATGTAGACTGCAATTCTAAAACAGTGCAGAAAATCTATGTAATTGTTCACAACTTCCCCTGTTTGCTTTTTTTGAAGCTAATGGACATGCTAGCACACAAACGCACGCACATGAACATACACGTGCGCATGCACACACCCCCACACGCCTACGCATGCACACGCACACACACACACACACACATTATTTGAATATTCCCAAAACAAGAAATAAATGTCCATACACACATTGTTACACAAAAATGAAAGGTTTAGCAGGGAAACCAATTGCTGTCAAACTTGATCAATGAACATCAGTGAAGAAAGAAGCAACTTTCTCTTTGCAGAAAAGTCATTAATCATATCACCAGGGGACTTGGCAGAAAAATTGAAAAAGATATTCAACATAATGTTTGAATATATTTAACTTCTTTAAAGCAGTATTTGGAAACATCCACAGATACAGCGAGTTGTTGCATGTGGTCTGACTTGAATCAAGTAAGATTCACTGACTAAATTATAACTGTATGAGAATTTCTGTGTAACACAGTGGATATGCAGTAAGGTGAAAAAACACAGCTCTGGAGAAAACTTAAAGTTTTACCTAAGCCAGATTAGCAGCCTTTGAACACGCCTCCCATGAAGGCTGTGTTTCTCAACTTCGGGCAAGATGTCAAATAAGATAAACTCATATTTTACCTTGGACTAATTCTATTGCATACAAAAGTTGAAATGTATGCTATCGTCAAATGATCTTGCATGTACAATGACATTCAGTGTTTATAAAGTATTATCTAACAAAGGCTGTGGCTTCTAAAATAACAGGAAACTACAAAGATTACAAGATAAACATCACTGATCTTTCTAGCCCAATGAATCCCTGAAGGCAAGAATAAACTGATATCAGCCACTGAATAAACAAGTTTCGCTTATGTAAAATATTAACTTTGTGTTTTTTGGGGGGGGTTTTTTCCGAATCGGAAATTAAGCGTGTACATTTTTGTGAACTACTAATTCACTTGGCAATTCACTTTAGCACATTATTATTCTTACCTGGATTTCAGGGAATAAGCTACATAAATTTGCTCATTCTGTTCAATATAGCTGACTATATTCAAACTTTTTCTACCTGATGTGCATATTTACAGATAAATAAAATATGACACAACATGATGTGTGGATTATGAGCCTTCATCAGAACAGGCAATGTCAACAAGTTCCCTAGAAATGCCTCACATATGTGTAAGCAGGTCAGGTCAGGCCAAATCACCATAAATACATACATAAATGCACACACCCAAACAACGAGCCATGTAAACACACAGTTGCAGCCAATGTTACTGAAATTTGGATTACAAAATAATTTATCTTAGTACACGCATATCAAATCCAGAGTTTTGTAACAGAGAAGAGAGTGATGTTTTTCTTTTTACACAGCTATTTACAAAAGCAAACAAACACACAAGCATATGCATGCAAAAATAAATCTATTTAGTTTTTCTGCAGAGCATTTCAGCTACTCTGTTTGTTCAAATATCTAGCTATTCATTGTCTGTCAGTTATCAGAGAAAGGGTCACTGAGGTATGCATCTTGGAGGAAAACTCAGTCAAACCTTTGCATAAAGACACACTCCAGGTCATTCTAAGGAGGATCCCAAATGGTTACTAGGCCATAAGGTACAAAAACACCAGATGCTCAGTGTTTTTGGTCTGCCCAGGGGACACACTTATGGAAAACCTCTGAAACAGTCGTCTCAAACTGCATTCATCAAGGGCCAGAGTCCTGCAACTTTGAGTCTCCTACATATTTGAGTCACTAGCATGGAGTCAAACTCTGCTAATGAGCTAATATTGGAGTCAGGTGTCCTGAAGCAGAGAGGAATGCAGTTTGAGACCCCTACTCTAAAAGGAGAAGTCTTTGAGGCATCCTGCTCAGACGCCAGATGCAAAGGACCAATGGCTGCTGAGTGAGCTCACTCTGTATGATGAAGCTGCTCACTAAAACTCCAGAGCTGAGTTTGACCACCTTATTAAGGAAGCTCACTTCAGCCACTTGTATTCAGTATCTTGTTCTATTGGTCATGATACACTTCTCATGGCCCTAGGTGAAAGTTTGAATATAAATTGACCGGTAAATGGAGGCTTTAGCTTTTGGGCTCAATTCCTTCTTTACCCTGACGAGTCAATGTGACACCTGCAAAACTGCAGATATGGCCATAATTTGTCAACACAGACTTTCATCACTCATGTACAAGACAAACCTCCTTCACTGAACCCTTAACCTAGAGCACAACTTGTTCAGAGTAAAAACCATGTCCAGATGCTCAGAGGATGTGACTTTTTAATGTTAAGCCATCATAAATACTAATCTTGAGATCGCATAAGGGGCTCCTCAAAGATCCTTTTTGGAACACTTCAAATGAAGTATCTAGTTGCTTCTCCTAACTCAGATTATGTGTCGGAAGTATTCTAATCTCTCTTGTTAGGGAAAAATCTCTGTAATATCAATGGTTGGTCAGGCTAGAATGTCATACCAAATAATATGAAAAACACATAGCTTTTTTGTTGTTTATGGCTACAAAAATGTCTGAACAACAGATCAGTACTCAACTACACTCAATTACATTGAGAATCAATGGTGCTATAAAAATTAACTTGCTTTTATCAGCAATATAAATTATCTATCATTCAACGCTGCCCTAATGTGAACTCAGAATATTACATATTGGTTTGTCAGCGGCATGTTTTGGTTAACAGCCTCAGTAAGGATATTGACTACTGATTTCTGGTAATGGCAACATAATAGGGGAAATAAAGCATCTAGTTCAGCAAATTAGTTTTTTTCCAACATAGTATTTACATATATATCGACGGACCGACTCGTTGCCATCGCAACTAACAACAGTGCTTTCCTCTCCCTCACTATTTTTTAAACAACCTTTTTCCTGACCTGATATATACTGCTCAAAAAAATAAAGGGAACACTCAAACAACACAATATAACTTCAAGTACATCAAACTTCTGTGAAATCAAACTGTCCATTTAGGAAGCAACACTGATGTTTCAATGAGAATATTTCATTCATTCAGATCTAGGATGTGTTATTTGAGTGTTCCCTTTATTTTTTTTGAGCAGTGTAGTTGTCATAGCATTTACAATTAGTAGCAAAGTCCTGCATCACTTTTTTTTCCTTTTACGTATTACGAATACATTTAAGATTAAGCGCGTTATATTGACAATTTACCAGCTAGACGTAGGCATCATTGGAGAGCAGTTGTTTGCCCTCCTGCAAGGATATGGGGGGGGGGGGGGGGCTGAGATCATGTGCATTGCAATAGGTCTATAGGAAATATTTGAGAAAAATCATGTCGGATGAAGATGAAATGAACCAACTATTTAACAGAAGTACTTCAACTTTAACAAACTATAGTACAGTCTTTTCTTGTAGAGTCTTTGAAAGAAGCAGAAGTCGGTGCTCTGATTACCGACACATGATGCTGACAGAAAGAGAGACAGAGGGAGAAACAGTTACCCTATTCTGGAGACCGGCTGACCCGCTGGAGTTGGTGCGGCTGTAGGTGCTGGTTGCCCTATACTTGAATCCAAAATCAGAGGTTTTTGAAGTCAGTGGAGCAGGGCCTGTTGAAATAAAAGAGGAATAAGAAAGTAAAACCACTGAAGCCTTTTAAAAAAAGGCTATACAAATCAACACGTTTATGCATGTATGGCTTTTATTTTAATAGTCCGATAGCTAGAATGAAAAACAGACATGAAATCAAGCCAGAATCAAGAGGATGGATATTGTAATCAGGTCGCAGAGAGATGAGATGAGGTTTCAGACTCAGGACGACAGACTCACGGCTGTTCTGGGCCAAGTGACCAGATTTATGCTTGTAAAATTGCCTCATTAATCACCAAATTATTCAGTGGAAAAAAAGAGACTGCCTGGCATTAAGAAAAATGCCTTTAAAGCTAAATGAAGTTAAAATTACTAAAAACATTAGTAAAACAGCTAGTTTTACTAATGTGTGTTGAAATTAGGAATAAGTATTTGAGCATTGGAGGAGTGAAATCCAATATTCTAAGCTGGTTTTCCTCTAACTGAACAGCTAAGCAAAACCATTTCTGCAGCTTCCGCACCTCAAAACCTAAATATAAACCATATGACCTGGCCCCTTAAAACAAGCTAAAGGTTTTTCTGTAATATGACCCACTGGAGTGATAGAACTGATCCATGCCAGAGTCAAATGCCTATTATTATAATGTTTGCTGTTGCATTGTCAATGTGTATATTCAATGCTTCAACATTTTTGAATGGAACTCTGCATGGTTAACGTGAGCTCCCAGATATTAAAGTTGACTCAGATGTGTGTGCGGCTCCAATCCGAATTTCTTCCCAGAATTCAGAGTTTGAGAACTGTGAACACACAAATTAATTGCCTTCGAAGGCATTCAAAAGTCATTTGAAGAAAGCATAAAAGCACATTTGCCGTTTATTTTCAAACAAAATTAGGTGACAAAAAAAAAAAAGAAAAAAAAAAAGTAACTTGCAAAAAATGCATCCGATCCGTAAATCTACAGAAGCAGAAGAACTTTTAAAGTTTTCATTTGATTTTCATTTCGAGAAAAAATTAGCCAATTTTGCATTATTTCATAAGATCTAATTTTCTTTTGGGGCTCACATGCTTATTTTCCATGGCAAACATTTCACTATTAGTGACATTTGTGTGTGCATGATCAAAGTGGCTGCAAAAGAGTAAAGCTGTAGGAATCTAACTGAGCACACTAATCCCGTGTTGTCATAACAACATAAAATATACAAAATCTTTTGTTGAAATCTTTTGTTTCTCAGATTATGCAAAAGGTCGTGCTCTCGTTACTACACTTCTACATTTTAGCAGCTCCCATCCCAACCTCTGCGCTTTGCAGGATAAGCTAATTCCAGACGTTTCGTGCGCCTGGGAAACGATTGCCTTGACGATATTTGTGTTTTCTCGCTATCTGCGGGTGGTGGGGAGCGTCAAGTGATTAAGAGTCGACTGCTTGACATGACATTAGTAAAGCACAAGCAACTTAAGTCTCCAGAAGTCGATTTTGTCTCCCAACCTATCGAAACTGTGACGGTCGTCTTGTCAACATTTTACTGCGAGTGCGTGAGTGCACGAGCGTCACTCCCACACCGAACTAGTTTGGACTAGAAATTGCAGCGCTCACCTCAAACGAGTGCCTAACTGTATAAAAATAATAATAATAATAAAAAAAAAAATGTCTGGGAACCGAGCCAGTTTGGCGAGTGGCACCTCTGCAAATTTGAATGGCGCACCTTTCTCCAGACAGCGAGACCACACGCGAAAACTTTCGAACCGACTCTCTCCTCCGCGAGACTCAACAGACAACTCAACAGAAATTGGTTTCCGTACTTGTGGGACTCGTCGCGGCGCCGTTCTTGTACTTCGACTTGCTCCTCTTCATGGTGTTGACCTGGTGCAGCACACGCCGCTGTCCCGAGCTCAGGTCCTTGTCGGACGGCGTCGCGAGCGAGGTGTCCGGGCTCCCGGTGTCCATCTTTTTTTTTTTTCTCCAAAACTCGGATCCCTGACCTGGAGCGCGTGGGTCAAACGATGAAGAGACGCGCAGCAACGACGGGTGGTGCCGCGGATAAGCCAAAGAGCTCACATGTGGTAAATGTTCCCAGAGCAGAAGGTGTGGACTCCACCCTCGGGAACCGCGCCCCTTTCGAGGGCTGAGGAAAGTTCACGCGCAGGTTGGCTTCCAGGAGCGCGAGGAACCCATCACCTATGGCAGACCGTGTTACATTTACGTACTTGGTTATGTCATTGTTGGGGCCGTTGCAGAACTGCACAGCCTTTGTGTTTTAACTTGCAAACTGTTCCAGCTGAAAGGTGAACTGAGGATAAGAGGTTCAAAGAGCCCTTTGATGCAGCTGTTAATAAATACAGATTCCATCATCCCACTCCAACAAGTCATCAGAATAAAAGCTGAAATGAAAACATATTTTTCTTAAAAAATAAAATAAAATCCAAAAGATAGAACTGTATTAGAAAAGGTCGCATTATGTCAAAGGTTCACCTTCCCAGCAGGACATTTATGTGCACAGCCGGAGCTGCAGTGCATTCGTTTAGATCAAATCCATGCATTATAGCCATCAGCATTATTTTGATGGCATATGCTCTTCATTCAGCCTGCATAACCTTAATTCATTTTAAAATGAAGAACCTGCAAATATTTTGGTGTCACATATGTTGTCAGAGTATTTGCAGTTAAAGGTGCAATGGGGTTTGCTGAAAAGATGGACTGTCTGGTTTGCACGTGAGGCAGACAGCATGAGTCATATTGGGAGGGGAAAGAATGAAAAAAAGAAAAAAAAGAAAAGGAGGAGTCAAAAGATCAAGGAAAAGAAGAAGAGTTAAGAGTTAGAGGGGGAACTGTAATGACAGGAACACATGCTTTCAGCATCACCCGACTGTTTTGGCAAAGGTTCTTCAGGTAAGTTTCCCACCACACCCTTGTGCTGAGCAGCACCAAAGCAATAAATACCTGGGTTTCTGTTACTCACTCTACGTGCCAGTGAGTCTCCAAAAAAGAAAGAAATAAAAAAATCGAAACCGCAGTTGATGCCAACAAAAGCAAAGGTTACATTCTGCCACTGAAACATTACGACCTAGATGTACATGGAACTGCATAGACTACAAGACCTTTGAAAATTGTTTCATTTTATGTTTAGTCATGACGTCAACCGATTTTTTTTTTTTTTTATTACAGCACTACTGTTGGTATATCATTGCCCTGCAAAACATTCGAAAAATGTGTCAGGTTGGGCAGCTATGGGTAATGATGGCATCAATAAGACACGTACATAAAGCTGGCCTGACAAAATGCCGGGACTTTTCATAGCAACCGGTGGTATTTGCTGCATTTATGTTGTCGTTAGTCAACCTCTTCATCTCCAGTGTCAAAAATAAAAACACTATTGAGTTCATGAGAATGAGATGAGGAAGTGTTGAAACCTTTTTCTATTTCTGAGCGGGTAATGGAAGAATATCCTTTTTTTTTGTTTGTTTGTTTTTGTTGTCGTTTTTGTTTCATGTTCTAATTGAACGTGAAACAAGAGCTGATCACACACCGTCCAGATTCCTTTGGGATCTGTGAAACAGCTTTTCAATTTTTTGGCCGAACTGGAATCCTGACTCCGTTACCAAACCTGCCATCTGCGGTTCACTCAAAATGTAAAAGCCCCAGGGGGGAGGGGGTGGCTGCCCACTTCCACTTGACTCGAAAAGCCTTTGTGAGACTTTTCAAGAAGATGAGTCATTTCACTGAGGATTCAAAAGTTCTAGGCCGTACTCACACAAAATCAATTTTCTTACTTTCTTAGGTTTATTTTTCTCTAAAGTAGTGAGTATGTGAAACAAGTTCCGCAATATAAAGTGTTTTTTTTTTTTTTTTTGATGAGACTATATTGGCTTTTAAGCTATTGTGTTGATCGCAAAACAAGCTCAAGATTTTCCATTTGCATGATTTATTGCTTTTCTCCGTTTACCAATAACATTGGGACGAATGTCTTCAGTCAGTCTCGTGATTTGGTCTCAGCTGGACCCTTTTTGAAGGACAATTTTTATCACAGAAACTTTGTAACTAATTTTATTTGATATTTCTGTTGCTTTATTTTGGATTTTTTTTTTTTAAATGTCTTCCAGTTCCAGCATTAAATGTTCATTAGAATTTAAAGTTTATTCATCTTAGAAAAACTGTTCGTTCATTATTGTGCCGTTACTATATTACTAGAAACTAGTCTCAAAAGGACAACGTTATATCTGATCACAATAACTATGTGATAATTTATTGTCCAGCAACATTTGCAATCCTGAGATGCCTATTGAACGTATGCCTGAATGTATAAGAGCACGCAAGGCCAAATTGAATTAAAAATCCTTGGTTTATGTGACATTAGCACTGAACATGAACAAGGTTAACACACCTCTAAGCCACTGACAATTTATATTGCATGAACTTTCGGCATGCAACCTGAACAGAACATAAAAGACAGGTTAAAACCATGCATGTAAAGAAAATAAACTTCTTCAGGCAGGGTGTAATTTAACTCGCTGCTTTAATAGCCTGACGTTATAGCACCATCTAGAAGAGAAAAACAAGTACTGCACTTTCCAGGAAAGAATTTTGAGAAGTCACTTATAGTAAAAGGTACTTTACCTTCTTCTAAGTGTGGATTGTGGTGTTCATTTCTGCACATTTTCATCATGATCAGTCCTAAAATGTAATCTGGTATTAATTTCAATACCACCATTTACGCTCATATTAATTGTAGCAGATTAAAATGTAAAGGACTCCATCCTTTACATTTGTGCTACTGTTATAAGTTAAGACGGCAATAAATGCTTCTAAGGAAAGACATTTTCCCTATGGGTAATGTGGGAGACATGTTCAAAATCTCAGGATGTTTTCTTTTTTAAATAAAATTTCTTGCTTCACCTAAAGTAAAAAAAACAAAAAAAAAAAAACCACGTGCTGTGCATTTGTGTCACTCAGTTTACTCTGATGATGCCCAACAAGAAAATCCTGTGGAACCAACTGCCTTCAGAAATCATCAAATTAGTTAGCAGTCGATGAATGTGAAACGTGAGAGTAAATTCAGCAGTGATGAGAGGTCCTCAGATTTTTCTTTTTGGCGCGTCAATGAGGGCGGAGAGTCAGGTATAAAAGTACTTAGAGCCAAGAAGAAGAGGAAGAAGGTGCTCCGCTCAGACGAAAGAAAGCTTAAACCTTTTGAACTTAAATGTGGGAGAAAACTTAACAGAAGCACGTCACCATGAGCACACCGTGTACATGGAAAAACATCTCTGTAACAGTATCATGCTGTGGGGATCCTTTTCTTCCACAGGGACAGGCAAATTGGCCAAGTTAAACAGAAAAACACTGGAAAATAAAAAGTAAAAAGAGGTTAGCAACCGCAAAAGACAAACCCCAAAACCTCGCAGCTGTGCTCGCAATTTAAAAACAATCCTACTGGTGTCAATTTAACAATTGCGCCCAAACTTAATGTTGGCATATCAAATACAAGTGCTAAAAAAAATGAATAGAACGTTATGGTTGTAATATGAACAAGGGTTTGGAAACATTTGCATAGGACTGGATACCAAGCAGGTATCCAAATATCCCTTTTCTTGCCAAGTTTAAGACAATACAATAAATGAAGAACTTCACTTTTAGATTTTTATTTGAAAATTCATTAAAAATGATAACTTGTCTCCTCGCTCCGACTCAAAACAACACGTGAATTTACTGGTACACCTTAGAGGCACAGACTTTCTTCTTTGGGAGGATTTGAATAAAGGAATCACGATGCAAAGAGACAGTAAAAAAATGCAGCACTTTTTGTCGACTCCGCAACGAAAATGAAATTCAAAACAGAACCAGTCCTCTCGCTTTTATACGTGTATATCCATCTATATATAAAACAGAGTGAAAAGCCGTGTGTACCAGTTTCAAAGATATTTTACAAAAAGAGTGTCAGATGAAGTTTGTTAGTTTTGACAGGTAAAGATCTACCCAAATGCACTTAAGAGTGATGATAATGTAATCTGTACCATACGTACATCAAAGACCCAACCTATACATCCATCTTTTATCATATTTTTTCTCACTGTGTTGGTAAAATACAAAAGAAATACCTTACAAAACACATCTCATTGTTTTGGTTTAAACATAGTACCATTACAAACGTAGTGTACACATCCTATACATCAGTGCTCCTCAGCTTAGCACATTCTTATCTTTAACTCATGTGGAGGTAGAAAAACTCCAGCAAGCCCATACAGTCAGAGTAAAGACAGTCCTTTTTGTTTATGAACCTTTTTTTCTTTTTAAAAAATAAAAATACATTTTATTAATAAAAAAAAAAAAAAAAGTGTGAAACTAATTTGAACTTTATTTCCAAAACAGTGTGGAGCCAGTCTTCCGATACGTTTTACCTCCCCCAGTATGCATCACTGAAAACAATTACAACTAATGCTTCTATAATATTGCTTTCTCCTTACATTATAGTGTTTAAAAAATAAATACGACATGCACGTCTTTACATGTAGTGCATTATTGTCTGAGACGAGGCAGACTATCTGCAAATAAGGTCATCCTATCTTTGATCAAACTGATTAAAAGTCCATGATTTTCACGTAACAGAATTTGTACCTTTCAAAGATACAGAAACGATAAAAGACGCCAATGTGGCAGGTTACAATGACACTGGCTAAAATCGCTTTGTTTAGAAAACGTATGCTTAAACTCGTCTTACGTCAGTCTTGTCCAAGATGTTACAAACATGCTTGACCTCAGCATCAATCCCGCCGATCGAAAATGCTTTAACCAGATCACAAAAAGTCCCCGATGGAGTTCTGAGACCGTTTTTCCCAATTCTTTTCTTTTCTGCCGTGTTTTACTCCATGTCAATAAACTCATGTTTCTAACTTAAAAAGCAAACAGAACAGAAAATGAAGAGAAAGTTAAAGCGATGACAGTTGGCACGTCGTGGGATGTTGCTGTTTGCCGCCTGAAAAATGTACACATCAAACGAGCAAAAGGTTACGACTAAAGTGTGACGGTTGGTCAAAACAAAACAAAACAAAAAAAAAAACCAAACAAAAAAAAAAGACAAGAGTGTGTTCAGAGTAAAGGAGTTGGGGCTCTGTGTGCCGAGCTGGAAATAGTGTTTTTAAGCCATTTGTATCAAAAGTCAGATGAGTCTTTGCACTAGTCATGCTGCTAGTCATTAACAAGGCGATACACATGGTACTGAGCTCCATGTTCGCTTGTGGACACTTCAAACACGAAGGCGATGCACAGCAGAGTCTCCTGGGTCTCTCTGTTGGACACCACCTGATAAAGGACAAAAAGGATAACAGGAAGGTAAGGGGGGTTAACAGTAATAATTTATGGTAATCAGTAAATTTAAGAGAATGTATTTTTGGCCCGTTTTTAGCCATTGTATCAGATTCAGTAAAATACCTGCAGGATGGTGAAGTTCTCAAGTACACTGTTCATCATGTATTTCTCCGGCAGATGCTTGAGTTTGTGGATAAAGTTGATCATGTATTCACACATAGGTGAACGATGGATGCGGAAGATGTACTTTCCTCCCTCTAACTGAGCGAATTCTGTCTGCACGGGGAAACAAACGCACGCATGCAAGTGTGTATTAAAGCACACACATCCGAGCTATTTCTCTGCATCAGAGCAACAGTGGCTTTTCTCACCTCGACTTTCTCCACCACCTGTTTTCCGAAGGAGCACACCTTTGTGGAAACACTGACGGTGATGCTTTCGGTCCCACTGTACTGGCTGCTCACTCCGTAAAATGCACCAGGGCCCTCCTCGATGTCACCGCTCAGATCCGCCTGGAACAGAAACACCAGACAAAAATAAATAAAGAAGCTCCCGATGACAAATAAAAGCTACGCAAGCTCATTTATTACGCTGCGTATCAGAAAAAAAGTGTGGCTCAGTGTTGCGTTGACTTGTCGAACACATTTCTTATCGACTTTTTGATTAACAATATCCTACTTAAAAATGATCTGTCTGGTGCTATTCGATGTTGTGTGATTGACTTTTTTCCCCTCAACTCTCAGAGACAATGACTCTCTTTATGTACTAACCCAGAACTTAACGAGAAAGAACGCATTGTGAGGCCCCTTCTCGTACAGCTCCTTCAAGCCTCCTTTCTTTTCTGAGAACTTGTCGTAAATCTGTCTCACATCTATAGACTCCAAAACCGGGTCGCTGTAGCCTGGATTTGACGGTCCAATGTGAACAAAAAGGTGTTTATACTGCAAGAAAGAAATATGAAAGTCAGAGTGAAGAATACAGCATTTTTTTTTTCCCTTCTACGCACATTTTTTTTTTTTTTTGTTATCACATAGTACCGTGTCTCTGTCTTTTTGAGTCTCCATAAAAGCAGAGTATTCGAGTAAACGTAGTTTTGCAGAAGCGATGGTTCTGTCTTGCCATACAGGAGCAGCGATCGCTGTAGGCCGAGGCGGCGGCAACGTTTCATAACCTGTTGCGCAATCACACATGAAAAAAAAAACAAAAACATTTACCTGGGAGTATCTACATCAATAGGTAAATCAAGGCTTGGATGTGGAGTCTTACTGATTGGTGGAGGGACAGGCGCTGGTAGTGTAGTGTACGGAGGCTGTGCAAAGGGCTTGATGCTGTAAATTTTAAGAATCGAAAATGAACAAAACAGTTGGAAGGAAGAAATTCATCCAGTTTTGAAGCTCCGACTTTCCCTGCCAGACTTACTCCTGAGAATGTCCAGGCTGTCCTGGGACGGGGCCGGGCCAGTACTGAGCAACAAGACAGAATGGAAACAAGTCATAGAGGATTTAGATTTTAGCAGGAACATCAAATAAAAATAAAAGTTGAGCGCGTCCAGTTTTTGTTAAGGGTGCTCCAATCAGAAGCCGATTGTCAATTACGAACAGCAGGACCTGCTGGGACAGACACTGAATCAAGAGATTGTCCCAAAGTTGACTACATGCCGTCGGGGTAACTGAAAACTGATCAAATAATTTACAGACACTGCTGCACAGTGGCGCAGTGGGTTGCGCTGTTGCCTTGCAGCAAGAAGGTCCTGGGTTCGATTCCCGGCCCGGGGTCTTTCTGCATGGAGTTTGCATGTTCTCCCTGTGCATGCGTGGGTTCTCTCCGGGTTCTCCGGCTTCCTCCCACAGTCCAAAAACATGACTGTCAGGTTAATTGGTCTTTCCAAATTCTCCTTAGGTGTGAGTGTGTGTGTGCATGGTTGTTTGTCCTGTTTGTCTCTCTGTATTGCCCTGCGACAGACTGGCGACCTGTCCAGGGTGTACCCCGCCTCTCGCCTGGAACGCAGCTGGAGATAGGCACCGGCAACTCCCGACCCCGTTAGGGAGAAGGGTGACGGAAAATGGATGGA
>VMRN01000085.1:1018540-1129201 GCA_010277015.1 Poeciliopsis turrubarensis | reverse complement strand
TGGATGGATGGATGGATGGCTGCAAATTGTTGCTTTTTTTTCTGACTGCTGAGCTTTAAGGCTCCACATCTGCTCAGCTTTCATTTAAACCAAACTAATTTGTTGGGGAAATCTTGATTGCACTTGTGATAACTGGGCGACTCAGTTGGTGTCACTGGGAAACTTCATAAAAACAAAGATACTGAGCTGTTTTCTGCAAATTAAAGAATGATTCTTCATTTATGATCAGTACTGTTCTGTATCACTTTTTTTCTGCTTATAATAGCCAGGGGTTTTTCATATATTCAAATAAAAAATAAATCAATCAATCAATCCTTCCCCATACTGTCATTTCCAAAATTAGCGAATAAGAAAAACATAAAATCACAATTTCTGACATGTCAATAATTCCTGACAAATTGACAGGAAGGAACTTGTCAGGATGCTTTTTTTTTTTGTTTTTTTGTAAAGATCTGCTGAAAAAACAAGCTAAAAAGACTACAGTTATGTCCACTACTTCTAAATACTTTTGCTGCCCTCTGGTGGAGTCTGCCTAATGCTTTAAAAAAAAAAATTTACATTCTCTTTTGAAATACCATTAAGGATTTTCTGATCAACATTTTCAGTGACCACCAATAAAAATCAAACCGAAACAAATAACTGCCAATGAAGGCCTGCTAACTGGAGCACCCTTAGTGTGTGTCTCACTCTGACTGGTGGAGGGAAGGGAGTCTGAGGTTTCATTACACTCGCTGACACAATCTGAGCCGACGACAGGTTGGCCACTGTCTGGAGTGCCTTATCTTTGGATACCTGATCCTAAATGAAAGAAGAGACACACACAGAGTAATACACAATGGTAAAGAACCGTCAATTTCAATGCAGGTTAACATAAAGGTCAGACAACTTTTAAAGGATCATCTTATCCAGTAGGCCAGCCAACATTCACTTAAAAGTCAGGAAGATGCAGTTACTATAAAGGACAAGACATGAAAGACTGCAAAGCAGAGAGCTAAGAAGCAAAAGCTGGAGGCGCACCAAGTTGGAAGAGCTAAACCGTCACCAGCACTTAGCTAAAGCCACTAGAACCCAAAAAAAAAAAAAAAAAAGCAATGAGTAGAGTTTTTGAGTATGGCAGTAGAGCTGCGATATGAACTAGCAGTAATTAAAAAAAATGTAATGCCAACCACACAGCACAACAAAAGCCTGAAGCAGAGAACTGGAGTTGTGTAACCAAAAACTTACCAAGTTCATGGCCTACGGCAAAAGAGACATGTAATAAATTCAATTTAGTACACTCAAAACGAAGGGGACAGATGTTGGGTAACAACACAAAAAGTCTGTCTGCTCTGAAATTCATTTGGGCCAGTCATCACTCTGGGTTACTCTGAACTCCTCACAAATGTTGGGATTTAAAGTAACTCATTGTGCCCAAAGAGCCCAAAATGTGGCAGGAAAAAAAACAATCTGTCGAGTCAAAACTTTCAGCAGTAATAATAATAATAATAATCATAGTAATAATAACGTAGGAAAGGAAAGTTTGTATTGACAGTCTTCATGAGAAATGTTTGTTTTGTTGGACTTGAAAATGTCTGACTAACATGGTGTGTAATGAGTGAAGACGTTGTTGAAACTAGGTTGGAATAAATCACCAATAACTTCTAAATGATGAACCACAAAATGCTCTGAAGAAGTCTAAATATTTCACTGGAAAGTTTAAGAATAAACTCAAGCCCTCACTAAATTCAAAACCTTTTATCATGTAAGCTTACATTCACAAATGTATTATTATTTTTTAAAAAGTAAGAAGTCAGTGCAAAATGATGGGAGACAACACTATACTAAAGGCTCAAGGGACAAACAGGAAAACAGTAAAGAAAGAACAGGAAAAAATACTCAAGAATGGGAAGACAGATCAGGTTTTTCTTCAAAGTGTAACCCTCAGTGAGAGGAATATTATAATGTCTTTGCTAGTGTGTGTGCGTGTTTGTGTTTGCAGGCATGAATGCACTTTATCATATACTGACCAAGCAATGTAATCTCATGCAATTATCTGCCAGATGTCCTGAGCGAAATGAGCAGGCCAGCAAACTCCCATGCATGGACAAAAACTCTTAGCAAAAAGTCTAATCCCCTGAAAAGCCACAAAATAAAGGGTTTTTCTTCCCCATGAGCAACAATAACAAAACTACGGCCAGCAAGCAAACACGATACTTGTGATGCAAAGAAAAAAAAACATTTATTGTATCTAAATGTGGGCAGCACACATGGCTTCACTTCTGCATCATTAACTGTGAGTCCAAATTAAGGTTTTACTCTCATGCAGTTAAAAGCAAGAGCAGCGGCAGCAGAGCATCGCAACAGAGCCTGAATGAATTTGACATGCAGCCATGCAAATTAGTTGATTCTTAACAAATCTAAAGGTGTATTCCACAGTTTCACAGCATGCAGTCTTAGGAGAGAAGGAGGTTTGCAAGAGCTGACCAGTGACAGTCCTTGTGGTCTGAACTATGACCAATCTGCAGTTGGAGCTTTAACAACCAACAAGCATTTTTTTTTTAATCTATATTACAATACAGTAGGTTTAGTAAGATTTGAGCGACATGCAGAACAACGCTGCCAGCATTGCAAAGTCAGTACGCCTGTGTACCTTCAGCTTAGACTGAAATTCACGAGACTTTCTCTTGGCCAACACTTGCAGGTGACTAGAGACCTGAAGAAAGACAGGACGAAGGGGAAAGGATGGAAGGAAACGGGGAAAAGAAGGACTGTAACTACAGAGGATAAAGAGAGTTGATGCCACGGGAACCCACCTTGATGCTCGCCTGGTATTCACGTACCCGCTTACGTGCCAAAACTTGAATGTGACTAGATACCTTTGGGGTCAGGTTTACCCCCATGAAAACAAAAAAGGAGGATCTTTCAATTTAGAAACACCAAAGATCAATGGCATCCATTTTTGTGTGCGACTAAACATGTGTAGTGTTCTACAAAACACAGCTGGAAACATGCGTGTTGTCCGGAAATATCTGTGCTTACCTGTTTGCGAGTACGTGTCTTCCCAGTTCGAAGCTTTATGTAGCGAGCTATCAGCTCATTTCGACCTAGAGGAGAAAGAAGTGATTAAAAGAAGCAACAAAAGGGAGGTGAGCACATTTGTCCCATTTTAATAGTTACAAGTAATTCAATCTAAGTTCTAAGTTTGACAACAGATGACATCGGCACCTCACTCAGCACTATCCCATCCATCCACAAATTTGTCAGCTCCCCTCTTCACAAGATCCCGCTCTGGACAGTTGTCCAAGTCGCCGACATCAGAAACCGACACCGCAAGTTCTTTACAGTAAAGGACTCACAGGACAGGTATATTCACTGAAGCCAAAAGCTAAAATTAAACAAAGTGAATCCTTTTGTTTTAATCCCTTGACTACTTCACAAAAGAAACAAGTGCAACTTTACTGATGGCTCTAGCTAAGTGTAAGATGTCTCTAAAGAAGTAAAAAATAAAAAAATAAATAAAATAAAAGGCTTTTGTTGATCAAACCCAGTACTCATTACACAATTATAATCTCTGGCAGGCTTTGCATATCTGTGGCTTCACAATGTCCCCATTAAAAGCTTCATAGGCCTGGTTTGGCCTTCCTTCCTGGCAGAGCTCCAAAACAAATGACAAATAGGATGTATGAAAAAAAAAAAAAAGTATTGAATGTCTGCATGGGTGACTACAGACTGCCTGTTCATCACTTTCTTCCTCTGCCTCACCAGCTACAACTCAGCCATGATGATCTGATCGTAAAGTGGTGAGCAACTCACTCTACTGCAAGGAGGTTAAGTGGAGGTGTAACGGCTGATCCCATATGTGTAGCAACATCATTAGCAACCGTCACCATGTGCTTTTCTTGGAAGTGACTGAGCCCCTTGGGGACTCTGGATGAGTCACATCAGTTAGCTTACCAGCAACATAAAATTCCCCAAAAATCCTCAAAAAGAGGTTGACTCAGGCAAATCAGACCACTCCAATTCTCCAAACACAAGGACACAAAGTCCTTCCTGCCTGCTGCTGCTCCTTATAAGGCCAGTGGCTTTTCTTTTGAAGTACTTGATTGCAAAACTGAAAATGAGGAGCATAGGGCACACAAACAAAGACCCAGAAACAAAACTGAAAGCCCGGGGGATCCTTTACTGGCAGACAGAAATAGTGCCTTTAAACTCAATGTAGATTAAATAAAGGACTGCTGTTCATTTTACAAGGGCTGATGTAGAGTTTTACTCCTGGGAATTTGTGCCTGTGATGATCTCACCTGACGAGGCCCGACTGCCCATCTGTTCCTGCTGTGTGGCACATGTATAAAACAGCAAAAAGGTCCACTAGCCACTGCAACAATTGGCTAGAGCTAGACATGGGCCGGTCAGCGGCCAAAGGTATTCAAAACCTTAAAGTTAGGCTTTTAAAAGTGATTACATTTATCCTCCTATGATTTGAAAATCTTTTATCGATATGCTAGGGAAATTGACGGGAGTTTTCTCCAGCATCATAGAAAAGCACGGGTCAGTCAATTGTAAATATAAATGCAGGAGAAGCAACATTTATCTCTCTTAAAACAACAATAATGCTTTTTAACTCTATAGTTGGCAAGTGACTAAGTGTTTCGTACTGCAGCCTGGCTACCTGAGCAGATAGCCAGACTCCTCAATTAATATCAGTTATATTTTATACCTGCATTAGTCTACGAAGCAGTGCTATGAAAAGTAATGTCCAGTGCATTAAACATGTGAAAACTACACCTTAATTTAGTGTATTTATTCAAAAGTTTTGCTCAAGTCAGTGGATCAACATCATAATAAATATGAAAGAGATGAACCAGAGATTCAAAGCAGCTACTTTTTCCCCGATCAGCTCTAAATCATAAAAGAAATGGAAAAGTAGTAATCTTGTTTCCAATTTACCACTGCCAACATTTTCAATCTATAAATTACTAATATAATGAATCTAATATAAATTAAATAAAAGTTAAGAACATGTGTGTTGCTTCATAAATTGGGGTAACTAAAACTACTTATCACAATATTTGTAAAAATTTTTTTTTCTTTCTCATCTGGAATAGCTCCAGAAAAAAACTCCGAACATAATAAACAAACAAAAAAAATGGAAAACATATATGGTAAAATTTCAACAAAAACTGCAAACTGATATTGGACAGAACAAGCCTGTCAAAGCATATCAAACTAAACATTGCAATAACACAGCAGCAATAATTAATGTAAAATTTCAGAAGCAGTGGGAGTAATTGCTTTTTTCTTTCTAAATAAAAATATATAACAAATACAGAGAAACGTTTATTCAAACTAATCTGTGAAGATTAGTACATTGAGATATTTATAAAAAAAAAAAAATTCACATTGCTTGACTGTTGTTCCTTGATTTCAATTTATTCTTTGGAAATCTGACTGTAAAAAAGACAGACTTTACAGCTGCCGTTAAAACGGTGCATGTGACAAGCATAACCATTTGAAAAACCAACAATTCATGTACAAGAAGGCAGTCTTACACCATAAGCTACTTTTGTTGCAAGACTGACATGAAAAATATTGTGACTAACCCTCCCACTCCGACTTTATCATTTCTTGTGGGGGAGGAAACGACGAGTGGGAGTCATGTGTCAGAAGCAAGTCCCACACCTGAATAAACTTCTGCTTGATTTTAAGTGTTTTGTAGTGTTTTCCATTATCCAAGGGGGGGTGGGCACCATGCCCCGCCAACAAGACCGCTCGCCTCGCAGCATGCAGTAATTGACGGGTTTAACAGTTGAGGTTATTGCCTTTATCAGCATAAGTACCGCCAGATCTCGTGGTGAGCCATTTCTGTTCCTACATGGTCGCTGGTCAACTTTCAGCTCCCTTTCGAGCTCGGTTTAGAGTAGACGCATCGTCGTGAACTTTCAAAAGCCTCAACATCAAAGTTGATAAAAGCTGAATGGAATCACGTTCTTCTACTCCGTTTCCTGCGATGCTAGCGCATGATGAGTCAGGTAAGCTAGCACGAGGGCGATCACCCTCTCCTCTACGATGCATAAGGCGAAGGTACAAATAGAAATCGGCTGAGTGCTTAATCTCCTAGATATGCTCTAGCGTGACTTCAATGGCGGTTAAACACATTTTATTTGTATTAATGGTGATTATTCAATTGCTCCACATACTGATTGCAGTATGCTCTATTTTATTAAAAGAAAATAGAGGTGCACTTATTGCATTTTTATGGACAATAAAAACCTGACTGTGGCCTAACTGTTCCAGCACTAAATATAGCAAAAAAGTTACAGAGTTGGCAAAAGTAGGAAGACTATTATCAAACACAGCCCTCGCTCAGAGCCTTGTGGTAGTAGAAAATGTCAGCTTCATGTGCAAGAATCGATAGACAGTTGATCACATAAAATTAAAGAAATTGGGGGAAACACTGAGCAGTTCAGTGGTCCTTTAAGTTGGTTAGAAAATGCTAAGCTGCTGTTCTATGAAAACAAATGTGGGTGTAATAATAAAAATGAGTGCAGCTTTTAAGCGCCACAATGCTGAAACAAACTTATCTGTTACATTGGTGTTTTTTCTTCCTCATAGCACATCGCCTAATGAAGTAGAGGCTGAAGCGGATGAAAATGCAAATAAATGACTGATCAACATGACTGGGATTCTTAGATGTGAGCCAAAACCTTCATTAAGATGTGATGAAAATTCTATTCCACATCCTCTTCTTCAGGCCCTGAATGCACCCTGGTGCAAACAATCAGAGAGTGCAGTGAACATGCACATATATTAAATCTGAATAAAGCAGACCCAATGTCAACACATTTTTAAGCCAAAACTGAAAAGTGAATTCATATAGCCCAGAATGCCTTTTTCTTGACATCCACCAACAAAGTGTGGCTAAAATGAGATGCTAACCAAACGCGGCTTCAATGACCAGAGGCCACCTTGACAAACTCCAAGATCAAAAAATGCATTTATTCCAGCAATTCAACTCAAACTGTGATCATCCTATTTTATATAGGACCATTACATACAGGGTGATGGATTTCAGAAATAATTTAGCTGATTATGGATCATAGCCAAAATTTTTTTTATTGGTATTACCAGAAAACACAAGACAAGCTGAATACATGTTACGTCAGGACTTCCACAGCAATGTGGAAAACAGCTGACTTGACGGTTGTTCAGCCAACAGTCACTTGCACTCCCTCAGAAGGAGGGTAAGCCACACAAAGTTCTACACCCAAGCATCTTAAAGGAAAGCTTGGTGGAAGGAAAAAATTATGGTAGAAAATAAACTCGCACAAGTAACAGGGGTTACATCGACCTTGACAAGATTGCTAAGCAAAGCCCAGTCAAAACACTATGGAGAAGATTTGCAACTAGAATCAGCGCTTCAAGAGCCACCACACAGATATATCTACGACATGAGCTACAACTGTTGCGTTCCTCGTGTTAAACCAATCCTCGGCCAGACAACGTCAGAAGTACTTTACGTGAGTGGAGCAGAAGAAAAGGACTGGAGTGTTGCTCAGTGCTCCAAATGTTTTTTTTTTCTTTTCCACAGAAAACTTCATTTTGTATTTCAATAGAAATCAATGTCCCCGAGTCCAGAGGAAGAGTGGAGAAGGCCAAAATCCAAGCTGCCTGAGGTGCAGTGGGACGTTTCTATCACCAATGAGGATTTACAGGAGAAAGTTATCTGTTGGTGGCGCTCCACTACGTAAGTTTTACCGACTCCAAAGTCACCCTAGATTGTGAGAACTTCATGCTTCCCTCAGCTGGAAAGCTCTAGGGAGAGGCTGATTTCATCTTCCACAGGACCCCAAAAGTACCAATACCTGCTACAATGACAAGAGTTACATTTGCAGAAAGACAGCTAATCCAATTGAGTTCATTCACTATATTCTATCCAGTACATTATTTTCAGTAGGCCAGCAACAGATGAGGAGTATGGCCATTTTCGACAGTTTTGTCTCTGATTATGCTATGCTTAAGAGGTAGAGGACAGGAATTTCAGGAGTGAAAAGAAAGCTGGCCATCATAATTATCTCAGGAGAGAAATCTTCTTACCATACATCTTGCCCTCGTCTGACAGTATGATCTTTCTCCTCCCGCATGGAGGGTAGATGGCCAGCGCTTCTTGAAAGCTCTGCTCGATGTCTGGACTCCAGACGCCTTCAGGGTCGCCATCCAATCCACGGTCAGCCCCATCTGCCAGTCCCTCTCCGTTCCCGCTCTCCTCCTGCGCCCCATCAGGGCTGCTTCGGCAACTCCACTCCGACGCAATGATGACGGTTCCAGCTACACGCTCACCTGCAGCACAGCATATGAAATGTCCTTATGATAATTACAAGGGAGTTTTCTATGGGGGAGAGGGCTAAAAATATGTTTTATTGCAATAAGATCTATTAGATTTAGCATGATGGATGTGAGTCGCTTATGATTGGTGTTCTTTCAAAACCTAATTATATCATAAACAGCATGGAGGGAAAAAAAATGACAATTTAGAATGAGTTTTCCATTCACATTAAGAACATCTGAGTAAAATATACCACAATACCAGAGAAAAGAGAAGTAATTATTTTTAAAGGGGGTAAATTTAGACCAAAAGAGCCTGCAATCAGCAAGGTTTACAGCAGTGGAAGTAATAGTCCATGACTGCTTTGAAAACGCAATCAAAGTTAAAAAAGAATATCTTAAAATAAATCCGAATATACAAACTGAAAATGTTCCATGTTACTAGTAAAGGCAAAAAAAATATATATATATCATGAAGAAGATTCTCCTTCTAAACCACAACACAAACCAGCAGTGAGAAGTAATTACTGCCAACATTAACAGCTGCAAAAAAATCTAAGAATTTACATAAAGAAAGGAAGAAACGTAAGAAACCATTTGAAATGACATCTGCTACATGTTCGTTCGTTCAGGCCGGGAACGAGAGAGCCGTTCTTTCGGAGAGTAACAGAAAGGCTGGAAGGAATGCCTGAAAGTTCCTGTTTTAGTGGATTGTGCTTTGAACCTCTATCCAGGAAACTGCTGGATTTGGAAATGTTGGTCATTTATAAATGTCAAGATTAAGGTCAGCAGCACACACATTTGCGTGCAAGTAAACAAAACCTTTTAGCTAGGTAGCCTGTTGGATGAATCCTCACAGGAGGGTCAGTTACATAGAAAAAAGCAAAAATAAAAGATATTTTGACGGATGATAAGATACAATGTTAACAAGTACGACAAATGTCTTGAGGGGCTGCAAATACTTTCAAACTTCACTGTGAGTAAAATCAGTCATTTGCTACTTCCTTAGTGAGAACTAACCGAAAGAAAGTAGGGCATGAAGACTAGACTTTAAAAAACAATAATACATAAATCAAGGAACGGTTTAGTTCGCAGAAACTACATTTAAGACATTCTGTCATAGCAACCTTCCAGCAAGTCTTCTGGATCAAATCTACTCTGCATCACCAGAATCAGAAACACAAAAGCAGCATTCGGTTTTTATGCTCCACTAATCTGCAATAAACCTTCAGAAAACTGTCCTGAAACCCATTTGCTTATAATAATACATGAAGCATCTGTAGTCCAACTTTTCTGTCTTTCACTTTAGTTTGTCACTGAAATAAACTTTCACGTTTTGCGCTTTGAACTGTCTCGTTGTTGACATGTGCCACACAAAAAAGTCTTGCCCTGCCAAGACCTAAAAAGTAAAACAATTTCAGGATAACCACTCAGTAGTGCTTTACTACAATGTTCAGGACCTGCAGACGTATTAACAATGTTTCCACAGTGAATTATTATGGCTAATGAAATTAAAGGGAAAAAAAAAAAGACAAATTCTAACTCGATGACAAAACCAGATTTTGTTCAGATAGTCGTCTTAGAGAAAACTGTTTGAAATAAATTACACTCTCTTGTCATCAGGATGCGCCAAGTCTCCTTTGAATACAGACACACATTTACAATGTGAAAGCTGCTGGATGTGTAATGCTTTCCAGATTGGTGCAAAAATGATCCCAACCACAAAACAACCCCAGACCATCAGTGTGGTCTCTGAACTTCCCCTGCTGCGCTCATACTATACGCTGTGCTTACAGACTTCCCAGATTCAGCCTCTGCTGAAAGGGTCGAATTGTTTCCACAGCCATCAGCCATAACTGAAGCAATGCATTAAAAAGATTTAATGTGTGATACGCAAGCGGCTCCGAAGATGTTTCACATGAATCCTTGTTTCTCTTTCTATTGACGATTAGGCTCCGACACTCCTGTAATTTCTAAAAACAACAACAACAAAAACTAACAAATTAACACTGGGATGAGAAGACAATTTAAATATCCAAAATAAACAAACAAAAACACCCAAAACAACAAATAAAATTAATATTAAACAAAATTGCTCTTGAAGAGATTTTGTCATCCAGTCTTTGGTAGAAAGAGACGAGCAGAACTTTTCAAGCTGGCTTGAATGTGTCATGCAATTAATTAATTTATGACTTACTGTAACGGGCTTATGTCTGACTAAGAGAAATATTGGGATTTTGTCACCAACTGAGCAACCATTGCTGAAATAAATTAATGACTTAATCTTTCACCGCCCTTTAACATTCAGCATTGGACAATTTCAAATTTAGCTACAGCATACATCAGGTTGCTTATCTTACCAGCTATAAACTTCATAGAGATGCACTAATCAATAAGCCAAGGCTCAAAAATTTATCATTTCGATTTGATGGGCTCTTGAAAAAGCTCTGCCCGTTTTTGGTTCAACACATCAAAAGCATGAAAACTTGACATGAATAGAAAAATCATTTGAAAAATTGTCATTTTTGTTTTGTCTGCTTGACTGAAAACTGCTACCTGAAGAAATCCAATCACCTGTTAAAATCCTTTGAGTGATTTCCCTCTTAGGAGGAAAAAATAAATAAATCAGAATGGTGTCAGGCTTTGAAGAAAACAGTGCATCACTAAAAAGCAGTATGTTTTTATTTATTTATTTATTTATTTATTTATTTATTCATTTTCTACAACTGATCTGAGGCATTGCAGCCTGTGTATCTACAAAAGGCAGCGGAGGCGAATGTGGCATTATGGTCAGGAGGCACATGTGGTTCTGTCGTTTTCATTATAGCTCCCAGTGGCCAAAAGGTCAGCTGTTCGGTGCAGCGAGGAGCCAGTAAAGCACCGAGCTAAATAAAACTATGAGCTCAGCAAACTTTGAAAGGACACATGCACGGTACGGGCTGCCTTCTGCGCCAATGGAAGCAGCGGGGGTTTGGTGAGGATGCGGGGGGGGGGGGGGGGGGGGAGACATGATTTCTCAAGCTCTGTTTCAATGCAGATTTCATCGGCAACTTCAGACGAGCGCCGCAACAAACCCTGTCGAATCTGATCACCGAGCCTTCAGCGGCCACAGAAAATGGAAATCAGGCGCAGTTTCTGCCGTTGGCTCGATATTCTCACATAGTAGCGAAACTTTCCCCCCCACCCCCCACAACCGCAGCTAGCGCGGAGAGAGGAAAATAGAGCCGTTTAGCGAAATGGAAGTTGGCAAAACTCAGGAGAAGGAAACGCACACATCACATCTGCTCTAAAAGCTTACAAACAAACCCACAGTCGTTGTGTTAAGAGAGCAGAAAAACGCCACTCTTAAGTTTTCAAGCGAGCAAGCCGAAGTCGCTAACTCCTTCGAAAGTGCTATGCTAGCTCGTTAGCTTCGGGGCTAATCAAACCGTAACAAACTGCAAACTAAAGTCTCGAGGACGTTTCAAAAGCGATTAGCTGCGGGCGACGATGGCTTATCGCAAACAAGACATACTGTCTGTTGAGCACACGGGGGGGGACTCTGATTCAGCGAATCCGCGGCGGGAAAATGCTAAATATGTCAAATATCCCAAAACTTCCAAGCGAAGGCGAAGCAGCTGCTGCGGCACGAAAAAAAGTTGCTCGCACACAACAAAGAAGGATATCTGGGAGCTGCACTCACCTCGCAACGGCTTCCGCGCTCTGCTCTTAACAGGGACAAACTCCTTCTGGCCCCCCGTTTAAAAAAAAAAAAAAAAACAACCCCCCCGTTTCTGCACAACACCGGCTCCGAAATTCAACAGTAAGAACAACAGAATAGGAAAAAAAAAGGTGGAATGTATTTTATAAATTTGGTATGAAATCAGGGCTCGGGAAGGGAGGAAAAAAAAAACGCGCAGAGGCGTGGCGTCGAAAACACACGACACGCAAAAGTTTTGTGGCTTCCAGCGCAAACTCCTCCCATGACGGAATGGGAGACTCCTGATTAGAGATGACTTCTGCAGAGGGAGACTGGCGGCACACTCGCTGCACATTTCCTGCTCGGATTAGACGCGAAGAAGGCGCACATTAATAACTTTTGATGGCGGAGGAGCAACAGCAGTTTTTTTTAAAAGGGGGGTGGGCCTTAAGGAGAATTGAATTCCGGGGCCCCACTTTTGTGTTCAGGTTATTACCACGAGTCACATTCAGAATCGCTGTCTTATGTTATACTTGTGTTATTATGACAAGAGCGTTGTGTATTTAGCAACATTTTTAAGAGCCACAAAAAAAAATCAAATTCCACGACATCTTCATCAGTCACTTCAGATTAGTCAATAAATCAACCAAAGTCCCAATGTAGTCTAGAGGAAATATAAAACGTGATTCCATTGTTTTCAAGGTTATGGAAAGAGAATTTCAGCGTTTGAAATGTTTTAGTATTTTAAGTCATCCATTGTGTAGATAAATGTGTTTATATTGTGTCTCCTCCTTCTCATTTCCTTCCTACTTCCCATTCTTTTCCACCTTTTCTCATTCTTGTAATTGCTCTGTGTCTTTCTCATCTTATTTGCGTCCTTCCTTCATCCTCCTCCTCCTCACGTCAACCTTTCATTGTGTCATCTCAAGCGTCCTTCCTTCCTCCCTTCTTTGTTGCTTCCTTTATTCCTTGTGAAATACCTACATTCCTTCCTTGTGTCCACATGTCAAACGTTTCCACTGCAGAAATTTCTGCCATTAGTTGGTATTTTATTTATTTATTTGTTTTCGTAGCAGTAATAAAACTGGTGTGCTTGGAAGCAGCAAAGCAAATATGTAATCCTATTGAAATAAATGATTTATGGAATGGCGAAAAAGCAAAACGTGGGTGTTCATTTTTCAAAGTCATATTTTCACCATGTTATTCACACATTTAGTAATGTCTGAGTTCCAAACAAAATAGTTAATTCAGCAGCAAAGTATTCAACTATCAAATTAAAAATTATTTTCCAAGTAAAATATTTAGTTTGTACAATAAATGTTTAGTTCCCCCCAAAAAATCTTAAATTTGGAACTATTTTGTTTGGAGACTAAACAATTAGCCCCAAGCTGAGTATTTATTTGGGTTTATTTTAAACAACATATGATATGATGTTTAAAATGAAACATCATAGACCCTTTGGAGACTAAGTCCTCTGTTGTTGTTTCATAGGAAACACAAAGCTTTAATTATATTAATTTGATGTGTGAGAGATTATCCGTCTGACATGGTTTTCCAGTCACTCAGTGGTGACCAGTCAAGACATTTTTAACTTAGGAAAGGAAGCAGTATGAATTGTAATAGCCACAGAGTCACTGAGTGGAGCCTTAAACCTCCTTATGATGAGCTGACTGCTGATTAGAAACATAGATATTTATTTTCTTAAGATTTTCCATTTGTCAAAGTGCAGAATATCTAACATGTAGCAGAATATGTAAAGTGACTGGCTAGAATCATTGAATCAAACATGGCAATAACTTGTGAATATGTTAATCTTTAGTAATTCTGCACCTTTCAAAGTGTGAATAATATATATATATTTAGAGATTTAGGATGCATGGGTAAAATCAATATTTGTGACTGTTTTAATTTTTTTTTACTATCACAATTATATGCCATAATGTAAAATGTATTCGTTCCGACTGCCTTCGCACACATGTTGCATAAACCTGACTGACATCCCATATTTATTAATCGATTTATTATAACGTCTGAAGATACAACAGCTTCAACTCTTCTGAGAAGGCTTTCTGCAAAATTTAGGAGTGGATTTGTGAGAATTTTTGTCTTTCTAGAGAAGTAAAGTCAAACACTCATGTAGGATGAGAAATTCTTGGCTAACAGTCTCCACGTTAATTTACATCAGAGGTGTTTAGTGTTGAGGTCAAGTCAACTGAAATCAATCATTTGTACGGGCGCATGAATAATTTTGTCAAATAACGGGCATTTGGGCCACAGTGACGCACATTTACTTATTAAGCTGGGTTTCAAAAAGGCTTCATTGATAAGGAATGAGTCACATTGTTGACGAACCAAGACATAGTTCATCAAATAAGCTTGACTCTGCTGGTTGGCTGGCATGTCGAAGCTCGTCTGAAACTGAACTTGCCTTTACAGACAATTCCAGGCAGCAAGGTTCTTCAGGTCTTAAATCACACTTTGAAAATGTTCAGCAGTTTCGAGGTGAGGGATTTTTTAAAAAAAATTTATTTTCCATTAAACTACACTCTTTCAGACATAAAAGGAAAAGAGGGTTAAATGGGCTTTTATTCAACTCCTCTTCTGCCCATTTGCTTTACTTGGTGAGTACTGTTTGGTCATTTGATGAGAACAATAGAAAACAACTTCAAAAATAGAAAATTATAGCATCGCTACACATAAAGTCACCAAAGAGAAGTGCAATTCAATCCCTATTGATCCACATTTATTTTATATCCAAGTTTTTAAAGTTGTGAGAGCCTAGTTTGAGCATTTTTATTTCAGTTTTTTTTTAATTAAAGTTAAAGCATAATTTTCAGAATCAACACATACTTAATTCACACTGGAGTATAATTGCTAACTGTTTATGAATGAATGAATTCACTGTTATTACGATTTTGACTGCAACAACTGTTATGTCATGCCACAACCTGCTTTTACGCACCTTCGCCGCTAGGTGACGCACTTCATCTTCTGCATTCACCAAAAAGACCTTTAACCAGCCGAGGTTCAATGTGAAGTTCTAGTTTTTGCTGCTTCGTTTCTGAATAACCAAAAAAACGACACGCGACTGGTGCGTTCGAGTTCAATCCAAGAAAAAAAACGATCACTTTTTTTTTTCCTTTTACTCGGTGACATTGATTATAAAAAAATAAAATAAAATAAAAATTTCATTTTTATGTCCGTGTCGGCGAATCAGTAACACGAAAAAAAAAAAAAAAAAAAAAAAACAGAACACCTGTTGAACCGCTTCCACGTAAACCCATTTTGACGTCTTCTTTTTTTATGTTCAGTTGAACAGCGTAAAAAAACAGATGTTTTTTTTCTTCTTCTTCTTCTTCTTCTTCTTCTACGCAGCCATATGCTTAGATACCGACTAACCCTTCCTACGGCAGCAAACCACCAAAGCTCGGTAAGCCAGACGCCGTTTTCCAAAGGAAGTTTTGCTCTTTTTAAATTTAACATTTGCAAACGTCCAGGTGTGACGTAAGGCTCAGTAGAGTCCACGGTCTAATTTGTAAACGCTTGTCGTTTTGAATTCTCCGTGTTGCATTTGCTGTTTGCTTATCAAATTATTTATTGAGTAAACAAATAATAATAATAATAAAAAATAAATAAATAAAAACTCGCATTTGAGCTCATTCAAACTGCAGACGTGCATACACAGACATTAGACAGCGAGAAAAGCTACATTTCAACGAGAAACCTTATTGACATGTGGATGTGAAGAGTTGAGGGCCCCACGTGGATCAGAACTTAATTTGTGAGTCCTCGACTCATCTGTCCCAGATCTCATTCCTGGCCTATTGTGGCTCATTTTTCCAAGACTAACAGTTACCAGAGTTTGCATGTTGCATCCCTGATATTCCTTCTCTGACCTGCCATGAGGTGACAATGAAGTGGGGTCTTTTTAGGATTATGCTGTACTTTTTAAACGGGAGTGAATAATTAATTAGCTGATATGTAATAAAGAAGGCCATGCTATTATTATTATTATTATTATTTCTTTTGTTCTTTCTTATTTTCCTCTCCCTTTTTCAGCCCCTGCACTTCTGACTGTGTACAGAGTTGGATTATATGCCAGTGAATTTGCCTGAATTGTATTGGAGCTGCGGATTAATTTGAAATGTTTGCAACTGAATTTAAATCCGTCTATCTGCAGTTGGATTGTGTTGGTTTAATGTGATAGTAATTTCTAGATATGAAGTGGACTTTATCTTGTAAAGTGCCATGAGTTGGGTTTGGAGCTATAGAAATAAACTGAATTTAAGTAGGGTTCAGCATATCAGTAGTAAAACGTTATGCCTGAGTCTTTGGTTGTCTGTGCACCTGCATTTTGATATTTCTCTATTTAGTTGTCAGATGATTACTATAAATCCAAGAATAATATTGAATTCAAATAAATATAGCTATTTAAAGAGCCAGAAAATATAAATTTTTTATTTTTTTTTGTGCAAATTTGTCTTGATACCAGGACTGACTGGTATCAAGACCGGGACGGTAGGAACTGGGTGTGAGCACTGAAACACATTGTCATCACCTGCAGCTATCAGAGCCATTTACAGACATCACAGACGGTGGGACAGCTCTTACAAACTCCACACGCCATCTTTCCCTCATCAAAGACGAATGCTTTCTTCTCATGTGTGTGCGTGTGCGTGTGTGCATGTGTGCGTGCTAGTTTAAAGTCAAATGATAGCTGTGCTCCCAGTGCACATCTGCCCGTGCAACGTTTCAGAACGGTTTAGCTGTGACTATATTTGTCCTCTCTTCCTTCTCTTTCTGGCAGGGGGACAGCGAAGTCGAGAGCTGGAGAGGTGCCAAAAGAGGCCGGCCTGCCGTGCAGCTGAAACTTTTACAAGCCAAGCAGGAAGAGACACAGGGAGCAATCGAAACAGAAAAGAAGAAGAAAAGTGAGACAGACAACTGGACCCTTTTTTTTTTTTCCATCCTTGTGTCCGTCTCTCCCTCTGCCTTTTTATTTCTTGTTGAAGCCAAACTATATTTGCTCTTCTTCATTGGCAGGGGGTGCAGGGTGGGGCAGGGTGGGGGGGGGGGGGGGGAAAAGGGGCCGGGGGCAGGGCGGGGGAGGGGGGGGGTGTGGGGGGGGGGGGGGTTGGGGGGGGGGGAGCTGTCTGAGGGGTTTGGATTGGGGTGGGACCTTGGGTTCAGAGGGTTCAGCTGAGGAGAGAAATAAATTCATAAACAACAAAGGAGACGTGACGTCATGTCGAGGGGCTGTCCAACCTGCTGGCTGAATCTCTGCTTCCACGGAAGAACCGGTTCGTTCACGCCACATGTGTTTGCGTGTGTGTACAGTGTGAATGTGTGCGCGTGGCCTTTGTGCTATCTTCCAGAAAAGTCTTGTGGACTTTGAGCAAAGAAGCTGGACTTGGATGGAAGGGTTTTGTCTCTGCAGTGAGCGATCCAGGACAAGGGGAAGCCTTCCAATACTCTGCTTGTGTCTTGTTGAGTCCATTTCTAGGACTATTTATCCAGCAGCTGCAATAAGGAATTAGCCGTTCTATGTTTAACAGAAGCAAGATTCACTCTTTTCTCTTCAAATTGTCAATAGTAAGTTAGAAAAAAATATAAATATTTTATTTTTTTTTTTTTACAATTAAAAGTTTTTAAAATACTGACTTATTTTAAAATTGACTCCAGCATCTTCAAAATGATATAAGCTCAGAGGTTGAGCTCTGATTGGTTGGCTTGTCTCGGGACAGCAGCTCAAACACCAGTGATTGGCCACAATGGATGAGGCTGGCCATGTATGAGTAAACTGATTTCCTCTTTTAATGATTGACATAATACAGTATCTTCAGAGTGCTGATTGCTGTTCCACTCATATTGACTTAAGAATGGAAACCGAGACCTAGAAATTGAAGATGAGGGGGGGGGGGAAGTAAAATTCCTCCGAATATCCTTCCTGCTTGCCCACCAATTCAATTTGTCGAACACCTCGAAATCCCCCTCACCCCCCCTCTCTCGTCTGGACTCAGATGGTGGAGAGAGTCTGAAAGAAGTGGGCAGAACTGAGGTTCTGGACACAGACTGATCAGAGTATTCTTCTCTATTTATTTCAATTTTCTGACTGTGAAAATGTGTCGAGATGCAGCAAGACGGCAGAAGTGTCTGGACGCGCTGGCGTTGCTCCCCACGTGCTTTCTGATGTCGGATGATTAACATGCAAATGTCCGCAAGTTCTCCTCGCTGCTGGCTCGCTGCTTTGTGTCACTGTGTCTGCTCATGACAGCTCATGGTTCCTCTCCCTCTCTTTTTCTTCTTTTTCTTTTTTTTTTTTTCTCGTGGCACACTGTCTTTTCTTAACTCCTCCTTCTCTCTCTTCCTCCTCTCACTACAGCACGTCCCCTCCCTTCCTTCTTCAATGTCCTCCCCACAACGCAACCCCCCGCCGCCCGATTCCGCCCTCCCTTTTTCTCCGCTTCCCTCTTGGCAGAGGTGCCAAAGTGGGCAGGCAGACCGAGGCAATCGCATCACGGGGCAGAGCAGAGGGCGAACCAAAAGCTGGCGAATTGATCATGTGTGTGTTTGTGTTTTGGTCTGTCCTCGCTCTCTTTCTGTATGTGTCTGTTCCCAAGTTAGACTCTGCTTTGGTGACACGCAGCTGCAAGTAAGGTGGGTCTTTGACTCTTAAGCTCTTCTCCTCCTTTTCTGTGTGCACAGTGTTTGATATTCCTGATTTGTGCATTTTTTTAATTTTTTGGTTACAGGGCTGTGTGAAAGCAGACGTCCTTCTGTTACTCTCTGTACGGACGGACGTACTCACGCCAGTAGGAGGGGATTGTGGGAAAGGGGGTGTAGCTCTCAGAGGGTGCCGCTCTACTCCTCTCGCTTCCCTTCTTCCCGCCATCACGGCCCTCTTTTCAGCCAGTCGTCCGGCCCAGCCAGCCCGTCCGCCTGCCCGCCTCACCGCATACAGGCCTCAGGTATTTTTTTTTTTTTAAATATTTTTTTTGCCTCGATCCCTGCGACAACCTCTTCTCGTCTTCCTTACTGTCCTGCACCCCGTATCTCCTACAGTTATCTTTCACCTTCTTCTCTGTTCTCCATCATGGTCTTCCTCCCGTAAAACGTGTTTGCAGGCACTGGTTGCCAGGCCGCACCGTGCTCGCCACCATCTTGGCTAAATGGGCGTAGCGGGAGAAACTTTTCCTTGAGCAGAGAGTTCAACTCCCTGCTGACCATCCTTTAGCTACTCCTTACTTTGTCTCCTCTTCCTCCTCCCTCCCCATTGCTCCAGCAGGCTCTGACAGGACAATACACGGTCTCTTTGTGGTTGTCTGTGCTGAACAGGTGTCTATTTGGAGACTGGCGTTAGGAATGGCAGGCCGTCTTGCTCACGTCTGACCCAAGAGGGTCGCCTCAGCCCGACAGCCCCGGTCAGTAAAAGTTAACCGCCGATCAACCAGTGGAAAATCTCGTTCCTCGCCGCCATTTTGATAGCTGGCACGAAAATAATGACCCTGCAAATTGTTCCACTGCAAACTTGTGTGCTCTGTCTCCATGGTACCAATGAGAAGTGGCACCAGACTCAACGACATGTGCAGTTTTGCAAACATGCGTTCAGTTTTATCTCTCTGAAATGCAGGGGTGTGGCAATTTGCTAAAGGTCGGGCGTTTGTCCTGAAACATTAACTCAGTCGATAACATATAAATATCTATGACACAGTTACAGTGGAAGGGAAACCGGCAGCAACGAGAAGGGGTGCGAGCAAACAGTCGATGCTTGGTATCTCAAAAAGACTGCAAGTTCTTCTTTTTTAGGTGTTAACAGCAAAGCAAAAGACCATCTGCTTTCATAATGAAAAAAAAAATCCTTTATACACAAAGAGTCATGTTTGTTTGTCTACTTCCTAAAAATAGCCATGAGATTAATGTTTAACTATTAAGAGCACCAAAACACGTCAGACACCAGACTAAGTTAAAAACATGGAAATACAGACGTTACTTTTGACGTTGAGAGAACAGAAAAAGTGAATTAACAAGCATCTTTCTTATACTGACTTGTAGAGCTATAATGAAGTATTGGCATGCAAAGTTTAGACTGTATTTGAATATCTTATTACCTTACTGTATCTAGGTCTAAATAGGGGTTGGCGTTAAAATGGCGCCTACATGCCACGTGTAAACACGAGCAGACCCTTTCAACATGCCCCTCACAATTCGTGGTTAAGCTGTTGCCAGTCTCTTTTCATCAAGCTTCGCTATTTCACTTTGCTTCCCGATAATTTGGGCTGCAAACTAATGCTCACAAATGTTAGCTGATCAATAAAAGAAGCACTTTCATCGGGGCAGCTGAAATAAGAGGATCGTTTCAAAAAAAAAAAAAAAAAAAAAGTAGTTTGAGAAAAATAGAGAACAAGAGTTACAGTAGAGAGGCAGAAAGAGAGAGGTAGGAGTGGGAGAGCTCTTTCCCCGCCCCTCTCTTATCCTCAGATGAACTTATCGTGTTGCCTCATAATGTTTCTGAGCTTTTTTTTTCTCCTAGAGGCAGTCAGGCTAACTTCCTGCATTCAGCCTCAGCTCAGTTGATTGGCTGATATCTTGGCTGACCGGCCACAGTTTGCAGCGAGGCAACAGGAAGTTTCTCTTCTCATGCAGGAAGCTGCAGCTGTCTCATCCTGACATACACCACTTTGCACTTTTGCACGCTTCTGAAAACAAAAAAAACAAAACACCAAAAAAAAAAAAAAAAAAAACAGAAATATGCACGCACATGCACATACCCGTTTTGAAAAGGAATACCTGTGTATATGTGCTTTATATATATATATATATATATATTTCTGTGTGTGTGTCAAGGCTGCATGTGCATGCATGTTTACAGAATTTGTAAAAATGCTTTAACATGTAGGCGTGTAATAACAAGTCAGATAAGCACTGTCAGGCGTCAGAAACATTTGAAACCATGGTAACGTCACATCTAAATGGGGGAGAAATGTATGAATTGAAAACCCTGAGAGAGGAAGGGAAGTGTAAATGGAGGCGGCTAAAGTATTAAATGTTTTTAAAAAGTTCTGTACAGAAAGAATTAAGCTTTCAAAGAAGCAGCAAACTGTCGTCAGATAATTAGATGCCTATTTCATTAAATTTTGGGATTTATGCCTTTACCTAGTTTAAACATTTTAGTGTATATTTACTATATATTTCAATGAACTATCACTAAGCCAAGTTTTTAAGAGACTTTGGCTGATGTGAGATTTTTATGGCATATTAGCTTCGTGAAAAATACCACAGTTTGATGGTATAAGCTCAATGTTGTAAAGCTAAAATATGTCACATCACACATTTCAATAATAAATTAAACTATAATCTGTTCAGTTATGGGTGGGACCTCTTTAAGCCTCACACCTTGACTGTCCGTGTCTTTTGCATCCATAAACTGTCCTGTATCACATCTTGACAGTTGGGTTCAAAGGTCATTTAGAATGGGGAAAACATAAACTGAATGATGGTACTCTGAACAGAAACTCTTTGCAACTTGATAACATATAAAATATTTACTCTATTAAAAAAAAAAAAAAAAATCAGGAGTATTGTGTTCTTACAGCTTATGTTGAAACAGACACAAACTAAGAACAATATTAAACTTGGACTGAAATATTTCACACCGATTTCAGACTGTTTAGAACGCAATTTGTGATCTGAGACATCTTTATTCTGTTTTGAAGTGAAACCTTTATTCTTAATTTTCAAATAAGAAACTTCAATATTTTCTTGTCTTATTCTTGTTATTCAAATGTTATGCTTAGTCTTGTCATGGTCAGCTGTTTTGCACACCCTGTTAGAGTTAAGCGTTTTGATATGTTGACTTCAACAAAAAAAAAAAAAAATAGAAAACATCTCTGTTACATTTATTTTGAAGGACATTGTACTTTGCTATTCTGTTTTTTTTTTTTTTTTTTTTTACAGAGTAATTACTCCAACAATAACATTTAGTTCATTTATATAGAAGCCTTCACAAAAAGGTAATATGAAGGCAGTTTACAAAAAAAACCCCAGCAGTGCAGGCAAGTTTAGTTTATTATGACAATTGGTAAGATCTTTTGTGTCTCAGCCAATATTCTCTGACTTTGCTGCAGCCCCTACCAGGATGCCAGCAGGTTTATTCCTCAGGCTGTCTTCAAGGCTGTTGTCAAAGCTTGTTGACTGTAGCTGTAAACCAGCGTTTTTGATGGGCATTACAACTTTCATTTTAACCATCCATTGATGGTTCGAAGGAGCCTTTTGTTCATAGTGAGTGAAAAGTTCATTAGGCAGCTTTCAGCCAGCTGTCCAGCAGTTATTATTGGTTTATTATTTCCTATTCCTTACAGCAACAACTCTGATCACGCCAAGTACTTTAAGTAGGCCGAAAAGTGTGATGGGCGTTTGAGCTGTAACGCTTTACTGGCGTAAAAAAAGCTCAAGATATTTAAATATATCGTCTGTAGTTTTAGTAAACCTATTACTATATAAGTGGACTGAAAGCAGAGTTGTGAATACATTTTTGTTGTCACAACTAATTTATATTTGTAATAATTTTTTTATGTGTTTTTCCAGTTTTTTTTTTTTTTTTTTCCTTTGGTTGCCTGAACAAACACGCCACAAAACCGACATGAATCTTTTGTGGTATTTGGGAAGAACTGTGTGCTTAGCAATATATAATATTTTCCTTGAAAGTCTATAACTTTTCCTCCCTCACGTGAGGCCTAATGTGCTTCCCACTGTCATGTTTTTATCTCTTGCTGATGTCTCCGTCCAGCTTTTTCATCTGTATAATTATATGTAGTTGTATGCGGAAGAATCTAATAAAATTAGCCAGTAAAGCAGTAGCTCCTTAAATGCATGCAGATGAGGAAACTGGCCTGTTTGTTTTTGTGCAAGCAAATGCATATGGCCTTACACACGTATGCACATGCACACATGAGCCGGAGTTGTGTGCGTGTTTAGCCGGGTTGATGAGGATATAAAGAACATCAAAGCAGGCACCATGCCAGGTAGCATGGAGGAGGCTTAGAGCACGCATCCTTCGTTCTTAAGTGTAGGAGTGAGGCCTTCTTTGGAAGGGTAGGAAGATGAAATATGCTGGTTTGACAAATTCTCTGTAGCATTTTTTTTTTTTAAATAAAAGATCAGAGAACCTGGCTGGTGTGAAACAAGACACCCGTATGCATTTCTATCACAGAGAGATTTCTTCATCCTTCCATCTATTGTGTGGCATGCTTCCTCTGCCAACACCAGCTCCCCCACTGAGCCTCCTCCTCCTCTTTTTCCTTTTTTTTTTTTTTTTTTTTTTTCCCCCCCCCCCCTTCTCCTTATTTAAATTCTGCCTGGCACAGAGACGCTGCCCATTCTTGGCACAAAGCTCAGAGAGGAAGAGAGGGAGAGAGAGAGAGAGAGAGGGGGACGGAGAGAGGCAGAGTGGGAAGGAAAGCACACACACACACACACGCACACACACACACACACACACAAGAACCTGCACCAATCGCAGGGTTCCCCCTTCTTCGTCCTCCTCCTCCTACTCTTCCTCCTCCTCCTCCTCAGTGGCGTCTCCGTGCCAAGCATTCATCCCGTGTCGTGGACGAAGGGACCAGGCAAGTCAGTAGGTATTTCCTTGCCTCTGCTTCCTGTAATAATTCGGCTCCAAATTTGAGGAGTTTTCTTGGCAGCTGAATCTTCTGCGAGCACGTTTTTTTTTTTTTTTTTTGTTTGAGAGAGAGAAGTGGTTACTAATTCATTTGTATATTAGTTGAAGAGTAAATCTTAACAAATCCTGCCTCCAGGGGGTGAGAGGAAGCTAATGCCCTTTGTTACCATGTTCTTTACTGAATTTTGCATGTATTTCTATTGAAAAGACAATTTTTTTTTTTTTTAAACTGTGTTTGGACAGAAGGAATAATTCTAATTGAATCTTCGAGTTTGTATACTGTGCAGATAAACAGACGTAATTCCGTTCAGCGCCAATTGTAACAGCACACATTTCTAATTACGAAAAATAAAAGGAAAGAAAGGGATGGAAAAGACTTGCAACAAGAGGTTTTCAGAAATCTTTTACCAGGATTTTATTTCTATGAGATTGTCATAACTTATGAGCAAAGCTTTAACCCTCTTCACTCAAAACACAACTTGTTGACTTTGAAGGTATGGAAAGCTATCTGCTGAGACGATCCTAAGAGAAACAAATAAGACTTGTAAGTCATGCAGATTTATTAAAAAAAAAAAAAAAAAGACTTGTATCTGTCACCCAAAGACAAATGATTGCGCTGAAACAGGAAATTGTCTGCAGAAAAAATATTTCATTCTGTCTCAGCAGAGTGCTGTTATCAGAGGGCAAGGGGGCAAAGATTCATGGTCCTTGGCTCACTCCTGATGCAAGCTTGAAGACTTGTAGCTTTTATTCCGCAGCAACAGATGCAAAGGCAGTCAGACGGACGGATGAGATTTATACATTTCGTCCCTCTCTCTTGTCTGAGACCGTGCCCAGCTGCCCAACCGGGCAGCTTTATTCTGTAGCTGCTGACAGAAAATGATTTGCCTCAGCTGAGCCGGGCATGCCCTCCTTTTCTTATGTAGCTTAGGAAATGTTTATAGTCTCAGAAGAGCTCGCGTGACAGACAGGGTTCCGGCCTTTACTTACCTTCCAGCCTTTCCCTTTCTAGAATGGGACAGCAATTATTGGCGGTTTAACCCACAAGCATTTAATGTTTAGAATCAATTTATTTGACTAATTTTCCCCAAATAATCTGTTTGAGCTCCTCTCCAAGCCGTCTAGTCAGGGGGATCGTTCTTGGCAAGCAAACCCAGTTCATAGATCTTCTACTAGCTCTGTGGAAGAGGTGGGCATCATGCCAGTTCCCTCACCACCACCCCCTCCACCCTGCCCCATTCCCACCCCCCACCCCCCAGTCTGGTCTTCTGTGATCAGGCTAGTGGGGTTTACAGCATACTAACTGCAAACTAGTCTGGCCCAAGTCTCAGGGGTTGCGGCTGTATGCTAATTTATGCAAGCGGTGCACCTTCTAACCTATTCTGTGTCTTCTGAGGCCCCCGGCCTGGCATTTGGTCTGGTGCTTATTAACTCTTCAGTTGCTGCCGTTTGAATCCGTTGGCATGCTTCGACCCCGATCCGAGCCGAACGCGCCACATGTGAGCACTCCCTTCTCTGTGAACTGTCCAGCTGTCTAGCAAGAAATAGTTTCCTCTGCCTCAATATTGGTGATTGAGCGTGTCGTCTGGGTCGGTTGGCTTCGGCTCACTGCTTGGCACAAGATTCGTCCTCTGCAACTTGTGATAGAACAGCTGTTCTCTCTTCATTGTGACGACTGCAGGCTCAGGAATGAAAAGGAAGAAGAAAAAACAACAACAACAACACACAAAATAAAAAAAAAAAAACGAAACGCAAGGTGGACCTCATAATGTTTTTAAGCAGACCTAAAATGGCCGAAGCCTTGCAGGACGCCATTTTGTGTTTCCTCGTAGTGTTTTGGGGGGCAGAATCCCAGCTTTGTATTCAATCAGAGACAGCTGGTGGAAGCCGTTTTCGCAGGCATCTGTGTGTGCGTACCTCCGCCTGAGAAGCAGCAGCCACTCCAACGCAGGGATAGCCCCGCTGGAATGAGCTCGGCTTTTGGCAAAACCGGAGAAGGATTCCTGGCAGAGAATCGAACAACTCTCTCTCTCTCTCTCTTTTTCTTTACTCGTTCGATCACATGGCAGAGTCTCAGGAAGCTTGTGAGTTGTTTGCTGAGATTTTGCACACCAGCGGTTACTTTCGCATGTCTGTCTACCATTGAATTAGTTATCTGTAATTTATTCTGCCGGGAACAAAGTTACAAATTTCTCTTTAACAACAAAATAGCTGCACCGATCAGTAAGAACATGTGGTGCTCTTTTGCCCGTTTTTGGTTTGTTGTGATTATCGTTTCCTCAGTTTGCGGCCGTCGAACACTTATCACGAAGCATCGACAGCTCCCAGAACCTGATATTTTCTAAGAAACTGTTTCAGAAACCGCCAAGAAATTAGTTTCACTCTGTTCCACAAAGAATTGTCTGTCAACATTTCATTGAAGATGAACATTTGCTGAAGTCACATCCAGTATGATTTTCAAAAATAATTGAATTAACATTGTCTGTCTCTATTTTTTTTTTCTATATCCCTGCAGGAGAGTGACATTTGTGGATCTTTGGTGTGGATGCAGCATAGATTGTGTCCTTGGGGCTGAGGTAGTAGATTGAATAGTTGTGGGGTTCTTTAACCTCTTTTTCAGATAACTATACAATCTACTGTCTTTCCCAAGGAGACAGCTGAGCCAACCAGTCGTCAACTATCGTCTAAAGATGGACAATACTGTTGCCTTGTCAAAATGCATGCAGCACTTGATTTAATATATATATACGGAGGGTTATTTTTTATTACTTCCTCAATCAGTTTCTGTGTGGTGTGATGACTTGGGCTCTGTCAGGGTGAGGTAGTAGGTTGTATAGTTTGGTAGGTGGGACTGCACCCTGCTGAGGTGATAACTATACAGTCTATTGCCTTCCCTGAGGAGTCCACTGAACAGTTCAACACAATCTCTTTGCTGGAGTGTTTTATTTATTTATTTATTTATTTATTACAGGATAAAGAAGAGATAATTGTCTTACAGGAGGATTTATATGTATTTTATAGCCGCTTTTATGGTCAAAAGTTGTTACATGCTTTAAATATGTAAATCTCAATAAAACTAGTCTTCTCAAATCAGTTGTCCAGAAGTCACAGAAACTAAGAAATTAGTCATTTTACTCTCTCACATCAGCACAGGGCGCACACACCACAACTCTGATTCTTTCTGAACAACAATCATTGAGTTTGTTGACGTATGGTGCCCTCTAGTGGAGCTTCAACAAATTGCTGTCACCAACATAAAAGCCAACATTACAACAAACAACGGGAACTTTGTGAACACTCTTGATGTTACATGTTTAAATGCAATAACAGCAGAAATCATCAATGCTGTACAATGACAGAATAATGCATTTGACTAATGAAATACAACAAACAAGTCTTACACAAGCCCTTTTTTTTTCTGGTTCGGCAAACACATTCACACTTCTTAAACTAGTCGCTTGTTATAGCTTGCTGAATTGATTCATTTCTGGTAAAACAATTGAGCTTCAGAGCGAGATGCCTCCATATTTGACTGTAGGCCTTCTGGATCTTGGGGATGCGACAAGCGTAGACCACTGGGTTGACTGCTGAGTTGGCGTGAGACAGAAGGATACCTGCAGGATGATCGGTTTGTTACTGAATCAATAAATTTCTGCAACACATAAGGCTGGAAGAATATTATGAAATTACAGTTGCTGAGTTTGGTCCATAAACTGGGCCATTCCTATAAAAAACTGATTGTTGATGGTCCACACTTATTTCTTTAATACTTAGTTGATATTATTGATGACGTATATAAATGATTTAATAGTTATGCTTCCATAACTGCTAAATTATAAAAGAAACAACTTCAAGGGTTTCTAAAAACAAAGACGGGATGCAGAGTCTTAAATCACTTTGGATTTTCTCAAATCTTCACAGGGTCAAAGGTTTCAATACAGGCACAAATATGTTTCCACAATTTCCCTAGTATTTGTTTTAACCTCACATGACTGCGTACTTGTTGTGGCCAGCAACAAACACCTGACATATTTCTAGCTGGATATTTGACTCCTATTCTTAGTAGGATAGTAAGTCATTTAAACAGTTGATTTTCTACCGTGGACCTGGATTTAAACATACAAAGGAGTCTTTAAATAGAGCTGAGCAGCTGGTTTGGGAATCCGAATCTTAGCCTGCTGCGTCCATTCCAGAGTCAGTTATCATATTTTCGGGGGTACGTTGTCCTGTTGAAAGCCTACTCGTGTCCCATATTTCAATATTCCTGCTGCTTTTTGAGGTAACGTTAGTCCTCTTTCATTGCTATTTCACACACTTTGACGCATTAACAAAACAATCCCACGACATGATGCAACCATCACTGTACCTGTTTGCAGATGGCACATTATTCGTAGGTTTGATCACCTCAGCTTGACTCTTCCTGTGGTCAAGCAACTCAATCTTTGCTTTATTTGACCATTATACCTATTGCTCCCTTTTTCTGAGTGTAAAACTTTGAATGGTGAAACACTCTAATATCATATTTGCCTAGAGTTGTGCTCATCAATGGACACTAAGAGATTTTGTCAATATAAATACTATTCTCCTTGTTAGGTCTTTAGTAAGTTGCGTGGACCTTGCAATTTTTTAAACTGTGTTGAGATTTGTCAAACAAATGCTGTATTTTTATACTGGCAAACGGAAACTTACTGCCTGAAATCAGTGCTGGTCAATAACTGGAACTGTCCCTGTCAAGTTAAAAGACATTATAAGACATTCAGTGAAACATAATAAAAGACCGAAATGTACGTAAAGAGCTAGAACCAAGCATGCAGAATCAGGATTTAGTAATTATGCTCCTCTAATCTGGAACTAACTTCTAGAAAACAGCAAAAATCCTGAGAGTTCCTTTAAAGCAAGGCTGAACCTCATTTGTTCAGAGTTGCTTTTGATTAATAACTGGAACCTCACTAGTTTTAGGTTGGATTGTAAATTTTCTTTATTTTGCCTCTGCAATATATTTTTATTGTGTAAAGCACTTTGGGCTGCCTTGATGCTAAAATGTTCTGCACGTGATGATAATAATGTTAATTAACGATGATACGTTTAAGCCCACTGAGAGAATTTGCGGCCTCTGTGGATCACACAAAAACCACAGTAAACGTTGACTTGCAGAACCGATATTGTTCTTATAAAATCAGCAGTATAACTGACAGCTCCAAACAAAATAAACGATGAAACCCAGAATTAATGTCACATTAGATTGTTGCGATTAAATTTCCCTAAGACACTTGATGCCTGAAGATGTAAGCAATCACCTGGGAGACATTTTAACATCTGTGCAAGGAGTAAGAAAGCAACTCTGACCTACCTGTGTAAAGTGTTCCCTGGGTCACTGCTTGAGGTCCCCAGAGGAGCAGAAGACAGTTCATGAGGTGCAGAGGGATCCAGCAGAATGCAAATAATGTGAGAACCAGAGCAAGTGAGCAGGCCAGTTTCTTCTCCCTGAGCAGCAAGGCCTGTGCTTGAGGGCAGCTGTTCCTCAGACGTTTGTGCAGGCTCCAGAAGATGATGACGTACAGAAAAGTCATGACCAATAGAGGGGCCATGATACATCCGAGAAAGTTGAAATAAACCATAAAGGGCAGGGAGATAACTGAGAGGAAAGTGCATTGAGAAGAGCTCGGCAAGGTAGAAGATGTGTTGGTGGAATAATAGCCAGCGGCAGAGAGATTGTGCCATCCAAGCAGAGGGGTGAATCCCAGTAGAAAAGAGAGTATCCAACAGATGGACATGGACAACAGTGTGCGCCTCTGAGTGACGATGGCTTTATATCTGAAAAGAGAGAGAGAAAAAAAATCAAAGGAGACAATGAGAAAATTATTCCAGCAATTCTTATAAAGCTGTGAGACTGAAGTCGCCCCTACCTGAAAGGCATGTGGAGCCGCAGGCATCGGTCAATGGCAATAGCCAGCAGTGAGAGGACGGAGGCCTCTGTCAGCACGAGTATGACACAGCTGAGGAACAAGCACTGCTGAGCGCTCAAATTCACCCAGCCGTCCAGCAGTACAGCCAGAGGCACGGCAGCCGCACCCACCAAAAAGTCAGCAACAGCCAAGGACACCAGGAAGCAGAAAGTCGGCTCCCGGAGGCAATCATGGATCCCAACAGCCACCGCAAACACCACCAACACGTTCCCAAGGCAACATGCCACAGCAATGAGCACTTCCAGCACTGTGTAAGTTACCCAAGCCCAATCAGCCATCACTGCAAATTGACAGCAAATAATATCCTTGAAGATATTTCATGCACAAGTGTGATGAATTCAGTAGCAAGAAAAGTCCAGCATAATCCTTCCTTGTTGTTCAGATTGTGGCTGCAAATGGCTCAAAAGACAACAAGCCGGGGCCTTTTATATGGGATCATGCGTGCACACTTGAAAGCTGACTGACACTCCATGGAGACACCATCTGTATTTCATCAGCAAGTCAAAAATCCTCCACAAAACTTTGATACATAAATTCCTGGAGCGTGAGAGGAGAGGACTTCTAGATCGGTGGTTCCCAAACTTTTCAGCCACTGAACCACAAAACGACACGTCGAGATTTGTGTTCACTTAACGCAAACACACACTGTGAGTAAAACAATTAAACAAGCGCGCACTGGCAAGCAATCACATTTGTACATTTTCATTAGTCGTTACAACTGTTTTTAAGTGTCGTAACATGAATGGCATGTCCAATTTTCTCCTTTATTCATTCGTTTTAATTTGAGTGGAAATCATTTCAAGAAACCCCACCTGGTGGTTTGAGACCCACAGTGGGTCCCAACCTTGTGTTCAGCTTGTGATAGGAAATCGTAATCACGCTAAGATGTGAACAACAGTCTCCATAACCTAGAAAACAGGTTAATTCTACTTAGCAAGTGAAAAGTTTGGAAAATCGAATGGAACAAAAGATTGAATTAAAATCACACATTTTACACATTTTAGCAGTAACTGGCAATTTGGTCCAAAACAACGCATTACATTTTCTATATAAATGTTTCGTATTAAATGTGAATTCCCTTGGGTTTAATTTTGATGTGACTCATATTCAATCTGTTTTTAGCACCGTGTAGTCAGAAGGATGTTAGGGGGGAAAAAAAAGAAAAAATCCAAAGATCACATAAACGACTTGGAAACTATTAGAGGCCATCTAAATACTTTCTGTCTTACCATCTCAAGTATAAACATGTGGAGTGTGCTAAACACTACTGGGACTTCAATGGGAATCATGTGTTTTGGGTCACATGAGACTTAAATAAAAAGTTGTCAGTAACAAACACAGCAACAAACACTTCAAAGGATAAATATGTAGAAAAACATATATATATATATATATATATATATATATATATATAAGGACAACTGGAGCATAACAAAGGTTGACTATGTAAATATTGTGTCATGATCACTGTGGGATCTGAAAACTACTTTGGTTTGCAAATTCATGAATATAACACCAGAAGAAAAGTCACAACACTTATTCTCAAAAGAAACATGGAAAATGGTTGAAAATCTCTTTGAAGAAACTGAGTGAGTTTGCTATTGGAAACTTTATGACAGTAATTCTTGGCCTGTGCACCTTGCTCAGTTTTGTGTGTTTGTGTGCGTGCGCGTGCGTGTGCATGTGCGTGTGTGCGTGTTTATTGTTGTGAGGGTGTTTTTTTTGGATGTTACTGATTAGCAGTTCTGTTTGCTGTGGCGGTTTTTAATGCATGCTTGCTTTGCATAGAGTTTTGGCTACGGTCACATGCCTGAGTGCGCACTGGTACAGTAAGCCTGTGTATGTGGGCTTGCTTCAAGCACATTAATGTTTATCTCAGCGAGCTGCTCTTCACAAGGCATCTTTGTTTGTGTACACAGACGAAGAAAAAAAAAAAAACCCTGCCTTTTTTCTGCTCTTTTTCGATTTATTTTACCTTGAGCAAGATATTTTGACACAAACAGAGCACGTTTACACACATATTTTCACAAATACCTGCAACACAGAATCACAAAACAGAGGAAAAAAACAACTTTTATTAAGAGACAGGTTTAAATTCTACTTATAAAGTAGAGAATATGTCATAATCTTTTCGATTTACTTGATGTTTGCCAGCTGACCTCTCATTCACAGCCTGAAATTTGCATGTATCACTTTCATCATTTCTTGTTCAGTCTTCTGACACACCATTGCTGTATCTATGCAAAGCGCCGACTGTCATTAGTTAATGCTCTGGCCTTTCAAATACTTAGTATTTATTTGTCATTAAAATACCTGATAGTTAGAATCTGCACAAAATATGTCACACGAGTCCAAAGATTTTCTGATGTGAGCTCTTTGACACACGAGCTACTCTAATTTGCTGTCTCCTTGCAGGCCTTTCAGTGTCTTCTCATCGAAGCGGTATGTGAGCTTCCTCTTCACCTTGTGGATCTCTCCAGTCCGTGAGTAGTTCCTTAGTGCCCGTGCCATCTTCTGGTAGGTCATGGTCTTGCGGTTTCCCTTCCGGCGACCCCACAGCTGCGCCAGGCTCTCCTTGTTCTGGGAGGAGAACTGAAAGGTGCCGGAGGAGGACTGGACCCACCAGATGCAGCTCCTCATTGATGGAGTCTGGAGCATCTCAAACAGGAACTGGAACAGGCGCTCCTTCCTCTTTCCTGTTGAAGAGGAAGCAGAGAGAGGAAAAAAAAAAAAAGGGTTTGACCTGACCGCATCTTGTGTGCGTAGTTGGACAAAGACACTTCGTCACGAGCTTTTGTTCTGAGAGGTTGTCACTGTGAGGCGTTCTACCTGATAGTGGTGCCAGAGGCAAACTTCTGTCCTTCCTCTCCCCTCTGTCGGAGGGTGGTGATGGTGAATCTTGGTAATCCTGGTACTGGGAACTGCTTGACTGTGAGTCTGAGTCAATATATATACTCGTAGGCTCGTAGTATGTTATGTGTTCCTGGATGAACGGAAATAAATATGAGACACACGAATCCAACTGAAGAAGTGTGAAACTGAATATGCTCGACTTTTCTCATGGAGTTTTGTGAGATGTCAAACGCTGTTTACTCACATACTGGTCTTGTGAACTCTGCCAGGCTGGATGTGGAGTTGGGTCCTTGTATTCCTTGTTTGGAGTGTGGCAGCCGAAGCGCCACTCGTACGGATGCTGACCCGACCAGCTGTTCTCTGAGGAGAGAAAGGCACAAGAGTCAGTCAGGCGGGACATCCAAAAACGAACAAATATCCCCCCCCCCCCTCCGCTGCCTGTATTCGGCCGACCTATGATCCTGGCGTCCCGGTGGGAGTGAACGTGCATTTGGTGACCCATGTTTGCAGCCATGGATGTTGGAGGTGTGTGAGCGGGTTGGACCTCGAGCGAATGCTCCTGCAGGTACTCCTCGATGACCTCGAGGTCGACCTCAGCGCAGGACGAGGGTGCCAGGCCACTCCAGGAACTCCGACATCCACCCAGCTTCACCTCAGGCACGTAAGCCCTCTGAAAGTCACACAGCAGGGCAGAAGATTTCAGAAAATATTACGTGACATTTTTTGTCAGTTATAGCCTCAGGTATTAACATTATTAGTTGTGTCAAAGCTTTTGTCACTATCTCATAAATTTTAAATGAGTGCACCTTCTCCACAAATGGTTTTCATGTGGTCAACTTTCAAAACATAATGGCCTATGTACTTTTTTTAAAATTTTATTTTACTTTTCTTTTTGTGAAAAGAGATTTTGTCAAAAGTGTCTTAGGCAAAAATAAATAAATAAATCACATTTGGCAAGAAAATGACTTGTGACATTATGTCAGGATGTTGTCAATATCCTGTTTCTTGAGCAAAAGACAAACTATTCTCATTTTGATCAATTTCACTCAACATTATGAAAATTCAAACTAGATCCATGCTGTCTGTTGTGTCCAGCTAAGGTTTGGATCCTGGGACAGATCCAGTTACTAGCTCTGGGATTATGTGTATTTTAGTTTGACTGGCAAATGTATGCAAGTGTTTATATTTTCATCTGCATAGATAACATTCAGGCACCACTGTTGTGTGGCTCCTAGAAATAACCCCCAGTGAGAAGGATCACATTTTACATAAGACTCAAACAGTATTTAAAACACAACAGCAGCAAAAAGTGGCATTGAACTCACCGTCTCTAACTCTGTCAGCATGCTTTAAGGACAAACTAGAAAACAACCAAAGAAACAAAACTCTTATTAGACAACAGAATCGAAGCAAAAAAAAAAAAAAACAACAAAAAAAAAAAAAACAAAAAGGGAAGTGAAAGATGCTTTCACAGACACTTCTCTAAGATGTAAGAGACAATCATATGACAGCAAAACACAATAAATACACAAATAAATAAAATGACAAAAGTGGAGCTGCACCTTTGTCAGGTCCTGTGTCTGGTGCTGTGAAGTAGTATCCTCAGGCAGTGAAGAGTGGCGACATGAGAGTTGGAGTGCTCACCTGTACAATGCTCCACCACCTGGGCATCATCTCTCTTATATGGCGTGTGCACACACCCTGCTTCCCCTTCCCATTGGCCAGCAAGTGCTGAGGTGGGAGCGGTTTGCAGAACCAGGGTATTTCTGGATATCTGCTGATCTAATAGGAGAATTTTCCCCCACCCCACCACAACGATGTTCAATCAAAAAAAGAGTTTACTATGCGCCTGTATCTGATGCAAAGGTGTGACTTGTTGGATTGTCGGTTTTAGGCAAAGTGGTCTGTTTTATGTTGCTATTCCACTTTTTTTTTCTTTTTTTTTTTTAAACTTCAGCACAGTGTAAATTTTGAGTTGTTTCTAAAAACTTGTGAATGTCAGGGATATTTGAAGTCATTTATTCTCCTAAATGTTCCGAAGTCAAGTTACTGAAGTTAGTTTTACGTAGCAATAAAATAGGTGAATAAATAGTAGGAAGAAAAGTCAACACAGCTAACAAAATGTTAACAAGACTTTTTTTTTTTTTTTTAAAACACTGGGCTCGCAATTTTATCAACTAAAATTGCAGTATGTGGATAAATTCTACATTTATATCAATAATTTAAGTTTACGCTTGTGGTTTTATGTTTCTCCTTCAATCCAGTGTCTTTTCAGGTTTGCATGATAGAAATCAGCAATCTGAACACTCTGAACTCTGTCATAGAAAACAGTAAGACCAAAATCAACCATTAGTTCCAAACCTTCACGTTTCAAAAGAGGAACATATCGAAGATGTTCATTTTCAAAACAGACCTGTGGCAAAACATTCTTTTTGTTCAAGTTGTGAAGTTTTGACACATTTCAAGCGGCTTACAGTCTCTAAGAAAAGCAACATCTCAAAGTAAAGAATCATCTTGTAATGAAGCCATACTTTCACTTAACAAACTAGAGTAATGTCTGATGACATTCTAATTTACTGAGGTGCTTTGGTATTTTTTAAAAAAAGAATAAATATTATCTGTACCCCCAGATTTATTTTTTTTTTTTGGTATTTTTATTTCCTGGAAAGCACAACCCATGGGATATGTGTGTGTTTTTTTTATCATGGCATTTGTCACATTGGAGGAAAATAGAGTAACAGACATGGTGCAGTTAGGTGAAGTTGTCTGCTGCAATCTAGAATTTGTATTAACATGTCATATTCAAAAATATGAAAAGATTAAAAGCAAAAACTAATATGTAATAATTTCTTAAACTGCGTTATGGTAAAAATGTAATGTACCGTAATGACAAAATATTTTCACTTTGCTTCTGAATACATTTTAGCTTCTGGTTGTTTAGTATCTGGGACAACAAGGAAATGTTTGTACGGGAGTCTGCTTTGTTTTATGATGATATATTGGAGTGTTTTATATGAGAAAAGGAAAGAACACCAGAAAGACACATATCTGTTTAATCAGATGTCACAAAAACAACTTTAAGGTGTTAGCATTAATAGCATTAATCACCTTAAAATAAGTATGCACAGATTAAATATGCAGCAGTTTGGATATTATTCAATATAGCAGGGCTGTTATCTCAAAAATGGTATAAAAGATTATACATGGTCAGTGAGCAGAATCTAAAGAGAAAACATTTTCTTTAGCAATTCAATTGCTATGCTGACAGCTGCATAGCTGCTTTCGAGGCCATCCGGTGACTCCTTATTGACCCCTCTGCTCAGTTCTGCAAACACCTACATCTGTCAAACAGAACAAGATCAGAAAACTACTGGAGGGAAGCAAACAGACACCAGCATTGCATCACAGGTTAATGCATGACATGATGTCATGCACAAGTTACACTGTATGTATGCCTCAATATGTCTTTCTATTGGGTTTGTTCCTTTTTTAATGTTATGCCGGAGTGTGCTTGTGCTGGTGTTTGCGCGTGCGCACGCATGTGTGTGTGTGTGTGTGTGTGTGTGTGTTAACAGGCGTAGATTCCACTACAAAAAAAACGGCAGCGTAACATTTTTTTTTTTTTTTTCCCTTGTGGGTTGTCGGTGTTGAGGGATTCCCCCAGCTATGTTAGTTTTTTCCTTTACTGTAACAACAAATTGGCTAGCACAACAAACTGAAGTAACCTGTTGTGTCAGGAGAAGGGTACCAGAGGACAAACGATTCCTGGATCTTTATGCATTTTGAAATAGACCACATGGTATTTCTTTTTCAAAATCGTTGCAGATCCCTCCATATTGTCTTTCAGCAGTAACACTGTCAACATGAAACATTATTGTAGTTCTAAGCTTGGATTTGTTTAAGGATGGTCATTCTGGTTTTGGGCCCTCTTGAACCATATGTCCCACCTAATCTGGATTTATGACAAATGAACACATCAATGCGTTGACTGTGATGGCTGACTTTTTTTTTTCTTTTTTTTTTTTTTTTTTTTTCACCTTGATTTCAAAGAGTGCATTATTCTCAGTGAAAACAGATCATTCACTTCAGGCAGACACGACTTAATTTCCTGGTTTTCTCTGTGTGGGCTGAATCCCTGGCATTCATGCGGGATTCCGAAAACAAAACAATCTAAAAAAAAAAAACATATTCAAAAATGACCTGCAAGCCTCAGCTGGAAACAAGAGGGATCAGAAAATCATACAAAACAGAATCCATCCATGAAGCACTTTCTGGGACACGGGGAGTAAATGTTGACAGATTAACCCAGAACAAATAAAATAAATCAGGGAAAAATATCATTAAAATGCTACTGACTGATGAATTTGTGGTCATAATGAAACTAAGTTCAGAACAATTGACCTCCTTGGTAAGATAATATATGACGTGTAATATATTACATTTATGTTTTACACCTGAACCATTATCTCTCCATAATAAAAACTGGCACTGTGATTGCAGGAACGGGTCTAATAACTTCAAATCAAATATGCCAAAAATATTGCTGCAGAGCAAAGATGACAGAGGTGAAGTAAGACAAAGTGAACAGAGCTGTGCAAAGCCGTCTTAAAACTGCCACAGTGATAGAATTACAAATCCCAGCTCAAATTGTTCCACAAATCCTCAATAATATTTGGTTAAATGTTTTCCAGCAAGTTGCACCTCAACCACATGACTCTTGTGGGAATCAAAATTCAATATGCTTGCCTCAATATTTTGTGCCAGAGTTAGTAGAAATCGTTCCGATTTTTTTTTTTTTTTTTTGACAGAAATCTGGGATTCAAGCATCCATCCATCCATCCATTTTCCGTCACCCTTCTCCCTAACGGGGTCGGGAGTTGCTGGTGCCTATCTCCAGCTGCGTTCCGGGCGAGAGGCGGGGTACACCCTGGACAGGTCGCCAGTCTGTCGCAGGGCAACACAGAGAGACAAACAGGACAAACAATCATGCACACACACACTCACACCTAGGGAGAATTTGGGAAGGCCAATCAACCTGACAGTCATGTTTTTGGACTGTGGGAGGAAGCCGGAGAACCCGGAGAGAACCCACGCATGCACAGGGAGAACATGCAAACTCCATGCAATCGAACCCAGGACCTTCTTGCTGCAAGGCAACAGCGCTACCCACTGCGCCACTGTGCAGCCCCCGGATTCAAGCATAGCTCACAAATTTTCAACCGGGTTTTCTGGATTGGTTTCTTCCAAAGAGAGGAATACCACACGCTCTCTATTAGCTGGAAGGCTAGTGTCAAACATATTCATTGATTCTTGCCATTCATTTGAAGGGCTATGAATAAAACCCAGGTCTATGAATTTAAGCCAAATAATTTGAATAAAATGAGACATTTCCAATGAAGATATTATTCAAATATTAAGCTGTGGTCAAGGCTTGCTTGGTAACAATTCCCAGAATGGATTATATGAACTTGTGTTCAACATGTTCAGCTTGAATCCTGTGCAGAACACATTCTTGTTTTCAAAAATCATTGGAGTTTTATTTTGTTGGAAAAATCAATACTTCAAATAAATCAGCTGCAGCACAAAATAAATTAGATTCATGCTCAAGGTGAGTGCATATGTACTTCTGACCAAAAGTGTAGCTATGTGCTCACTCACATAGCTCCACTATGTGACCAATATTTACACCAAACATAAATATTGACCCTTTTTTTTTTTACTCAAAGAACACCGCTGATGCCATGATGGTTTATGTTGGATCAGTAACTATGTAAACTCAGCTTCTGGTTATTGATTACACTGATTTTGTAATATATATTTTACTCATTTATCACTTTGCGTAGCCTGACCATTGCCTTCTGCTAGGCTACAAGGTTCATGCATAACCTTGCAACTCACTGCTGATGAGTTTTAAAGTCAAAATGATCCAGGAACATGTGAAGATGCTCACACCTAATGTATAGAAGAGCATGCACAACTGTTTCAAGCCTCAGGGATAGGGTGTGGACACATGCAAACAATGTGAAGGTACATTCATCTGAATATGTTAGATTAAGATTATACAGCATGTTTCAGTTTTGTCCCTGTGGCAGGGGATTATTTAGCACTAATAAAAGCTTCACAGAAAAAGTAAACATACCTTTTTATTAGGTTCATTATTAACCCACCCTGCACTACGCTGCAATCACAGGGTCATAGTTTGTTTTTATGAGCTGTCGCTGCAAAGACTCAAAGCGACACGGACATAACAGCAGCTTTGTTATTTTTTTTAATTTTTTTTTTTTTATATGATAAACCCATAAATGTTAAAGATTAAAAAAAAAAAAAAAAAATCTCTGAGGGTGCAAAGTTAGATCTTGTGTCCAAACATAAATCTACAACTGTTTAGGTTTTGAAAGGCATTTTACCACATCAGAGTGAAAAGCAGATAAGATCTAAGAGTTTTTTTTAACATTTCACCTCAGTTTGTGTGAGGACATCATATTCATTTCTTCTTGTGAAAAGAAGATAAAGATGACAGTAAACGTCAACCTTCAGTCACATTCATCAACAGTTAAAGTGAAGAGCAATATCATTGAGGCAGCACTCGTAATTCTGTTCTATGAATGCTCCAACAATATTCCCGACCTAATGATTTCCCACTTTTTTCATGTCTTTTATGAATGAACTGAGCTCACAAAACTTTTTTTTCGGGGAAATATTTCGTCCTACAAGTGCTTGAGATGATAAACCATGTTTATGCGCTACAGAGATAGTGTTCCTCTAACTGGCCACCAAATTCCCAACAAATGATGTGTAACATTGTTGCACACGTCACTGTACAACAACAGTGCGACACGATAAAACACACAGACGATGAGGAAACATTTGAGTGTTTTCAGTCTCTCAGCTGATTTTTCAACTTCTCGACTTATAAATGTATTGAAAACTACGAATTTTATTTTTGAATTTTTATTCGTTTTTTTTTTTCCAAATAAAAAACCTCAAAAGACCTCTTTAAGAAAACACCAGGAGGTGAATAAGGGAGACTTGATAAACGTGTTTGGAAAAACCCTGGGCTTTCAGTGGGATAGATGACGGTTAGGATTCCTATTGCTCTGCTCACACCTGGAGTATTCACACAAGGCGATAAGGCCAGACAGTCTCTGGACTCTTGCAGTCTGAAACACACCTATAAACACACCGACACAGAGTTTCACTTACTTGATTTGTGTCCCTGAAAGAGTTGGGTATCCAGACACTCAAAATAATCAACATATCAGTGAATAGACAGTGGCATCTTCAATTATTAACTCGGTTTAAGGAATGTCTGGCAACTGGAAAGAGGCAAAAGCTATTGTTCAGTAACTTTCTGTCCACAAGCTGTGCAAAACAATTCTGTAGTCGACTTCAATCAAAGCGCCTGTTGCTGGGCATCTGTGATAATGTCTATATGGGTGTGTGAGGGAAATTAAAAAGCGTGTCTGAGTCACTCGTGGCATTCAACGGTCTCAGCGTAGCAGGTGACTTGTAAAACTGATTTAGAAACTTACAACACACTGTTGGTCCTGAGTGTGTCAGCTCTGCAGCAATTAAGATGATTGCATTGCCTCTTATCAGGCCCACCATCACTTGCTGATGAGCAAGAGTTTTTGTGTTTATGTCTATATGTCTGTGTGTCCAGGTGTCGGCGGATCTACAGTTAAAGCTTAACCCCCCCCAGATTAGTGAATATACGCAAATCACCTGTACACATGCAGTTTAGCGGGAATTCCCCCAACGCTCACTCACAAGCAGAGAGTGTGTTTGTGTGTGTCAAGTGACGAGTGCCAGACTTGTTTGTCCCTCAAGGGAGTCTTTCTATGAACACAAACACTTCTCAAAGTGGACTAACTAGACTCACGCAGTTGCCAGGGTCTGTTCTCATCATGGATTTAATTGAAACGAAATGAAACAACATTTGCTGCTTTACAGGCGCCTTGTTCTTGTTTTGTATTTGCAACAGTTTGCCATAAAATGTTGTGAAAAGCTAACACTTGGTTGTGACGCCTTTGTTTGACAACAACAGATTGTGATAACTGAAAGTTAGTTTGCCCACTTTGCTTTGTTTCAGTCACATTGGAGGGTTTTCAAGCATGAATGTCTTTTGAAAGTTAACACCACAGCATCCCAGTGATATTTAGGCCTGGACTTTGATTAGGCCACTTCAAAACCTTATCTTTTTGTGCTTTGGATAATTGTCCAACTGCATAATACACGCGGATGGCCAAAAATTCTTCTTCAGGATTTCTTGGTATGACTCTGAACTGTCTCTTGGAATCCATTCTCCCCAGTTTTCCCTTCATATTGTTGAATCATGATCTTTGAGCCAAACCAAGGTAAATGAATCCTGAAGTGCTTTGAATGCCATCAACAAATTGTCGCTTTGCCAAATTAATTGTGGAAGTCCACTTCGGAGAAGGTTCAATGTTATTCTGTGTTTTCTCTATGTGTGGATATTGGCTCTCACTGTTGTTTGCTGGAATCTCAAAGCCTTGGAAATTGAACTAGATGTCAATTTATCTGTTCTTGAATTTGTTCTCTTTAAGTATCATCTTGGTTGAGTTCAGCTTGTGAAACGAAATCAAAAATGTGACTAAACTCAGTTATTTATGACTCAAACAGAAGGAAAATACATTTTGACACAGCAGCAGGCTGGTTTTGTTCGTCCATTTCCCTCAATAAGTGAAATCAACATTTGCAAAATCATAAAAAAAAAAAGCATTAAGGGGGTGGCACATTTTCATGGCATTCTACGCTATGAGTAATAACAACTGTTTGGATGAAAAGATGCGTTTGTTAAAAAGTGTCTGTGGCGTGTAACTGTTTTTTTAACTGTTTCATGTCCACACCCACAGGTCGGGCCTGCCTCCGAAGCCAGGTGAGTCAGGAGAGGCAGTCCGGCAGGTGAGGAGACAGTTGCACTTCGTGTTGGTAAATGATCTGTGTATCAAAAACGCTGGGAAAATATGCAAAACCTGAGGTTGATGCTGCTGTCTCTACCTTCTCCAAGTATAAAACACCTTTTTTTTTTTTTTTTTTTTTTTTCTCTCTGGCTCTGCCTCCTCACATCATGGCTCACATGAGAAGCATGTTCATTTGTTTCGTCGCAACAATGCCATCTAACTGTGTGCAAGTTTAACAACCTTGCAGCGGAGGCACAAAAGACATTCCATTTGCATATGGTCATAAGCAGCCTGACGAGTCAAATGCTCCTGCTTTTTGAAGATAATATACATTGCTCATATGGGAATGCTTGGAGATAAGGAATGGGACTGGGAACTGGTGGGACACTGCATTCCCACGGAATATTGTTTGTGTCCTCCAGTAGGCAGTCCGACAATCTGTGGTCTCAATAAACACTCATAAAGCACGCAGACAAGAGCAACAGGCCTACCAGCCTTATCGGAGTGACACATAAACTCGTATGTGAAGACCGTACATAAATCATCTGTTTTTACAGCGCGATAAGCAGACGGTCAAGTTTTATCTGCGCTCCGAGGATAAAATAAAACATTTCCGTGAATTTTTTTTTTTTTTTTTTATGCAAAAAAAATAAATAAATAAACTAAAACAAAACACAATGAAGGCTTCGGGGTATTTGATGAGTTAATCTGAACCAGTCCTTTTTTCAGAGAAGACAGCCCACACATTGATCTCACACTGCATATTTGTGTGTGAGCGCAGGGCGCGCCGTGTGATGGAGAATCCCCCCCGGCTGCAGGTCCACACCTCCACTCCACAGCTGTCATGAGGATGGACCGGAGGAAAACAACAGCTCTCTTTCTCACCACGCTTTTCGCCTCAATAGCAACAAACTCTCATGTAGCATCTGCCTGCCGTGTTATGAATGACTCTTTTAGAAGGCGATGGGCCAGTAAGCGTTCGTATTACGTACATAGAAAATAGCTTCCTTCCAAATAATAGGAACACTGTACGTTATGCGATAATTAACCGCTTATTCTCCTTAAATCTGAGGAACAAAAAAGTTTTAGGTTGCTTTGAGTCTGTTTTAAGTGAGACTTACATGATGTGCTATCCTGATTTTAATTGTGATTTGATTGTAAAGAAAATTATAAACTTTTATCAAAAGAGAGACATTTCTGAGCTTTCCTGGATGTTAAAAATGTGACGCGTGCTTTTATTTCATCCTAATTTGGGACTGTAAAAGTTTTAGTGTTGACCTTTGTTTCAAGGCAGCAGCTGGTCCAGAATCCTGCTGCTCAAAACACAATTATATTTGCTTAGTGCTTGCACTGGTTTCCCTTTAAGGCCCATGGCAAATGATCAAATCTCATCTCAATAAGCATCTGTGTGCAATGGCTTTTAATTTAGGTTTATAATAGATGTTTCCTCCACTGTTATGTTGTCTGAAAGTCCCATATCTTATTTGGTTTATTGACTGGATTCGTATTTGTTTTACTCTTATGTGCTTTACTGATTTTATGTGTAGCCATTTTGTCAGTGCCGGCTGCTTTTAAATGTGTTTTGTCGATAGAAGTGAACCGAAAGAAAAGTGTAAGCGAAGATGTCATGAACTTAAAACAAAACAGAAAAGCATTTTCTGCCAAACCGATAACAGTTTTCTCTGGATATTTTTTCATTTTAAATGCTATTTTTTGTACAACTTTTACTAAGCTGATGCAAATGGCATACATGTTAGCCATTTTATTTATTCATTCTTCTTAAAGATTTCCTTTGAAGAGCAATTTGTTCTCCATTTTCTTGTTTCTGAGCTGTTGAATCACATTAAGAACACACTTTTGCTCACCAGATTTTAACATGGCATGAGTTATAATTATGCAATATCATTTGTATCGCCTTTTTATTATTACATTCATTTTTGTACTTTGATGTTGTTTTTCTACTGTATCTGGAGCACTTTGTTCAGTGTTCCAGTTGCTTTTAAATGTTCTGTATAAGTAGATTTGAACTTGAAGATAAACTCCAAAATCTAAAGCAACAAAGGGACTGTCTCAGTTCAGCTTCAGAGTGTCTAAATTAGGGATGGGCAATGTTGTGTCAGTGATGATATAATAGGAAAACTATTTATTAGGACAGGGAAAAATAATATTAATAACATTCATAAAAATATTTCATCTTAATAATAATAATAATGAACTCTTATTGATGACATTTGTAAACCTCAGAAGTTGTGGTGTCATGAACAGTTATGACACCATAACTGTTGTCAGTTATGGTGTCATAACTGACAACCATAACTGTTGTCAGTTATGACAACAGTTATGGTTGTCATAACTGCTAGTGACGTTCATGATGTCACTAGCAGTGACATCATGAACGTCACTGCTAGTTGGAAAAAAAAGAACTGTGTAAATGCTTTGTTTACATTTAAAAACATAGTTATTGTAAAGATAATAGCCTTTTATTGATAATGGGTAATTTTGTATTTACAAAGCAGCATTTGTATATTTTCTGAAGCCAAAAATATTTTTTAAAATTATTATTATCATTATTATTTTGTCATTTTCATCTGTCATAAAGTCCACAAATCATCGTGAACTGTTGTGAATGTGAACTAAAAAAATAACATTTAAAGTTTTATTGCTCCTAAGACAAAACATAAAATAGAAAATGAAGCAGTCGTCGAAACTAAAAGTTGTGATGGCCACAAATATGAACCTTACCCCAATTTATTCATACTTTGCCCAGTTTTTCTTTTTCTTTTCTGTAACTCATATCTTATCTGCTTTCAGCAGCGCAGTTACTCCTTTGCAGGAGTTGAGATCTGGTTCTTTGTGTTGGTCTCGGCTCAACCACAATCTCTTTTCGAGAGATTTTCTTTGTTGTCTTTTTGTAGCCTGCGCATTTTTCAGAAGTTGCTTCAAATGTTGACACATCTGGTTGTCTTGTCTGTAAATAACCAACAAAAAAAAAAAAAATCGTCTGATCAAAGGAATAATGTGCAATATGTGCATATTTGAGCCAGTGCTTGCATCAGCACATTTACAGATTCAGGAGGTGCAGCATACTGTTTACAGTGCCTCACAGATTTGTACTGAAAATGTTGGCAAGCTGAGACTTGGTGCAGATAATGATGATGAAAGAGGCCTATTTCACTTAACAAAGTTTTTAGTCGTAAGAGACTAATGTTCTGCTTCAGGGTAAGTTCTCTTTCCACTACTTGTTTCAGTACATTATATTTGCTAATCTAAGAGACACTGAAAGCATTAAAGTAAGTGCCTCTGACTTAATCTGAGAACCTACCTCTGCAGAACCCCCCCATGTTCCACAGAACCTAATTTTTGTATGCATTCTGAGACATGAGCACAAGCGATGCAGCAAGAAATTCCAAAGAGGACATATCGCAACACAGCACTGCAGAGTAAAGTTGAATCCATGGGAACTAACTCTCTTTTGGGTTTTTCTGCTGCTGTGATTTCTACAGGTTCAGGAGTGCCCAGGGAAGCTGGGATGAGTGCGTCAGCCTGTGTGTGTCGTCCTAAGAGATGCTCTGTTATGGCAGGTGACGGGCTTCCTCTTTCCTCTGAAAAACCGTGACATCGTCAGAGCGGCTGCAGAGATGTCGCTTCCCGTCTGCTGAAATGCTCACAAGCCAGAGTGAGGTCAGAGGAATGAAGAACAGGGCGGTTTGCTTTGTTAGGTCCATGCAGTTTGGTTAATGTGGTCTGAGATTTGTGCTGAGTGGGCAGCAGAAGAATTATTGCGACATGTGCTCGCTATGGCAGTAGAAAGTGTTTCAGCAAGTCATTAAGGCCATTGGGCTTGACGTCGATGTTAATGTTTGTAATTCCTAAATCATAAAGACATATTGTCAATTTATAAGAATAATGGTCTAAGTCTTTTTTTTTCTCAAAAGTCTTTTTTTTTTTTTTCCAAAAATAACGCTTTATGGATTTTCATAAGAAAGTGATGATGTTAAAGTATGGCTTTGAGTTTTTGAAATAATTGGAAAGCACTCCCCTAAAGCAATCAATTTTTGTTTCTGCTAATTTTTTGTTTCTCAAATAAGTGACTCTTTTGTCATATTTGAGAGACTGAGATTTTTTTTTTTTTTTTTTTAAGCATCACAAGAAACAGTAAGGAAAACGAAAGAGCTCCAGTTTGAAGAAAACAAAGAGAAAACACAACCAAGTGGTGGATCTTGATAGTTCGCCTTCAAAATCGCTTTAATTCACACAACATAGCTGACAACTGCTGGAGACAATCCTCGGGGATTTCGGTCCTCATTTACATAATAGCAATGTACATACAGTATAATGGACATTGTACAACTTCAGTAAGTTGTCTTTGTCATGTCTAACTGGTTTAGATGGTTTGAGTTGCTCTCATGTGATTGGCTGACATGGTAAGCCACTAAAATGCAGTACATGCAAAAACAGGCAGTGAGCCTCTATAAAGCGAATAAAATGCTAATTTGTCCAAAGCAATATTTAGTCAAAGCTCTTTTGACACTGTTTTTTTGTCTTTCCACTTACTTGCTTTATATTAGAACACCTCTTATGAAAAACCGACAAATAAAGTTATTTTTCCAGTCATGTACAACATTTTAAGCGTTTTCTAAGCTTATTGGTCATCAAAACATTTTAGGTAGATAGTGCACAGAGCCTCAGAGATACATATGTACGGACAGCATTGCCTGGTTGATAATTTCTTTTTTTTTTTTTTTTTTTTTGTCTGCAGCAGTCCTGCTGTTTTCACACATGCCAGTAGATGGCGATATTTTATCACCGCATTCAAAAACTGACTTCAATCAGGAGCCATTCACGCAGCAGCAGCACTGGGTGATTTATGTGATAATTGTATTCATGATTGCAGTGATGATAAGGTAGAGCCAGCACAGGATTTACGAACTGTAATTTTGCAACTGCCACTATATTTAGTTTCGAGCTGGCTGATATTCTGGTGTGTTTACCCACAATAATCGGCTGGCTGTCTTATCTAAGTCCTGCATGAAGGAGATTTTGGGGAGACAGGGCAGTTCTTTCCATCACGGTTAACATTCCACATCTGTCTCGTCCTACAGCCAAACAGCTGAAATCATGCAGACCTGAGCATGTCAACAAGAAGGGAACAAACAGCATTATTCACATCTGAAAATAGTTCACACACGCACACACACATCAATGAGATCTTGTGGTGAAAGAGAAAAAGTGCCCTCCTCCCCACACGCACACACACACACTGACATGACCAGTTAGCCGTGGCTACAGAGCTGAACTGCTTTCCAAGACCAATCAGCTTTTTATGGAGACAGAACCGAGCGTAACAATTGCGCATGCACGCATGCACACGCCATCGCACTCGCCCAAAAATACATCACTGATTGCAATGCCAGTGGCTCTGCTCAGAATAGCAACAAACAAAGTGTTACATCTCTTGATTTGCTGCTGGTCATGTGTAGACCTGCCTGTTTTAGTCAGCTTTTTTTTTTTTTCTAACCCTTTTGCTGTGCGCAGAGAAACTAAGCAAAGCCAAGATCAAATGCCAAGATGGCTATGTTTCATTTTTGTCAGTGAGAAGCAGACAAAGAGTCTTTAGAACGATTTCACTTTGTGTTTTGAAAGCTTTCCAAAAATTATTTAACGACTCAACAAGCTCGGGCTTGAATAAAAACATATAGCTAAGTGTCCATTTTCATACCTGGGGAATACTAGGTAGGGGGATTTTAGAGGAAATCTTTGCTTTTCTATAGGGATTCCACTTAGGAAGGATTCCTTCTGAGGAAGGAGCTCCCTCTCATGTTCTGTTTTAGCAATTGTGCAATAAATTAAAAAAAAAACTGTTCAAATCAAAGCAAACACCAACTTACTACGACGTAATATCAGTCGTATTTGTAGCTATCTCTCCATATTCATATAATAAATGAGAAAGGAATCAAATCATAAACTCTTTATCTCTGTCAAGAGTTTCCATTTGCTCTGTGATCAAGCCTTGAAAAACAAGTTGACACGAGGCTGATAGAAAATTGCTGCAAGGTTGGGAGTTTTTTTTTTTCTCTCCATTTTGCTGCAATAATTTACAATTCTGAACTCAGGAGATGCACAGTTTCAACAGAGTTTATTTAATGCACCGGAAGACGGTGCGTTAAATAATGAAGCATAACATAAAGAAGCTTCGAGGCAGATGCATTTTTTAGGTCGCACACGCAACTCAAATCCACAATGTCGTTCTTTTGATTAATACCCAAATCCCATGACTTGACATAAGACGAAGAATATAAAGCAGCCAATGACGTCTTGCCTGCCAACTCGGTTCTCTCAAAAAACACAACAGACTTGTGTGACATCAGCATTCACGCAAAACTCACATCAGTACGGAGTGTCAGTGCATCACTCTGTCCTTCCCTCACACTTCGACCCAACTGCGCACAGAACTGCCTCCCGACTTTCAGACGTCATCTTGTTCTGCCATGTTACAAAAATTAAAAAAAAAAAAATTGAAAAACGACAAGTGAAACACTGAACTCAAACTACACAGTTCACCTTTATTTTAAAGGGATTAACTGAAATAATAACAAAATAAAATTTGACCAATACAAAAAAACCCACATAAAATTAACACAAAAAACCCCCATTAATTTTTTTTGGATGGGGCCTATGTCCCTGGCACAACATCTGGTCAGAGGAAAGGCTGCTTTTCTCCCTTAAAGTGGAGCAATCGATGTCAAAGCTTTGACATCAGCAGCATCTGATGTCAAAAAATATGCTTTAAGAATTCTGCTCATCTTTGCAATAGACCTTAATAATCACATGGTACAAAACTGACAAACCAGCCGGATTGTTTCACAGTTGTTTACACATCTGTTAATCTGGATAAACTCCCATAACAGAAAATGGATTAATGCTGGCATTTTTTTTGTAATTCTTTACTATGTTGGGCTTATTTTGAATGACATTTATTGCTGTTATAAGTCTGATTGTCAGCACTGAATTAATACCCTCATTTGGAAGAAGGATTACCCTGCAATCTTCCAACGGGATCAAAGCAGAGTGGAGAAGAAAGCATGTTTTGGCTTTGTTTGTTCTTGCTTTGGTTCTGTTTGTAATAGTTTTTTTATAATCTGCTCACAGGGCTTCTGCAGTCTTTTGATTATTTGTGAATTCCAATAGAGTAAAAACAGCATCACTGAATATAAATGTCTTAAATCATCCCAAGTAATTCAGTTTGTATCCAAAACGCTAAAATAAAATTAAAGCTGCCTTGAACAGCTCGGGGACGCTCCGGCCTTGTGGAGAGCGCGGGGATACGCATCGATGCGTCTGGCAGCGCACCCCGATGGCTCACGAAAAATCTGGTCCAAATCGGTGCTATGGAAGGTTTGCAGTGGAGTACAATTTAATGCCATTGGGGTCTTGAGAGGTTCACAAAAGTCCATCATGAAAAGTTTGGTATGATTTAGACATTTAGGCTTGCTTGGATCCATATTCATATTGATCAAACTTTAGCTAATGTTTGACTAATATGCCTACAAATTTGATAGACAAATCACCTGTTTTTCCTTCTAGGATGCTGAATACATGAGTGTTGATCCGCCGCTTCATCTTGACTAAGTCTGTTCATTTTTCCTGTCGATTTTTTTGTAGTTCCAAACATCTAATGAGAACTGCATTAGTCTCCATTCCCCACTCCTCCAGTTACTCCAGGTGAGTCTACATCTAATTTATTTTGGTACAATAATGTTGATGCTCTGCAAAGAATTCCTTGAAGAGCTTCTATTTTTCCAGTTGCTTCATTTCCTTGCTTATTGCATAATCCGGACAGGCTTTCATTGCCATCGTCTGAATGCAGAGGTTCACGTGTTTCCTGTTTATGTCTTCTTCATCTTCCATCTCACTCTTAGAATTTCCACCTCTGCCACTTCTGCCCACATCGACTTTATGCCAGTTGTGAAATTTCTCACACTCTTCTTGTTTGTTCAGGGAAACTTACGGTGTATTATCAAGAGCCGAGAAGCTTGGCCGGCTTTCCATCCATGATATCATCGGAAGTCTCCTCAAAGACCTTTTTATGTCAGTCACAAGCGTGGAGCCAACAATGGTAATCCATTTCTCAGGTGGTACGTGCTGTAAAAGGTTTGAGAAGCTCTTTTGCTCCACCCTCTTGTCTTCAAACTCTTACCTCATCCCCCTTCCTCTCCTGTCCTTTCATTCATTCCTGTCTTTTGTGCTGTGAGATGCAGAAAGGAAGGGAGGAGCGGGGGGAAGGGGCAAAGGAGAGGGAGCTTTTGTTGGCTTTCAGGTGCTTTCACATGAAAAGACAGGGTACACACCTAGGTTGCCGCCACGGCAACCCATGGCGTCTCACTTGCTTCCGCTGAGTATACCTGAGTTAGCCTTCAATTGCTTCTGCACCCCAGGTGTGCATAAACACATTGAGAGGCAGGCGCAGGTAGAGTGAACCTTAAATTGGCAGAAATACTCATACCTATGTCACAAGAATATTTTCTCAGCTTGCTGAGACACAAGTGGATGATGCTTATCCGCGAACATGGTTGCAAAGGAACAAGGCGACACGGAGTGTGTGTGGTTTGAGTGGGGGTACTTGCTGATTGTGCGGCAACTTTCTTTGTTCCCCCCGTCAAAGGAGCTCAGGTAGCCCTCGGTAATTTTATTTTATTCCCAGGTAGACCACGCTGAGTGCTCTCAAGTTAGAGTCAGGTGTCGGGTAGCTACTTGTCTTTGTGTCTTCAAGGCTGCTGTTGCTTGGATAGTGTTTACAGCCTGGGGAGCACAGTGAAAAAGGGGGAGGACAGGGCACTAACTTTGATCTGATGCAGACTGTTTGATAGTTTGCGCAGGAAGGAGATAAAGTGTGAGAAAGAGGAACGGGGTCGGATAGATCCACATTTAGGAGTTTGCAGCTCTGAGTGTATGCGTGTGTGTGTGTGTGTACGTTCATGTTCAGAAGCCTCAGCAGTGGTACAAATATCATGGTTTGATTTTTTGTTGTGGCCGTTCACATTGTTTTTACATTTTTGTGCAGATTTGTTATTTTAAGGAGTTGCATCTCAATAAGCTTGAAACCCAGCTCACCTGTGAAGCTTCCAACCAGCCCATCTCTATCAAGCTAATAAGCAGACCGGTTAAAAGCAGAGAAATCACTGCCGTCTTGTGACAGCTTCTGTCATGGAAAACACCAAGGACAGATCTGACAGCAGCTTTAAACATCCCCATAAAGTAACTTATATCCACGATCCTGTCAAAATTGTACAATCGTAGTTTATTTAAAACGCGCCAAGCGCAGGATTAATAATGTCGGTAAAGAGAAGATGCTTTGCATGACTGGATTCTTACCACAAAATGGCACTACATCCTAAAAATCAACCTAACCAGAAGATTAGATGCTGTTTACACAAAAACAGCACCTATTCACCCAGACAAAGTGCTTTGACCTTTGACAGCAACATCTAGAGAAGTCCTTTGGTCGAACTTCCTGACATGAAGATTTGAAGCAAGCATAAACTGCCTCGAGCCTCGACTTGATACGTATCATTCTCAAGTGAATATGTGGATTCAGCCTCATGACACACCTGCTGAAGGTATGAAGAAAGGTTTGGTATTGCATCATTAAAACCCTGTCAAACTGCAGTAAATCACAGAAACATGCAAAAAAAAAACAAAAAAAAAACCCCGCTATATTTAAAAATCGCTAAGTCACCAAACACATTTGTTATAGCAAAGACATTTGACCATGACTTCTTAAAGATGGAAACTTGGATTTCACTTTCTTCAGTGTTTATCAGTTTTTTCAGACACCAAGACCAAATTACACTCTAATAACTTCACAAATAGATACTCATATGCTTTTGTGTGTGGATTCTGCTTCATTGCTCTCCTCTAGTATGTTGACCTAAATCATTCACAATTTGTCAGGAACACAATAGCTTAGGTTTGTATCACAGTTTCTTATGGGAATTAAAAAGCTCTACTGTTCCAGGAAAGAAATGGTCATGTCTGAACAATATATAATATAATCCACAACAATAACTTGTAAGAATGCGCACAAAAAATGTCCACGCTCATCCGTCAACGCTCCTTGGTGTCAAAATTATTATTAAATATTCGCAAATTCTGCTGCGTGCCGATTTGTGCCGCTTCCCTTCTGAGCACACACTCATCCGTGAACTGCAAGATCGCGTCCAATCTGAGCAAATCCTGTTTGACACTCACAGCTGTATGAGGAGCCATGCAAACCGAGAAGACAGGATCAAAACAGGAAAACAAGAGAGGCCAGTAAAAAAACAGAGAAACACAGTCAGGCAGGAGACCAAACATGCAGTTTTCTTTTACAGAGCACTCTGTGTGTTTTAGGGCCCCCCTGAGGCCAAACAATCAAAGAGCATTTAAAAAAGATGACAGAGTTTTAGTGTGCCAGAAGGCTGGAGGTGCACAGCCAAAGAGAGGGGAAATATTTGCAGATGTATAAAGAACATGTGCATGTTTTTTTTTTTTTTTTTTTTTTTTTTTATGTTCGTACACACAGATTAATGCCAATGGTGTGCTTGCTTGAGCATCGGCCAACTGCAAGATCCTGCTAGGCATGCCTTTGATCAGAGAAACCATAATGTGTATTTGACGAGTAGGTAAAAGGAAAAAAAAAAAAAAAAAAAGAATTTAACTGACAATAGACAGATAGAGCACCAACTGAACTTCCACTATAGAGATGGAGAAAAGGGAGGAAGAAGAGAGCGCACGAGAGAGTGTGAGTAAGAGAGAGGGACATTGTGAAGAACGGCTCTGAAAGAGTTTTTGTGGGGCCATAACAAAGGCTCCTCAGAAAACACTGTGGCATAGGAATGTTAATTAATTAATGAGAAACTATTCAGGCTGGAGGATTGTGGGGAAAGAAGAAAAGTTAAGAGAAAGACAGACAGAGCAGCAGGGAAGACAAACATTTACGAGTGCATGTATTTTGGGTCCGGGAGGCTCTATTTTTTTTCGATCAAGCCTGCATCCCGCCGCCACAATTTTGGTAGTCTTGAACTTGCGCGCTACATCCTTGTTTTTGGTTTCGCATCTGTTCGCGTCTGTGTTTGTGTTCCATCAACATACTGACGTTCCAACATGAAAGCGTCTGCCGCCTCTACACCTCAGGCCCAGGTTTCAGCTTTCTAAGAAATGCGCCAGCTTTTATGAGGCCAACCGCTTGGTTCAGACGACGCAATTCCTCATAAAACATCACCAGATCTGAAGACACGAGGAGGAATTCTGAGGTGTTTAACTCACAGGAACCAGCTGCAGGATAATGGTACTGATAAATTAAATAGGCACAAATAAGGCAAGCTCTGCTTGATTGTTATAGCTGGTCATCTTTTTTAACCATACAATTATTATTTGGATGGTGTGCAAGCTAAATCTGGTGCGACACATCGTTTATGAATGCTTTTTGCACATTGTGATGTTTTAAATAAACAAATAACCTCAATATTTATCAACAGTTATTGGTAAGAAACATATTAAAATCCTTTCAGCGACCAATCATTTACAAACAGGTCAGAGGTCGTGGGCAGTGACTGCCTCTCTTCACTTCTTGTGAAGGGTGGCACAATATTGTGTCCAAGATTATAAACAAGCTTTCTTTTTGGATGACCTACCACTACATTCTGTCGTTACATTAGCATTACATTCATCTTGGCAAACAGGTTGCAATTGTGGCCTACATACTTATATTCCATTAAATTCAGTTAATTAATATTGTTTTAGTTCACGGTAAGTTACAAAAAGTAGCTAAAGATATTAATTCATGTCCATCTAGCTTTTAATATCGTTATAAACATGATACCATTTGTCAGCGCACACAAAAATTGTATTTTCTTCCAGTTAAAATACAGGTTTTGGGTCAAAAGTGACCGGTATTAACGACTGCTTATGATTTAATTTACCTTGACAGAAATTATAGTTCTATCGAAAGAAAAGTAAGCCCACAGCATGATGATTCCACCTTCATGTTTCACTGTGGCTATGTGTTCCTTGCTGTTTGCAATTCACTTTGTGAAGGTTTATTTTTCCACTTGAGCCACGACTTTAATGTTTTCTTTGGAAGAAGAAAAATAATTATTCCTTGCAGCCTTACTTCTGAGTTAACCTATGGAGATTGTGGGATATTGTTATCAAACAAATTTTCATCAGTATTGCTTTTCTCAGGCTCCTTGACCAATCCTACTTCTTTTCTCTTTTTTTTTTTTTTTTTTTTGTTGGTTCATTCAGCGCTTGGTACGTTACTATCATCTCAAAGTTTCTCCAGTACTGGATGACTGCTTTCACTGTATCTCTATTATTCCTTGATTGTCTTACCAATTTGCTTTCCAGGTGAATTGTACAAGATATATGTGACGTGGGTGAAAAAGTTGTGAAAGTATTTGTCATGGTCTCAAAACCCCAGTATTTTATAGTTTGAAATTCAGCTGGATTTCTTCAGAAACTCATACTCGAGCATATGTGAAATGAATCTACCAGTTGTTTTGCGTAAGTCCGTCACAATCTGCTACTTATCTCTGGGCATTCATACGTGTGTGTGTGTGTGTGTGTGTGTGTGTGCGTGTGCGCGCGTGTGTTTGCATGCGTGTGTGAATGTGACATTCCGGCGGGGGGAACCTGAGAAGGTGCAACTTACGAGACACTAGATTCGGCTCCTTCTGGGAACTGAAGGGTGCTGTAGTGTCAGAATTTCAGTTTTCTCCACATGGTTACCGCCAGTCACACAGTGAACTGCTCTTTCATAAGTTCATTCAGCTGTTTTAGTCCTTATCCCAAAAACAAATAAAACCCTACTTTTATTCCTCTGTAGGTCAGGATCACTCTGTGCTCTATCATCTGCACTCTGTCGCTCCCATTTCCCCTTGGAAAATTAACTTTCTCACCCTCTGTGCTCAGACCAAGCTTCAAGGCAGAGCAAAATTAGAAGGAGGGGAGGAAAGGGGGAAAAGAGAGGGAAGAGTTGGGAGTTTGAGAAGTGCGGGCCCCTCCCACTTTCCGGAGATGCTCCAGCCCATCCCTAAATTGTGGGCCAATGGGGCTGGCTCATTTACTCCTTCTACAATAGGTAAAGAGAGAGAGGCACAGAGCAACAGATTTATATCCAGACAGAGATAGACTGAAAGAGGGAGAGATACCGAATTGAGCAGGAGGAGAAAGAGTGCGGAGGGAAGATTTAGGAAGGAAGACGGAAGGAGGAAGGGAAGTTAAGATTAAGTGAAACCCCAGGGGGAGTAAAGTAAAAGCTGGGAGACAAGCAGATTAATGGAGATGAAGAAGCAGATCTTCTGACAGGACAGATTTACAGTGTGGACAACCCACTGGGAGGAAAAGCAGTAACAAAAAAAAAAAATAAGGAGGACAGGAACATCTGAGAGGAAACCATTTATCACAGCTGCCTCGTAAGACATTTCATAGGACAGAGGGGAAGCTCTTTGCAGGTGTAGATGCAGACAGGTGGACAGACAGACATGCTGCTTGGCGTACTGCTTCTCTGTGCTGCTGGAGGAAACTGGGGGTCCACTCCTGGAGCGTGGGGGCACGGACAGGTCCAAGACAGACAGGAGTCTGAGCCAGCTTGCCCGGCCCCTTGCCAGTGCGAGGAAGATGGCATTTTTATCATGGTGGACTGCTCGGAGATGGGTCTGTCATCTGTGCCGGCGGGCCTGAGCCCTTTCACCACGTACCTGTAGGTAACATCTTGAAGTTAAAGAATGTTTTACTGCCTGATCAGACCTGGTTTCACTTCAATACCTTTAAAATCACGGATCTCTTGAAGTGTTTTAATGGCTCTTTGACTGCGTGGCTGTGCTTATAGAATTATCATCATCTAAACATCTGGCTTGTTCATTTTTTATGGTGGAAACTTATGTTCACAATATCGTCAGAAACTGTAATACTGCAATGACGGTGGTGTGTGTGACCACCAGTCACTGGCATGACACACATTATGTTAAAACTGGAACTAAAGCAACTCCAGCTCGCCGTATCAGCGTCAGAACAAGTGACAGCGCGTGTGTGCGTGTTTGAGTGAGTGTGTCGCGCCGTCCACTACGGGTAAATAACCCAAGCACTTTCAGTGTCAGGTTTCTCAACACCAACTGGAGACCGTGAATATTCGAGCATCTGTGTGTGTGTGTGTGTGTGTGTGTGTGCTCACACACATTTGAGTTGAGCATGGCCTCTTCAAGGTTTGGCTTAACTTCTCTCCTTTGCCAATTAGTATCTCCATTTCATTGCTGCATGTTTTCACTCCCCCCCTGCCTATTTTCAGTTCACATCTGAAGACATAAGCTAGTGGAAATTACTCTTTTTTTTCCCATAAAGTTGTTTTTCTAATAAATTACTGAGGTAAATCGTTATAAAATTGTTAAAATTTCATGTACATTCTATTTCCATATAGACATTTTATTGGCAACTGAACCACATGAAAAAGTAACAGATTATGAATCCTGATGAAATCAAAATAACTAAGCAAACTTAAGCTAGTAGATATCATTTAAAGGTGTAAATAACTTTGTTTCTTCACGGCAGATTATGTTCAGAGGGTAGGAAATGTTCTTCTGGTGGGTACAAAATGAGATGCACGCGGCTCCGTTTTGTATAATTTCGTACATTTTGTTCGGACAAACTTCTCTGCAGACGTTAGAGTCAATGGTCCACAAAAGGCCATTGTTGTTAGTTGCGCTCTCTTTTTATTTGTTTCCATTGTCTTGTTATGAGCTTGTCAAGACACTGTCAGCTCCCATTGCTGAATGACCTTAAAATCAATCCAGCGACGTCGACTCTTACATCCACACTCAGGGCGCTGCGATGTGACATCAACGCTCTTCTTCTTGGCATGTGGAAGAAGGACACGCAGAAGTCTGCTTGCAATCGCATCATTCGGTGGCACCGCACACACAAAAGACAGGAGCTCAGTCAAATATTGAAAGAGCGCATCAAAGCCTGCTGTGTGAGCCAAAGAGAAGGGTTAAAATGGGCTGTGTCTGTTCGTCTCCAAGCTTTTGTGGACTTTACTGATGCGCACCAACGTGTATTTGTTTAAAATGTACTTTTTCACTCTCACACGTTGCTTTGTCATCGTTCAATCAGGTAAAAATAACACATCTACAATCCTTTCTGTTTGTAGCTTCACAAAATGACTCGGTTGTAGGACTAATTCGTAAATGGCGAAATACACAGTTTGCAGATGATTTGTGCGGTTATGTGTTTGAAAGGTTGTCATATCCCGCAGATGCATCCAAGAGCTACCAGCCACTTTAGAGGTAATAAGAGACACGGTAGACATTTTACAGAGCTCTTTCTTGCACCACCCTGCTGTTGCCTAGAAGCACATCTGTCAAATGTATTCACGGTGCATGCCTTCAGATGAAAGATTAACAACACCCTGCGATACTGAAGTGATAAAAAGTGATAAAAGTGAAATCCTGATTTAAAGAGGTGTGCTTGAATGATGCCTTTTTCTATGGATGTCTTGGGGGCCTGCAGCAATCAAATTTCACTGTGAAAGTTTAAATACATGTAGTGTTTAAGTTTTAACTCTTAATCAAAGAATCCCTGTATAGTGGAAGCCAACAATTTACGAACACTATAAAAAGACAAATAAATGTTCCCCCCCCCCCTCTTAAATGAGGCAAATCGTTCCTGTCTTTAGTTCAGTTAGGAATCAAAAGTGATTTTTATTTGCTAAATGCCTTAATAACAAGAGAAAATTTTGTTTTTGACAATTTTTTGAACTCCTTAACCCTCAACCCCGGAAAACACAATGGCAAAATGGCACGCGGGCATTTTGCTGCAGGTTATTGAACCAACAACTCAGTTACGCCTTTAAGTCATTTGGGAAATCCATGGTGGTAATGATGGGATGGCTTCGTAAGCTTTTAATTCACGCACTTTTAGTTAAGTGAATGCTGATGTATTTTATGGCAACACATCAAAGTTATTACTTCCTTGTTTGCCATTGTTGGGGAAAGAAAAAAAAAAAAGGCAAAATATCAGAAAGAGAATTGTGCCCCACCACAATCGAGCAGCATGGTGTTACAGTTACACCAGTTCTGTCAGGAGCAATGGGCAAAAAAAAAAAAAAAATTACTATCAAGTGTACTACTAGACATATGTGTATGTGTGCATGTTGCATCTTGAACATGTTTTCTATTGGCAACATGTGAAATTTTTTTTTCACGTGTAGCCAATGAAAAGTTTGTGGCTCTTGCTGCTGCTGATAAAAGGGAGATTGTTTTTATTTACTTCCTGTGGGCAGGATTGTGTTTTATTCTGCCTGAGGACATTCAGGATTTTCAGAATTTGTATTACTGGGGTATAGTGGCAGAAGCAAGGGGCTTGTCCAGAGCAATACTAATAATACTGTGAAACTGTGGCAGTTGCACTGTTGGAGACTGACACACTTTCCAACAGTGAGAAAGAATGGCTTTGTGTGCAAATATCTAACTCTAACTACATATCAGCATATCAATTATTGGTTTGGGGCAATTACAGCAGAACTAAATCAGCGCCCACTCAATGATGACTGGATCTGTTGGAAAGGTGGGTGTTGAGCCTCGAGAATTAAACAAAAATAAAAAATAGAAAAAAACTAGGGTGACCTGAAAGACTATTCCTCTTTGGCAATTCTATTTGCCTCCTAGCTGCTCCTTTGCAGCCACACACAAATACTCATCATTCCCTGCAAACACAGGCTTAATTGTTCATTTCCCTCCGTTACCTAACATTGGAACTGACCAATTAGTGAGTTTGAGGGCTGATTTAGAATGAGATAAATAAACTCAGAGGCCAACAACACACACACACACACACGCACACACGCACCCATGCAGACTCGCTCACACACATGCAGTACTTTTGGAGAAGACAAGAAAGGAATGTGGGATGGCAGTGAAGATGCCACAACAAATGAAGTTCCCACAGGAAAAAAAAAGAAAAAAAAGAAAAAGAAAACTCAAAAGATTTCTCTTTTAAGTTGTTGATAAAAAATGATGAAAGAGAAACAACTTCTGCCTGACTGCACTCAAATGCGTGCACAAACAACACTGGGTCCAGCCTCCACGGCGAGGATATACAGTTCAACATATTGCACAAAAGTTTATGACAGAGGTGAGCTGATCCGATCTCCACCAGCGTCTGCTGAAGTGTCCAGAACACCCCGTTGTGGTGTGCAGGCAGGATTAGCCTCAGAGTGCACAGTGCAAAGAGATTTTCTCGAGGATTTACTCGGAAACTGTCCACCTTAAAAACTGCATTAACACAAATCTCTGAAAGTGCATGACATCATTCGCTCGTGTCACCAGAGAGCTCTTCAAAGCGAGCCAAAATGTTCACGCTACGACATTGGAGAGGGCGATTCGGCCAGCGCGGGGACCATTACATCTTCCAGAGTTTATTTGCAAAACCCGGAAGGCCTTTCTGAATTCATGTATAAACATAATTAAATGTGAATCAGCAAAAAACAATTGTATCCTAACACTGAGGGGGAGTGCAGTGTGGAACTCTGCAAAGGAATTTAACCACTGGGAGGCAAAAGGTGCTGCGAGAGGCTCAGAGCAAAGTTGCTGAAGATTTATGGCAATAATCGTTTCTGGGGGCAACGCATAAAATGAGCTGTCATGTGTGACTCTTTGAAAAACCTGCTCCTTGATATCAGATTAGGAAGGAAAGACGGAGCCCAAGGGTGAGAGACTTTGTGCACATATCCATGCGCATGAGTGTGCATGGATATGTGCAATGCTAGAGAACACAGAGGAGTTGTTTGATGTATAACTGAAGGCTCACAATGACTCAGTGAGTAGCCTGTATGTAAGAAATGTTATATGACACTAAATGAATTAGTCGACTGTCATAATGACAGAACTGCTCATATTTAATGCGAATAGCAACTAAATTGATTTTTGTTTCATGTTACATTGCATGCGAAGACTGCTAGCATTTTCACATTTTGCCTTTTTACAAATCAAACACGCCTGTTTTTTCCTGGGGTTTGGTTTGTAGAGCAACTTTCATAACTGGGTCATTCTGACACATGGTGGTGTTTTGATCTGAATCGTTTCATCGGAGGCTCGTCGTACGAGGTTATAGTCCTGCTGGAAGGTGAATTTCTGCCCAGTCTTGAGTCTTCTGCAGTATGTAGAGATTGCCCGGTACTTAGCACCAGATCTCAATCTATCCGATCTGTCAAAGGTTTGAGCTCCTGTAAAAGTGAAGTGCTCCTGCGATATGATGCTGTCACCGGCAGGTTTTATGGTGAGAACAATATATTCAGCGTGACGTTGGTTTACCGCCAAATGCAGGGCTCTCACGAGAGCACCGTCTGTCACGTGTTTGCTTGAATCCCACGTAAGAGTTATTCCTTGCCGCTATTCCGTGAAGGCCAGATTTGTGGAACAGCAAGTTATACTGCGAAAACATCAGTGTTGTCTTAGCCATTAACAAACATGAGCTGGTACCTTTAACTCAAAATAAAGGCATTTTGTGTCAAAATTTGGACTCCAGACGTGTACAGCTGTACATACACAAGTCTGAATAGAACAGGTTCATCGGAGAGCATCCCTTAAATCATCATGAGCTGACCAAATACAAGTGCAAAAGAATTGTAACATATTACTTAACACATGTCTGATGCTGCCTTAATAGTAACTCTTTTTACAGGGCTGTTGATTTCTTCTTGTCCTCAAAAATCATCCTGGATGTCGTAACTGCTTCTACCTTAGTGTTCTCCTTCATGACAGTCAGTTTAGGTGAAAGCCAGTATCTGGCAGGTTTGTGGTTCTGTCTTGGTGTTTGCATTTTGAACGATTGATTGAGCAGTTCTCCTCCTGATGTCAGAGGTGCAGCACATTGTTTTATAACCTACATCTGCGTTAACCTTCTCCATAATGTAATCCGTCGTCACACTGTTTGTTCGCTGATGTTTTCTAACAAACCTCTGACACTTTCACAGACCAACTGTCTTAAAACTGAGAATTCCCGAGGATTTAATTTAGGAGCATCAGAGTCAAGAGAGCTCATGAAGATGCCAGCCACATGTTAAAGGTTTTAATTTTTAACAAATGATTAAAAGCCATGCATCAGTTTCATTTCATTTTACGATTATGTGCTGTTATGGTGGTCTGTCGCATAGAATCAAAATAAAAATATGCAAGCTTGTGATTTTATGGAGGAAAATATAGAGAAAGTGCAGAGGGTACGAACCCTTTTGCAAAGCACTGCAAAGTTCTAGTTCCTAAACTTTCCAGAAGCTCATCTTCAAGTGTTTCATGCCACTGTAATCAGTTTGTCTTATGTGTGCGCGTGTATGTGTGTGTGTGGGTGCGAACTAGGAAAAAAGAGTGGAGCATTTAGGTGAAGCTTCGTGGTAAAGCGGTGGGTGCGGTGAACTTCTAACAGTGTTTTGGCCGAGGCCAGGAAACCACAGCTAGTGCATTACCAGACAGAGAAAAACCAAGGAGAGGGTGAGGATGTGTGGGTGTGCATGTGTGTGAAGACCACCCACACTGCAGTGGTGATTTCTTTTCTTTTTTTTTTTTTTTTTTTTTTTTTTTTTCTTTTCTATTCGGAAGAGGTGAAACAAGAAAGCAAGGATGATGACGTTGCGGAATATGAAGAGAGTCGGAGAAATGCTCAAATCGGTGTCGAGGACGCAGGATTGCTCTTTGAATGACTTTGAAGATTTTATTGGGAGTGGCGGCATGCGCATGGCGGGGACAACATCCTGCCTCTGTGGTGGCCATGACAGTAACAGTCGTGTGCGTGTCATTTAGCCATTATGCTGATGGAATGATTCCTATCAGGAGTGACCGGGGGTCACACTGTAAACATCGCCTCTTAGAGACAGAAGTTAGAGAAATTGTATGTGATAAAGTCGAGGGGAGGAAGATTTGAGGGGAAAGCAAACTGAAGTCAGAGAAGTGTGGAAAGAAAAAGACAACGCTCTGTGTGTGTGTGTGTGTGTGTGTGCGTGCGTGTGTGGGTGCGTGTGTGTGTGTGTGTGTTCACTGACAGTAGAAGGTTCTCTTTAGAGCAGTTATCAGCTCAAGCATCAGTGTCCTGGCTCCAGACGTCTCTGTTAGACCCCCCGCCCCCCTCCCTTGGTCTCTCTGTTTGCCTCACCACACCCCCCACCCATACCTATTCTCCTTTCCTCACCTGCTTTCTCCAGCCTGTTTGAGATTGGAGGAACATATATGCCCCAGCTTGTGTGCCTTCAGAGCAGGTGCTGAAGTTGGCCATGCTGCACTAAAGTGTAAATGTACCGTTTCTTAAAAAAAAAAAAACACCCATCGAGTTCACTGCTTGGACCTCAAGTCTGAAGAGAAGAAATGAAGGGTGTGAACTGAAGTCAGATTTTGTAAATGTCCATATGTCAACAGTTGCTCTGGCTGTGAGCCAAACAACTGTCGGAGAGCTAAGAGGCCCATATCAGTGGCCTACACTATCACGGTTAATCTGCTCTGCTGAATAGCGTGTAAAAAGAAGTTATTTCCCTTTGCTTTCCTTCATCCTTTATTATCCCTCATCCGCTCTTTTGTCCCTTCCTTCCTTGACAAAAACCTAAAGTGTTTACTTCCAAGGTGTCAATTCCTTAGCACCTTTCAAGGTTCCCCCGAGGTTCGGTGGCAAGCACTAGCAGAGAAAACCCTTTTCCGCTTGTTAGAAGACGTATAGTCATACCAGAGGATTGGGAGAAAAAAAGGGATAGGCAGTGCATTGGATGGTCCTTTCCTGAAAGTAATCTGGAAGGCTTTTTAAACCCCGCTCAAGGACAGACGGCAGGCAGGTACAGGACAACAATGAGAACAATGACATTTCCCTTAGGAGCCACAGGCGGAGAAGACACTGTGGCCATGGTGTACTCTGCCGCTGCACATCCTGTCCTTTAGAAAAAAAGGCAGAAACCTATCACGACACAAGATCTTTAAGAGAATCAGGATGGCGGCGGGAGAGATCAATGAGGTATCTGTTTGGACAGCATATGCACAAATGTCGTCTCAGGCCAGACACCGCTGTCCTCGCCATTGTCTTCTTGTGCAATTCTGCTCGAATAGAGTCTTGTTTGGGAAGCACGGTTTGGGGTTTCTCCCCTAATCGAACAGAAGGAGAAGTTGTGAATGAAGACGTCGATATTCTGCACCGGTTTAAAAATGTAATTTTAGCAATAGCAACAGAGGAAGTGAACAAAGCCATTTAGTTCACGTTGGTTACGCTTCCAAATATTGAATTACCATTAACAGCCGCCTCCTTCATTTCTATCTTTGCAATGGACGATGGTTGTTTATAGCACAGGCAATTTCTGTTAAGCTACAGAGGGTCAAACTGGAGTATTACATAAGTCACAGGTAAACATTAGAAATTGGGTAAAATTTAAAACCTCCAGGAAGCAATCATTTCTAACTAGTCCAAACTTTCTATATGAAGCAAACAGCGGTGGAGTAGGAACCGGTTCTTTCTAGGCTAAGTCACCGCTGGCTGAATTTATGAATCTGTATGTTTCATGTAATGGCAGTCTGACGCAAGCGTATGACACACAGAGGCGAGGAATGCCCTTCTTTTAATGTGTGGTTGTGTGGTGAAGGGTTGCTTGTGTGCCGGCATGGCCCAGATTCCTATTCAGGCCCTTTCCGATCCTGGGAATCCATGGGAATGTTTGTTTGTGTGTGTGCTCACGGGTATATGTGCATGAATTTGTGCGAAAGGACGAGTCCTTTCATTTTCACCACAGAGACGGCATTGTCCTGTCCCGGGACAAACTACAGTTTTGGTGCAGATGCGTGTATGTTTCAATGACACACATATTCAGTCATTGGTAGCTGTGTTGTTTTTTTTTTGTTTTGTTTTTTTTTTGCTTTGGCATAATGAAATCATCTTTATGGAGAACAATGCTTATGAGCAATGATAAAAACAGACGTAGTTTTATTGTTTCGCAGAAGGCATTGACTATAAAAACATATGTATATATAAAAACACATTTCTTTCTTTTATTTCAAATATCACCTGTTGTCTACTTCCTGTGGTCTTGCTCAAAATAGCTTATCACAAGTAAAAAAAAACTGATATTTGCTGATTAATTAGTCAAACTAAGTAGAGCCTGCAGTCAGATGCTAAACACATATGCCACTTGTGGCTTGCAGTGGTTTCCCGAAACCAGTTATTTCCTATACCATGACTGGCTGAGTTTTGCGTGACTAGACATATTTCTTCTCCTGTAAGCAAGGGAAGCACATAGTGACCTTTTTTCAAGGGAACTCCCTGTCAGTGTGCAGAAACGTGAGGATGTGAGAGTGCTGGCTTGCTTTTGAAATCTCGTCACTCTGGCACTTTCTCTGATTTATAATCAGAAGGACTTCAAAACATAGAAACAGTAGGCAAGAAAATTTGTTAAAAAATTGATGACATCAGTGAACCTTTGTAAACAGTAAAAGAGAACAATGGTCCCAAGATCAGGAATCGAACCTCACACAGCTGCACTGAGGACTAATAACCTTTATATATGAAGAGGAGTACTGCACTGGCTCTGGATGATGCAAAGTTGTATCTTTTTAAACCGCTGATACACCTTGAGACTTGAAGCTAACCAATACTTATTGAGTACAGTTATTTTTCAAGATTCAAAAATAATAACCCCACAATTATCGGACATAAAGGAGAACGCGAGCGGCAGTGTTGACAGCAGGGTGTGTAAGACACAGACTTCTAAGATCCTTCCCTACATCTCAACATAGGTCTGTCTGTCTCCATCTACCTATCTGTAAGATTGCTGGCCGGGTCTGCTGAGCAGAGTGGTTCATGTCCGACTGGCAGTCTGCAGGTGATGACTAGCGAGAGCTAATGATACTTAATGCTTCTTACAACAATGGTCTCACATACACACGCGCACACGCATTCACACACTTTCAAGATCTTATGGGGCGCATTGCATGTGAACATGTTGCACAAGCCTGAGAGGGTGTATTAACATAAATACATCCTTCTTCCGCGCACAGAAGAGCTGCTCGTGTGTAAAGGTAGATAATGCATCAGTGTTTCCCAGAGAGAAGTAATTATTGTTATTGTTATTAACCTTTATTTCACCAGGAAAATCCCGCTGAGATTAAACATCTCTTTTGAAGGAGAATCCTGGCCAAGACTGGTAGCAATAAACAGTTTACTGAACATTCACACCAAAAAGGGAAGTTGAAATGAGGATCAGATCAGATCAGATAAATAAAAAGGTCTGATTGATGCAAGTGCGCTATAATTATGAAACAGTTACAAATATGGATAAATATCAAACAAAGAGTAAGCCAGTTAAATTGACAAAAAAAAAAAGAATGGAAATATGACATTCATGTCTTTCTGTAAGACCTTAAAACCTTTTAATATAAGCAGTTGGGTCATGAATAACTGGCACCTCAACATATTTGTACAGCAAAATGATGATTATTGAGAATGGTAGAAATGGTAGAAAGATGAGAGTTTTTATAAACAACTCTCATCTTAAAACATGAATGTATGGACTCCTAGTATTAGTGTCTTAATTATTTCTTATCTCTATTTTGGATGACGTTCCCCGCTGCAAGGCCGCTGCAAATGCCGCTGCAAATGCCGCCAGACTTGTTCATGTCTCTATTACATGTCTGAGAAGGAATAAAAGGGGGAATCTGGATTTTTATACGTGTGGCAAGAGGCCAAGCTAAATCTCTTTAAACCAACAGCAGCCACATGCCTTCATTGGAAGGAGGTAAGATTTCATCAAGTGCTGATCAACATTCTGTTCTAGATATTATCCATGGGTGCCCATAAAATAGACGGCACAACTGCGATGATCACGGCTCTGAAAATGCATGAGCAGAGGTGGACAGATGCCAGCAATGGAGTTGAGTGGTTTTCTAAAAAAGAAAAAGAAAAAAAAAAAAAAAGAAAAGAAAATGCATTGTCCTCCTGTTTCTGCCATTCAACCAAATGAAGTCATAATAGAGGATGACATTAATACTCATGAGGTTTTCTTTTACTGTTGGACTTTCTGCAAAGAACTGAATCAGCATGAAAGATGAAAAAGAAATGAAAAGAGCTGGTTAGCTTTATTAGCCAAGACTGTGCACAAACGAATCATTTGTCTTAGGATTTATGTTCTTAACGTGAAAAGACATTAAGAATTGATACATAAATAAGTATTTAAACTGAAAACACCTGTGCAAGAAGTTATCCTGCAGTTAAGTTTGTAATCTTTTCCAGGTATTTGTAGCATCAGCAAATGCTTTTATTCTTAACCTCATAGATTTCATGATTAGAAAGCTATTAAAACCAGAAAAAAAATAAATAAATACTCTACTTGCTACCTCGACTGATTAGTGGGCAGGGCAATGCATGCTTCTCTGCCTCCTAAAGTCATGGCCTACTCACAACAGCTGCCTGTCAGTCCTGTCCACATATTGGAGACAGTTGTACGTTGTGTAGCACCGACTGTTCCAATGCTTCCTGTTCCATTACTGAAGTGCTTGACCTTTCACCCCTCCCTCCGCTCTATCTCATGACAGGGTGCGTGTGTGTGTGTGCGTGTGAGTGGGAGGACAGGGAGCGGACGTAGAGCGTGTGCGTGCACGTGGTTATGTGCGTGTGCTGTATACCAGGGTATGAATAAGTCCCAAAGGGCACGAGGACGTTTCCCATGACATGGCCTTAGACTAAACAGCCGTTCTCTCCACCCAGACATCCGCCTGCCATTCTCCCCCGAAACCGCAGCAAGGCGAGAAGAGCACAAAACATGGAGCCATCTCTCGTTTTTTTTTTTTTTTTTTTTTTTTTTCTCTTCATCCCCCCGCCGTGTTTCCTGGCACTTTTGTAGGCGGGTCCTCACCGTATCGCTCCTTGTCCAGGTGAAAGACTTCTCCCTCGCCCTGTCCCTTTAGTCTTTGTGCCCCGTGAATGAGAGACAGAGAGAATAAGAGAGGGAAAGATAAAGAGAGAGAGCATTTTGGACACAAAGGCTGGTGTACCCCTCCCAGGAAGTCTGGGAGAGAGGGAGAATGAAAAAAAAAAAACATCTTCAGAGGAAGGAGGAGGGAGAAAGGCATTGTGCCCTCCTTCCTGACTCTTTGTAAGTGTGTATACGTGTGTGCAAGCTCGTGTGTGACCAACAAGAGAAACTGAATGCCAGCGCAGTCAGTCTATTCAGATTGGGGAAAAAAAAAAAAAAAAAAAAAAAAGAAAAAGCAAACACACTTAAACCTCACCCTTGCATACAATACACACATACACAAACATGCTGTTGTGCACACAACCATTTAGAGCCTCTTAAAGGCAGCACCCAAGCGCTGACTACCAGTGGCATTGTGAGGAATAAAAGATCCTCTTTCATCGTGCCTTTACTGTTTCAAAGCACTAAGTGGAGAGGATCAGACTGAATCCAACTGAAGACATCGCTATCATAATTACTGTAAAAGACAGTCAAGGTGCGGCTCAAGCAGCCCTGCTGCAGAAGTCATGCCCTCTGGCTGCTGATTTTCGCTGAAGATCTATTACTCTAATGTTTCTCACATCTAAGCTGCCTTCAAAGGGAGTGAGCTTACTGCCATTATTGGCTGTTTGTCGGCTAAATATCTCCACCTGAGGAATGGGGTAAGGGATTGACAGAGAAGCGCGAATAAAGATGGAGAAGACGAGGAAGTGAAAATAACGGCCTTAGGTTATGGTGCTTTTGATTTGGGGTGTAAGTGTTTTAGATGTTGTACCTACATGTAGCGTTATGATTTTCTTTCAAAACTTGTCACATTTTGACAGCTCTAGCGTTTCCAGACATACTATCTCGGCATAGAAGCATTATGTGGAAGGAAAGGTCTTGACTGTGGCCCACTTGATGCAAAACAATTTTAATAAGCTCCAGTATCTATATTGGGAATGCAAATCTGGACTGTCTAGAATATTGAATGATTTGAAATATTTTGCAATAGACTCCATTTCAGTTGAGGTTCTGACCTTCATTTATCAGAGTTCACCATTATTAGACGTGAAGTAATGGCCCCTGATTAATCGAAACAACTCGGCGATTGGTATGAAACTTCCCAAAGCAAGCAATTTTTTTTTTCTTCACATTTAAAAAGTTGGCCACAAAGTGGTTGCTTGGCCATACACATAAAGTGATTGGTTAGACTACGTTTGCACTGAGATTATACTTTTTTATGATCATGTGAATGGAACTTTGCAACATTCAGTGTCTGCTCACTCTCGAGATTACGGCAACCCTGTGGACTCGATGTCTTCGTTTGTAGATCTCTCACGCTGAGAATTTGATTTGTTGATTATTTATTAAAATCATTGTTCAGGTTGGTGTTGTAACAGAGTCTGCCATTGGTTATCAATACACTGTTTCACAAAAGACTTCAAGTCCGACTGAAATATCTTCTGGCAGTGTGTGTGATTCATGAAAGGACTGAGGAGTCGGTCTGAGTGCTGTCATTGCCATAGCAACCATATGCCGCAAAGCTCACCTGGCTTCACAGATTCAGAGTGATTGTAGAAATCATTGATGGTCTGCTTTCCTAAACCCACACATTGACGAGACAGAACAGACTGATGGAGTTTGTGGGTTGTTAGTTATCACCTTTAGTACGACTGTTTCTCCAGTCAACCCAACATCACCGCTGTAAACCAATTCATTTTTCATGCTTAACCTTGTTTAACCAGGTTAGGATACAGAGATCCAAGCCTGCTAAACCTCCTATGAGTTAGTTCAAAAACATGATTATTTTTTATGTTACTGACTAGAGAAACTGTTCTCTCTTTGTGCAAAGCTTTTCAATTAGTAATGCCTGACATAAAATAAATATATATATATATTGGTCAAAACATTTGGCTCTGTTCCTATACCTCATTCAGAATTTCTTTTAGGGATCATTGAACTTCCATGCACACTGAAAAATGATGCTTGAGTGGTAGAGGGAGATGTTACAGTGAGTGGTCTTGCCAAATGATTATGACTGATAAGCTGGAATTCAAACAAGCTGCAAAGCTTTTCATGAAAAAAAAAAAACTTTTCTCTGCTCAGCTTTGTCTAACCGATGCATGTCACTAAACACTAACACTAAAATCCAAAAACAAACACCTGGTGGTATCTGGCCTGATCTGTGGGCGTATTCACTCACCAGGGTGGTCTGTCAAATACGCCCAGAGTCTGGAGTACACTTCTCATATGATGTGGCCAGTTGCTGTGCTGTGCTAAATCACCAGCTCTTGTCAGCGAGGCTTCAAGTTTTAAAACTGGCAACAATGGAGCTAGGGGCACATTCACACCCACACACACACGGCCTTTGATCATGGTGGTGATAACATACTTCAGTAGTTCTGTTGATGCCAAAGTGGAAATTTGATAAATCACATTATTGTAACTACACAACTTGTGTAACTCCATGCTCCAATTGAAATTTAAAACACGGATGCACAGAGAAAGGAGTGTTAGAGATAAAGAGTTATAAAGAGCAACTGAAAGGGCCAAGGCTCATGAATGGAAATGTGCTTCTACTTCTTCTTACTTTTGTTCCTCCCTTAACACAAGCTCTGTGCCATGGATACACTATCAATCACAACATAAAGCAGTTAAATACCCGGTGTTTTATGTTTGTTCCAATGCCAAACCTTTTTTTTTTTTTTTTTGCACATTCTCGTGTGCAAAAGTGTACCCACTTAGTGGAAGAAAGACTACACTATCAATCAAAGCAGAATCTCAGATCTGAAATGGGAAAATGTTCAAGTCTTTAATTTCTCGATAACTAGCTCACCGTTCCTCACACGCTACTGGGTTCAACTCAAAAAATGTAATGTAAGCACAATGGAATAGAATGCCTTTCACATGAGGGCGAAAACGATCATTTGGTTCTTTACTCAGCTGACAGCCTCAGTGAACCCTGTCAGACATCAAAGCAAATAACCTTAACTCAAGGCTGAAGGAAACAAAGTCTGAACAAACTAACCGTCAGAGAAACCAAAGGCCTCGGAGCAAGTGTCGCCACCCTCAGGGCTTAACAGGTAACACGTGGAATTCAGCAGTTGTGTAACACCAGAGGGCGCTGTTTTTTCTATGAGCACACCTTAACCTCTGAGGTCATGTGATTTGTCTGATACGAAGAAGGCATGCTTTCTCTTTGGGGTTTTTTCACCATTGTGGTTTCAGTGTTAAATTACATTAACGACAATAGCGACTTCCTAAGTAGCACTAAAAGAGCTGTTTCATGAGCTACTTTCTGGCCACCTTCTGGTCTTTTAAAGGCCAGAAGGTGGCTGCAGACTTGTCACCAGTTGTCACCAAACAGAAGTCTAATAAACTCAAACTTCTGTTTGAGTTTATTAGATCTTATAGTATTTAGTCTCAAGCCATTTGTACTAAGGCTGATTTGCCATAAACTGATTGATATGTGGCTGTTGAGTAAAATGGAATTAGGTGCAAGTTGGTTTGGTTTGAGGCCTTTTGGTCTTCGTCCATGTTGTTTGAGGCCATTTGGCTGATGGGATTTGGTCAGAGGATGTTTTGCCTTGAATCGTTTTGCCTGTAGTCACTTGGTTTCACACCATTTTGTCTGAGACATTGCAGGTTGAGACCGTTTCACCTAATGCCGGGATGATGCTGTTTGGTCTGCGGCTGATTGCCTTCAAGCCATTTGTGCTCACGGCATTTGGTCAGAGCAAATTCTGCCTGAAATTGTTTATTCGTTTCAGTCTGGTGGGATTTTTTTCCACGTTTTGGTTGAGACCGTGTTGCAAATCCTTGGGTAGAATCAACAACAGGAGAATAAGAGGACCTGTTAAGAGTTGCTTTTCAGAGAGTGTAGTGATGAGCAGTTGTCTGGTTTCTGTGATGCAAACTCTGCTGAGGAGTCTTTAGTTTGTCCTTCAACAGTCGAGGGAAATCTAAGCAGCGGTGCTGCTTTGTGAGACCCTTCTTGTTGAGAGATGGGTTCTTCTACAGGCAACATCAGACTGCTGAGTGTGATGGCTAAGATAGGGCAAAAACAATTCCCTGCTGAATTCTCTCATAAAAAATTAAGGGTGCAAACCACATGTGCTTCCATTCTGTCTCCCCCCACACACAGCAGTCTATTTCTACGGCCCAGCAGCGTCGCTTGTCTGTGATGTGGTGAAAGGGTGACCAAGAACTGTAGCCGCCACATCTGCAGACCCACTGGGAAACAATGGGGGTGTGAAAATGAGCGACAGACATCTTACCACACGCACCACAGCCACCTATAAATGGAAGTAATATCATAAGGCACAAGCAGACACAAATACTGACACTCTGTGTTTCTCTCTCGCACACAAAAGTCGCACAGTGGAGATGTGCATAAAATGAGGGACAGAGAAAACCAAAATTCTAACTGTGAAACTCCAATACACCACACAGCCTGAGAAACCTTTAAGCGCCCTTTCTCTCAATTCTTTTTGCGGCCGTTTGTTTGCGCTGAAAATATCTGCACGTCACAGCGCCAGCCGACACAATGCACATGTGGTAGTCATCAATCATAATTATCATGGTTTAAAAAAGCCACAGCTGTTATTTGATTTTAAAAACAAGCCATAACACAGTGCCTTCCAACGATACGTCAAGTTGTCAGCGGAGGCCTTGGCCTGCGCAGCAGAAACGTCTCTCTCGAGCTTCCCAGTGAGCTTGCTGGAGCGCACAGCCGAGCTGAGCTGCATTCAACCTTTTCCCCATGACTCACCAGCTTTGTGTCTTTATTTTTAAACCTTTCCTTTCTGACTCTCTCTTTCACTTCATTACGGCGTGCTTATTCTGTCTGAGAGCGCCGGCAGTTACGGACTTCACACAACGCTTGTTTATGGCTTCTTTAATCAGGCCCAGATAATGTGGAGTTGTCTCCATCTGTGAGCACATCCCCAGAAACAGGCTGGATATGCCTGAATGGGAAGTGTGTGTGTGTGTGTGTGCGCACGGGTGCGCGTGTGCGTGTGTGTGTGTGTGTGTGTGTGTGTGTGTGTGTGCAGCGGTGCTTTGATGATTCTTCTAGAATGCTCTAATAAATAGTTTGCTAAGTAGATTATTTGCACACATGCGATAAGCAGCATTGAGGTGTGTGTGTTTTGTTTCCTGAGGCCAGGCACACTTTTGGTGTCGTGATGTCACACATTTTTTTGATATAATATCAGTGGCATACACCAAAATTTTAGGGGGGCACCTTGTGTGGCATATGGAAATGCCGGATGACTTGGGAAACAAAAAAATAGTATCAAACAAAGGACGCTTGAGAATTTAATGTGATTGTGTTTTCAGTTTCAGAACAGGAGATTTGAACTCGCAAATCCTTTCTGAGTAAAGTCACCCTTAAGTTAAATATGAAGGCTTCATCCCATTGATGATGCCCTTATCAATGGCGACAAGAGAACAGAAGAAGGCTGAAAGTGCGCACTAATGGAAATAGACATTTTAATGACGGCACAAAACATTTTTAACAATAAAAAAAAAAAAAAGCAATACTGTTGCTGCTGCAGAATTGAGAGTTAGCAAGACAGAGCCTCCGGGAATGACAAACCATAGAACTCTTCAGACTGAGATTTCTGCAGAATTCTTGCTATTTGTTTGATTAGACAAACAATAAATTTGTTTGATCAGACAAACAAATAGCAAGAGTGTCTGAAAGAATCAGATACGTCATGTCTGATTCTTTCCTTGTGCCAGGTCTCAACTAAAAAGTAGGACAGACTCGAGGTTTGCTCAAACAATCCTGCTACCGAGAAAGTTTGGTTCACGAAGTAAGTTGTGGTAGCAAGTTGACTTGGGATAACAACAGCTATCTGGCTTCCCCAAACCAAAAACCCGGGATATGCACATAGTTACCCCGGAATTAACTGAGGATTTTTACACTTATTCCACTTTTGAAACGGGACACCGTTTGCTCGGGTGCGGCACGCAGCACGCTTCTGTGTCCACCTATCTCCTTTGAGCGCTGTGGTTCACGGTGAGAGAGGCGTGGCTTGTCATTGTGTGTTTGTAGGCGAGTGTTGTAATATAAGCTTTTAAGTCCAGAACTGCTACTTGGGCCACACAGTACACACTGCAAAAACAATCAAAAGAGGCGGGGCAAACAACTATTTTGATAGGACACTTTTTCGTCCAGTAGAAAACGGACTGGTGCTCTAGCACCACCTAGTGTCTATGTGTGCATGCTCCTGCTTGGAAACTTTGTTAGGACTTCAGACTTAACACTTCCGTTCAAGTGAAACGAGAGCAGGAACAACATTTAACAGAAATGCAGCAATGGAAATGCAGTTACTCTGAAATGTTCCAGAAATCCTAAATTAGGTAATCTTTTGACTTTTGGCAGGACAAACAGTAATGTGCTTCACAAATTAGACATCGATCTGTGGAAAAGGGTGACGTGATTAGACGAGAGCCATATACAAATGATATGAAATATGTCACAATAACAGTCACATATTTTCATGTTTCTTAGTTTAAAGTTAATTGTTAATAATGTCATATTATTGCACTTTCATATTTGGAGATTATCTGGAGATCCTGTAAAAATAGCTTGACCTGCTTCTTATTCAGCAATGTATGCCTCGCCGACAAGGGACAATGCATCTGGTTTTATGAAAATCTGGGGGGGAAAATTTGATACAAGAACATTCACAGGAAGGCTAATAAGTATTCAGAAACTTTAGAGTTTCAGAGAGCTCTTTAGCTCTTAAACTAATGACAGCACACACTGCAAAACCCAATAGCTCACTAGAACCTTAGAGACAGAGATTTAAATAGGACACTACATTTTGAGTTTCTAATCTTTGGTATTTTTCTGGTGCCTTTGATTCTAATTTCAAGGATTTATGGGTTCGATACAAAGACATTTTCCATGCTCTTCAAAGGGGATTAAGAGCTTTTTTGTTTTTAAAAAGTCAACCCATTCCTAGGGATTTGCTTATTTTCTTAAGAATTATTTAAAATTATAGCACCATGGAAGAATATTTTCCCGAAGTACGTTGCATGCTTTGTTTATGCTTCATCTCAAATTTCGATCCTGCAAGGTTTGGCTTTCAGGTGCTAAACTTAATCAGTCAACTCATTTCTCAGCTCAAGAGAAAGACCGATAGAGAATGTGGCTGATATCTGATGAGGCAACATTTCAAGGTGCCTGGGGTCATTGGAAGTATACAGAGAGCTTGGGTAACACAAACATGTCGAACAAATATCCTGTTCCTTCTTAAACATCTTCCAAATTTTATTGAATGTTTCTGTACATGGATTATTTCCGCTGCTTTTGCAGTCTCCGTTCCTCCCTTGTTTCATTGGCCCGATCCTCCTGGACAGCACCCACTGTCAAAGCACTTTATGGTGCTCCATTTGATAAATCTGTGCAGCGCTTTATGTTTGGCTCGCAACCAACAATCCAAGTGGTGGGGGCTGTGTTTCTAATAAACTTTATTAGGCAAGTAGATTAAAATTTGATGAGCAGAAACTAAAAGAATGCACATAATTCACTTCAGTTGAATGCGCTTGACGATTACAAATCTCCGACTTCAGCTCTGCTCACATATGCATCCTTGACAAATGCATTAAACTCTCTGTAGTCATAGCCAAGAGTCTTTGTAACAGGAAATTCTCATGCAAAGGAAAGTACCATGCCATTATGATATCTTCATAAGAAAGTAATAAATGCAAGCAGACGATGTAAAAAGGCAGACAGAAACATTAAGGACTGGCTGCTCATCCCCCCACAAGAAAAGTCCATCTCATTGGTTAAAGTTGAATGTTAGACTCCAATCAAGTGTCCAAATGTCGACAGTGGACAGTTGCCTTAAAGTGATTTGCTCAGGACTCCCCAAAAGTTGACTTTGACAGATCATCATACATGATCTGTCATCATGTATGATGATAGATCTATTCAGCCTCCCGGCCATCTTGGTTGATTAGACAAACAAATAGCAAGAGTGTCAAAACTCACAACTGCAAAGTGCTTCCTAAAGCACAGTTTACGCTTGCGAGCCTGGTGGTCTGCCATTATGAGTAATGGTTAGTGTCATACACATATGGAGGCGCACACACAGATGAAGCTGACTGTCAAAGACTCAAGCAAGACCCCAAAGGGCCATGAAAGCGCAGAACTGGTGACGCAACACCTCCCTGCTTTCATTGTGTTTATCAAACAGACAACTTTACATGACTGGGGCCATGCGAATACACATGTTCCCTTACTAAAGTCTGAGTCATTAGTTTGTCTTGAAATGTTAAAAAAAAAAAAAAAAAGGTATTTGTGTTTTGAAAGTTTCTCTATCTGCGCGTCCTGCACTTTATTATTTCACCATAATGCAGCTGCATCAACACTCACCACGAGACACTCATTCTCACGTCAGCGTAGAAACAAACTGCGTCTGTTAGAGCAATGAACAAAGAGGGAGGGTGGTGGTCTCCCAGAAAACCTGAGGGGGGAAAAAAGAGGAGTAATCAGAGAGGGAGAAGGAGAATGGAAGAGGTAGATATAAGGGGAGCCTAAGGGGGTCAGATGTGAAAGAGAGTAGTGAGACATCTGGAAAAGAGAAAAAGTCCACAGGACAAGGAGGAAATTGCAGCTGCCCAACAGTGATTCATTGGGGAAAATTCTCTTCAGCATCTCCCTCTTCACCCTTTTGTCCCCCGACCTCCCTAACTAACCCCCCAACCTCTTCCCGTCCTGCTCCTGCTACAAATGACATTTTGCCAAGTGAAAACACATTTTATCGTTTTTGTTTTTTGTTGTTTTTTTTGTTTTTTTTCCACATCACACAAATAATATAAGGTATGCATTGATGCTTTTCCATTTTGTGCCTCCAGGGATCTCAGTATGAACAACATCAGCGAGATCCAGCCCAGAGCCTTCCATCGACTGCACCTGTTATCAGAACTGTGAGTACAAAATCATTCAGCTCACACTTAGCTTATGAAACCCCTCTGTCAGAATTTACACTTGACAAGAAACAGACATTTCCTGAGCAGTTGATATGAGCAGACCTTGGAGATGGGGTTGATGGGTCTGGCTTGCCTCTGATCTCTCCCACTAAGAAAGTGCCTGCAGCAACACGCTAGCAGATTTTGGGATGGTGGTAAAAAAAAAAAAAAAAAAAAAAGGAACAAAAGGGAACCGGATAGTCACTTGGAGAGGGAATGCAGTCCTTAAAATATTTATAGGTTATGTTTTACTGTCCAAAGTACTGCTTTCGTCTTCTACCTTGACTTATTTTTCAGACAATGCGGCAGAGAAAAATACACTTGTAGTCATGAATATTAGCCAACATAGACACAATATAGCTTGAGGTCGGTGTAATGTACTTATATAAGCAGCACTCCAAGTTAAAAGAAGAATGCTTATGAATAATTGTTAATCCTTAGTGTACATGAATACGATAATACGCAGCTTAATATTTCTTGTCCGGTACAGTCACTGAATATTTTTTTTTCATAATGTCCATAACACCCGAATTTCCTTTGGCTTAATCCGGAAAACTATATTTCTGTGCATTTTTACAAATGCACAGTTAAAATTGGCGCTCAACTACATGCATGCAAAAAAACCTAAGTGCTGTTATGGACCTACATTTAACTAGCACTAAATCGGTGCAGTCACATCTTTAAACATTGCTATAAACGTTTAGTATTGAAGCAGAACATTGGGGAAACTAGCGCAAGCTTCTGTTTTCAGTCAGTCTGGTTATTGTCGACACAGGTGTTTGTGCAAAATCAAAATCAGGAAGGGGCAGCTCATTCAAAATCCTGCTGCCAAATGCCTCTGGACCAGTCGTCTCATTAAAGAAAGGTTTTCTAAGAGTCCACCTCCGTGTCTGTGCTTCTCAGCTCTAAAACAAACTCCCTGAAAACCAGAGACGGGCAGGTGGCTCCTTTAAGTTACAAATTAAAACACAATTGTTTACTGTCGCTTTCCGATTAATCCTCAGGACTTTTTTTACACATGCGTGCTTTAGCCCAAATCAGTTGAGTTGATTGAGCTGTGGCTTTTTCCCTGGTGGTTTGGTGTCCTTTCATACAAAGATTCTTCCAAGTGAACTAAATCCTTTCGCTGCAAACCACGAGAGAACATCCAAGCTGTTTATTGGTAAGGTGTGTCCAGGGCAGAAGTATCAGATGTAAATGCAGAAAGCAGATGCTGTGTCATGAGCTGGTAGAAAGAACATAAAACTGATTATTTAATCATATAATTAGAGTACTATTTCAGGCATTCAGCTGAGAGGTACTGAATGATTTTGAGGCGACGTCTCAATGCGTTGAGCTTTGCACAAAAGAAGCGCGACTTTCATTTATTAGTTTACCTACTGTACTGAGTCCTGGCTAAAGGAAAACATTTGGATCATCTTTGCCATCCACATCTGTTATGTCTGTTCTCAGTCGAACCACATAGAGATCATTTGGAACCGTACTGACACCCGAAGGAGGTGGTCTGAATACGCTGGCATTGAAACCTGTCAACTGTGTTTACAAACTGCACCAAGGAGGGAAATTTACCCGAGCTGGCTTTGATTGTGAAAATATTAGTTTGTTTATTTTTTTTTAGTTCATTTTTTTAATCACGTATTACGTATAATTGGTATTTTGATGCCAAAAAGCTATTATATAAGGATTAAATTTCTTCTGAAAGTTAGCTGTGCTTTGTTTGTCCTGAACCAATTTGATCTGTGAAAACAGAGTTTAAAACTTCTTGAAACTGTTGGCTGCTGCCACAGCACAGCCTTCACAGTCTTAGGAGTTCCTTCACATGAACAGATCTTTAATGTTTGAATATTTCCACACCGGTGTGAAAACACTATTTTCAATATATTCAATCCTATATGACATTATGTTTGTGTCTTAAGAAAGAAAGCCTCTAGTTTACAATGTGGAACATTTAGCAAAGAAATGCCCACAACCTTTTGAACGTAGACTCCAGTGACATTAGCAATATTTGATCTGACGCTCAGCATATCTGAGCTAAGTGCCTGTTTAAGGAAAAAAATATATATATATATAAATAACAGCTTGAAAATGTTCCCTCAGGTTGTGAGTGTGAGCATGTCACTCTTCTCAACTGTTTTTTTCCTTGAGTCCTGCAGTGTGTGCGTGTAGAGCGGACCTGGTCTGTGGGCATGCGTGCGCGGGTGTGTGTGTGTGTGTGTGTGTGTGTGTGTGTGTGAGCTGTGTGTGTTTGCACAGCACACTGTTTTCTTTACTAATTCTTGCAGCTGCAGTCTGTGAAGCATGAGATGACGGTGATGATGGTGATCGTGGAAAGAATGAATGACTGAGTAACTACTTTCTCCACTTTGAGCCATTTTCCAACTGTCCTTTACCAACAGAACAAAGTAGAGTATTTTTTTTATTTTATTCATTTATTCATTTTTTTTGACAGATGTTCAGAAATGCAGTTCTGAGCATCTGTCAACCAAAACGTCTAAAAGAACAGATATCGGTGTTTGTCGGACAATAACAACCACAGAAACAGGGTTACATTGAACATAGAAGCTGACATTTGTCTGCCCTTGGAGAATTAAGGGAATGCATTCTTGGACTGAGCCACACCTGCAGAATTTGTCTAGAGCCGGTCTTCTAAATGTTTTACAACCACGTTGATCTCGCTTCGCCTCTATTGCTATGGAATTCTGACACTTTATGGAGACATTCAGCTGCTGTGTACTTCTTCCAAGGAGGATGTTTCCACTCTAAAGCCAAGGTATGTTGCTTGGCCATTTTCTGGAAATGTGCTGAGATGAGGAAGATGATAATAATGGTGTTCCAAGGCAGGGAGAAATATAACATTGCTGTTTTTATTTTCACATCCACTTCTGTCTAGACAGTTTAGAGAGATGAGTTAAAGCAGACAACTGTAAACCGATTATAATTGAGACAACTTATAGTGATTAGCAAAACAAACCAATGGTCTAAGGTGGGCTGCTTTTGCAACAGGCAGCTTTTGATGTGGGGACTATCACACAGGATGGTAGCAGAAGGAGAGGCGAGGGCCAGGCGTGTTGTGACTGGTAGAGTGGTAAACTGTTTGATGTTGGGCTGCACCTTACTGCCCGCCCCCCTCGCTCTGTGTTTTCCTCCCTTCCAATTAATTCTATAGCCCCCTCTGTTCACTTCACTGCAGGTTATTACAAGCTGGAAATCTCTGCCTTTGATATTGCTTTTCTCCCTTTTGCTTTCCCCACATTTTTACAAACCAAGCAAAGCAATCAATACAAATCTGCTTTTGGCAACCGACTTGGATCTAATGGAGAAGCGAGAGAGTCAGATTTGAGGAGCGTTGGAGTGTCGATGAAAAATATTGCTAATTAAGCAGAACCATTTTTAATCTTTCTGCTCAGTTCTCCCCCTTACGATATGAAAGTACAAACGTTTAATCTTTGTTTGATTCACCGAAACATCAACACTTTGTCTTTCAAACCCTATCATTGCCTCTAATTGCCCTTTTTTTTTTTTTTTAGTTCTACTTTATTGATATCCAGTGCCTTTTATTAAGCTTTCTCTTAATGCTTTGATCAGTGAATCGTCTCTTAATTTACACTCAGACCTCAGTGACACGCAGCATGAAAGGAATAAACTGAGAGGTGGATGGTTTAATGAGAGGGCAGAGATGCCCACACTTAAGACACACTAACTGCTTACTTGTCTGCCTGATATTTCAAAGACATCCCCGTCTTTTTGGTTGTCTGCTCTGATATCAAAGATGGCCTACCTGGTTCGCATCAAATTGCAACTAGGAGGCAGAAGGGGGATGGTTGCCCTGTAAAAAGCTCTTCCTGTAATCCACTTTAGAAGGCGACAGTGGTTCCAGCCTATCATCTTTATCAAAGTCTCCACACACCGTGGAGCCACAGATCACATTTCACTTTTCCTTCTGTTTTTTTTTGGCTCTCCACAAAATCGCCAGGTTTCGTCAGGTCTCATCGTATGTAGCCATCAATCAGCTACATTTGGTAATTTTACAATAAAAACAGGGATGATTTGACGCCCTCACCAGACTCTCTGCTTTTTGTTTTATTGCCATAGGAAGCTATGTTGCCTAAGGCGAATAACTCTCCCGCATCACCTTCCTACCCATTCATTTTTGTGGTATGTATAATTTGACCACCAGCTGATGTGAGAAAAAGAAAAAAAAAAAAGAGTGGGTGTCGCAGCTCTCTGCAGTTACCACTGTTACCTACACAGCTCCAACTTAAATTTCACAATCACCCAATACCATCCTTAAATCCAAAGAAATACTACGAAAGTGAAGACGATCTTAACTCTCCACGAAATGAACTTGAAACTAAAACATGACCTACTTTCTGATTAAATCAGTCATTTTTTCTGAGCCCTGGAGTCACTGAAGCATTCAACAGACATATGCCTTGCGCATATGCACTAATTAAAGAAAGGCAGAAACGGATATGCTTTTTTTCTAGATGCATTTTTTCAGTACTCCAACATTCACAATGTGACAGCAGCCCAATATGGCCATATAGGAAAAACTATTTGACAAAGCAGCTGTTTTTTTTTTGTTTGTTTGTTTGATTTTCTTTTCCATTTTCTCAAATTCAATTTTGCAAATTTGCACATGACAGCTTCATTTCTTGGTCTAAAACTAAGGTGTTATAAATCTAAACTTGTCTTGACCACAAACAGGGCTTAGAAATATTCATCCAGCCTCGTAAAACAGCTTCAGCAATCACTCTTTCTGCAACGCAGTTAAAATGTAAGAGGAATGAGATCGGGAGAAGAAGCCAGAGCTACCCTGCTCCACTTCTGTACGATAAGATTGTCTGCCGATAAGCCAGGAATATGACGCGGCCGGGGTTTGAGAGGTTATGATATTGGCTTCGTTGATGCTCCAGGTGCAGCCCGCAGCTGGGATTATCAAGGTCAATTAGAAGTTCTCATTTTAAAGCTGCCAACATGACCATTTGTCTGCAAGTCTATCTCTGAGAAACACACAGCCTCTCACACAGAACAGACACTCCTGCCGTGTGTGTTTCACTCCCACAAATTTGGAGGTTAATGACAGGTTAAGTGGTTTACCTTGAACTGAGGGGTCAAACACCAGTAAGGCTGCCATGGTCAGACTTTTACTTCTATGTGTCACAAATGAGCATGCCCAAATAGAAGTCGCTGCTGTGCAAACTGGTGCGTTCTCAGATAAGTCCTGTTTAATCTCTCCGTCTTCTTTCATCGTCAGCGCCTATCACTCACCAACGCTCTGCTTTTCTTCTATCACTATGCAAGATTGGATCCAGCAAAAAAAAAAAAACGATCTTGTTTTTCGTCCTTGCTCTCTAACTCTTTAATCTGTCAGTTTGTTTATTATTCTGAGGCAATAAGACGCGGCGATACGTAGGATAATCAGCAGTTGGCATGCTTCAGTAAAGTGCTCGTTGATTAGCGCTGATAGCAGGGTGGTCTCACCTTCATGAGAAGCAGCGCCACTCCTGTTTTTCTCTCCCCTGTACATTTCAACACCACTGTCCTCTGTTATTTTACATATAAATCATTTTAGCAGAGCTGTGCCGAGGTGGAGTTTTTAATCCATGCAGAGCAGGGGCCAAGAACAATTCTAGCAATCCCCAAATCAAATTAAAAGCAAAAACAGTCGGAGCCCCGGTTTGACAAGTGCGAGGCGCCTTTCATTAGAATGAGATTGATGTGGAACGACTCGAAGCCCGAGTGTGGAACATTCACTCAAACGTGCAATCTTTCACACACAAAAATGCACACACTCATACCATGGAAAGAGTTGGTCCATGGCAACTGTCGGTGTTCGGCTGATGTTCTTTTTCCCCCCCCCTTTCTTAAATATTCATCTTCACTTTTGACACAAATTATCTGTTTGACAAACAAAGTCTGAAAATGGAGAAGGAAAAAAAAAAAAAGGCCAAAGTGTAATTCCAGACTTTTAATTTGGATTCTGTGGTTCTTTGGCTTGATGCAATTATTATTTTTCATCCAGCACATACACCACTGATCTCCACTCATGGACAATAAACAGCAATTAGCCAATGAGATAGTGTGTTTGTCGTTTTATGTAAATATGTGTAATGACAGAGAATTGGCTCTTTTTGAGAATATTAATTCATCTTTTTTTTTTTCCCAGATGAAGCAGACAAAGCAGAGCTTATCTGAACATCTCTTACATCTCTTAGCATCCAATCAGAAAGAGGACTTGAATCAGAAATCAGTGTGATGTTTTGGTCAGCAGTGTTTCTTCACCTGCCTATATCCCACATCTCCATGGTAACCGACAGCTTTACCGTGTGACGGTTCTGATCATTTCAGTTAATGCTTTGGGTCTGAACTTAGATTTGTCTGCCACACAGCCGGGAAACAGGTTTCGCTTTGTCAACTGAATATTTGCTGTCAAGTCAGGACTGATAGCGTGTCCATCTCAATTCGAAGATGTTGCTATGTTTCTCTCTTGCTGTTGCACATGTTTCAACTATGTTGCAACTCTAACCAATCGATTATATCAAAAAGACAAAAGTTAGCAGCAAGAAGAACTGCTGCTCGGTCTCCATTCCCGAGCATATTTCATGTCTTACATCCTTGCTTGAAGTCATATGGTCAACTGCCTGCAGCAGTTCATCATGACAACTTCTTAATTATCTTCCAAACAACACTTAAGGTCATCCTAATCACAATTAAAATCAAATCCCAAGGATTGTTACAATTGGCATCAAAATACATTTTTCATACACAAGAGGGGAGACAGCATTCTGGAAGACAATTAAATATGAGCTAAGTTCAAATACTGGTTTAGATTTGCTTTACAATTGCGTAGAGCTTTCAACACTTCTCCCTAGAAATGTGGCTTTTTAATTGCCTCAAATAGCAATCTTCTGCAACAACAGAACCTGACACAGCCCGAGGGCTGGAGAGCTTTCGTTCTTTGAGAGACAGTAAAGCCATCTGTTGTAAACAAATCAGACAAACGGACAAAACTGAACTTCAATTTCGAGATTTCATAAATTCAGGGACCATGTCTCCAATGCGTTTTCCGTTGACATCCTGACACTGTGAGGGACGTTTCGTCAATCACCGTCAGTTGAACTGTAGCATGAAGTAACGCCTTTATAACTTTGTATTTTATTATGCTGATGTACATAATTTTCTTTTTTTTTTTTTTAGTAAGCCTATGTCACACACTGAGCTGAGTTTGAGATTTGGCTTTTGCGATTGGAGTTGTGCGGTTCAATACCCCGCAGTAATAACCATCTGTGATGCTGACAGCAACATCAGACGTCAGATGAAGTTTTTCCTGAGTTCTCCTTCATTACTGAATGGATGATAGCACGTTGGAAAAGCAGACAATCCTTGATACTAATATTTCAGTACATTGATATTCATGTTGCAGCTTTGCCAGAGAAAAAGCTGCTTAGCATGAAGCTGCACCTGTAGAGAATTGGTCTGATTTGGAGGAGGGTGCCAATGACTAACCTTTAGCGTATGTGTGCATGTGTTTAATAAAAGTGGGTGGTCTTGGGCTGTGAAGAACCAAAACTGTGTTTAAACTGCGATTCCAGCTTGTGACCTTGGGAGTTAAATCTGTTGGGCTGAATGTTATTTATTTGGATATCTCATACACACACTCGCAAATGACCATTAGGTGCTGTGTTTGATAAACAAACTGATTGGATTGCTTGCGTGAATGTGTGTGGTTTCTCTGCCGTGCTGTCCTCAAGGACCCTCACAACGGGCCCAATTTCTCCTCAAGGACATGAGAATAGACACACATATTCACAACACACATGTGTTTGTGCGCACAAACACTGCCTATGTCCCCACGCACATATAATTTCTCGCAGTGCACTCAGTTTTTACTCACTCATCAGAGCTCCCAGGATTGGTTAAGGTTTCAGTTTGCGTTTGCAGCCAATAGTAACCACACAGAAGGGAATCAAATATTGTTATTTGCATACTGCCCCAACTGTAACCCCACAGTTGTAAATATGGAATGAAGTCATATTGTCCTCTAATCCAAAATCTTAGAGGAAAACAAACGACAAAACTGTTCATCTGAGATTTGGACAACTTTTTAGTTAGTGCTTGGATTTTTACTTTAAAACGGCTCTTTTCTAAAAAAAAAAAAAAAAAAAAAATGTTTCTCTTCCAGACGAATCTCCGGGAATCAGCTGAGGTATATATCAGGCAACGCTCTCCAGGGTCTTCACAACCTCAAAGTTCTGTAAGTAAGCGCCTTATGTCTTAGTCCTGTTCTGATACGGCTTAAACCTAATCCAGCGCTGAACAATCTTGGATTGTTCTGAGAAGCAGTTTTCCTGCCTGAAATAAAATGCACTGCCCATGGATTATTAAACACAGTTAAAGTTTATGGATTGGGAGAGACATGTTCTGCTTATAATTCCCTTCGAGTCCTAAACAAGTTTAAGTTTCAAGACTGGATTTATGGACATACACAAGTCTGGCCTTCCAAGTCAGACAGCCCAACAGGACTGCACCGAGTGTCAAAAAAATGTCTTCAGAACCTGTTTAAAGCAGTTTTTTTTTTTGTTTTTTTTTCTGACACTGCAGCTCTCATCCCATGCATGGTCAAAGTACAAGTCGGCAATAAAACACATACCGTAGTACCTTTGGACGTGTGGCATCCAATGAGTTATGGTCATATTTCCAGTCTATTTTTAAAGGTTCTAAGGAGATTTTCACAAGCAATGGCAGGCAGCCCGTCTTTGGTCTTGGCTCAGAGGATTTTGGGGATTTATGCCACAAAATATAAACTTAGCTATTTACACTGCAGTTTGAAATCTGAGGAAATTTGGAAAGAAATAAGGCAAAGCAGTGTATATTTTGAGATCATGGTTTGTGAAACCCTCCAAGATATAAAAGGCCTACCAGCCATAAATTCAACCGATACCAATTAAAAAAAAACAAATACATGTCTAAAGGTTTTCATTCACACTACGACAGTGAAACTAACTTCAGAAGGTAGGCCTCGAGGCAAACAGATTCCTTTCCAGGATTCTCTTTGGAAATGTCAACATCTCAAATGCTGTATTTCAATGCCTTGCAAAATTATTCATATTCACTTGATCCTTTTAAATTTTTTTTCCATGTTATCACAGATTTGAGTAATTCTGTAATATTTCATATTATAGAAAACAGAAGATAGATTTCAAAGCTGTTTGTAAAAAAACATTAAAAAGCTGTCATTCATTTTAATTTACTCCTTTTTACTTCCAACCCCTGAATAAAACCCTGTGTAATCAGAAGTTATCTAATTAAGAAATAGGGTATTGCCTTTAATCTCTGGGTAAACACAACTGTTCTGTGAAGGTCTTAGAGGTTTGTTAGTGAAAGTTTGTGAACAAACAGCATTATGGATCACAACAGAAAAGCCTGGGATAAACTGCTGGGGAAGCTTAAGGGAGAGTTAGATTAAAAAAAAAAAAAAAAACATATCACGTTATTTAAAGAGCATTGCTTAATCCGCAAATGGAAAGAGCATGGCACAACTGCAAAACAACAAAAACATCACAGTTCACCAAAACTGGAGTGCGTGGTAACTTTGGTGGAGCTGCAGAGAGCCACACCTTCAATGGAGGAAAACTGTAAACGATTAGCCCAGCACCCATTTATCTGGCTTCTGTAAAAGCGAGGCAAAAAGATGATGCATGATAGGAGGTTTTGTGGTCAGATGAAACCAAAATAGTGAAAAGTTGTTTAGTCCATTTATTTTTCTATTTGTTGTTTTTTTTTTTTTTCTCCCACTTTTCATATTTTTTGTTCACTTGCTCATTTGCTCGCTGGAATGGAACTGTTTAGTCTATATGCAACACGCTACCTGTGGTGGAACTATAACACTGTCCATCTGCTCTAACACTCCATTAACAAAGTCGATAATGGTTCTGGCAACATCATGCTTTTGGGGTGTTTTTTTTTTTTTCCATCAGTGAAACATGTTAAAGCTAATCGGGAAATGGATAGACTGGGGAAGTGGGGATACCTTACAGCAGAAAGACTCTTGAATCTTAGCCAGAGCACCAATGGAGTTGTTTAAATCAAAGCATAGACATATGCTAGAATGGCCTAGCCAAAGTGCAGACCTAATACCAGCAAGTCATTTTGACACTGTGGAAAGACACATATGGGCTATTTATCCAATTGTAGTTTCTTCTGGTCAAATTTTTACCTTCTATTTTGAAAATAATGGCAGCAACAGTCGCATCACTGCAGCTGCCCACAACAGCACCGCTAAGAAACACATTGAGATTGATGTGCTTTGTAGAAACTGATGTTGAGCGATAGCTAGAGAACATGAAAACTGAAGGAAGGAAGAGAGAAGACGATTGTTTCCTTCCCATTTCGCCCTCATTTTTGCGCCATTCTTTTGAGGATGACATCACCAGCCCACCCAAGGAGGTCCTGGTTGTTTTCCCCTTTTCCTCTGCTTTTCTTCAGGCTTACTCAGACCACGTTACCTCCTGTGTCAGATTTCCGTCACAACGGAATTATTTGTTCTGCTTGATGTGAGCTGACAAATTAACTGCACTGACCTGATGCCTGAAGCTGACGCATTTGTTTGTGCCTTTATTAGGATGCTACAAAACAACCAACTGGAGAGACTTCCTGATGATGCTCCATGGGACCTCCCCAACCTCCTGTCCTTGTGAGTCTCTCTCTCTCTCACTCTTTTTGCACACACATTCTAATTTTGCTGCTCTTGCTGGGAATAAAACACTCCATCCACGGTCACCCACACTTGTCAGGTTTAACCACAGTGCAGGTATAGTGTACCGCTGACAAACTGCAGACTGTACCTCGGCGTCGGCTGCAACGGTCCTGCTTTCAAAGCAAGAGCCTGACGGTAGGAGTCACCGCTCCGACTGTGTCATGGTAGCATCTGGAAACCATGAGGGAAACAGCAGACACTGAAGGCCAGCGAGAGCATCTCCAATGAGCTGTGAAACAACCCCATTTTCCACCAATTCTCTCTCTCTTCCTCCTCCGCTCATTCTCCTCCGTTCTTCCCCCACCACCCACGCAGCTATCCCCCCGGCTAATGAGCGTGTTTGGTCGTTTAATTGTCTAATCTGTGGGGTCAGCGTATAAATGTCAGCGTGCATGTTTAGACGAGCGCATTTGGACCTCCAGTCCTGCAATTCCTCACCCCTGCCTGTTCCTCTCAACTTTGCCCCAAAATACATACCCCACTTCTCCGCTTTCCAAATTAATAATTCTCGAGCAAACATTCTCTCTTTCATCAGACAGACGCACAAATTGCTCGAGTTGCAATGCAGGAGGGGCCGGGCATGAAAGACATAAACTCCTCTACAGAAAACCTAAAAAGTTTTCCTGTTTGCTGTGAAGCAGGCCTCTGTTCCCCAAATAGCGAGAATCCTGCACTCTCTCTCACACACACATATTCGTGCGCACAATGCAATTTGCATTGACTTCCATTCGCTTTTCATTCATTTCTATAGCTTAACCCTCAGCCTTTCCCTGAACCCGCTATTACCAGTTCATGCGTACCCCTGCACCTAACCGAAACTCAATTCATAGCTTGCTGGGGTTTTTTTTGTTTTACTTCTGTATGGAAAGATTAAAAATGACTGAAGATAAATAAATAGAAAAATAGTCCTAAACCTAACCGCCAAATCAAAAGAACCCTCTAATGAGCTCATGACATAATATTTGTTGAAAAACTGGATCTTACTCTGTAACAAATACAAGGCCACACACATATTTATTGCTTGGGGTCCCCATTAGCTTGGCTTTATACCCAGCTGCTCCTCCTGGGGTCCATCATTACCAATGCACATCGGACAGTAGAAATCATTCAAATGTATGACAAATGACGAAACTAAAATAATTACAGTTCATACAAAATGTTGATAAATGTATAAAATATACAATAATTAAGCATTTCAGTTAAAAGTATGTTGCTCCTAAAAAGCTTTTCAGATTCCTTTTATAAGAAAAAAAAAAACCCCAACATGTTCTGTTAAACTTTTCTGAGAGTTAATGGTAGAGAGTTGCACTCTTTTATCAAACATGAATACCGTCTACACAGGTATAGCACATACAGGGAGATGGTGTACGTGTTGCTGTACGTCTGATTAAACAATGAGCTGTCTCATCGATACCTGGTTGTCTTCAGGTTCTGTGTGTGTGTGGGAGGTCTCCTTACAGTGCCTTTGAGATAGAAATCACATCATGTCATGAAAAAAAATGCACTCAAATATACACACAAAGCCAATGAACAGAGACGCTCCTTGTCATTATAGTAATGATAAGCTCTGAAGAGTAAGATTACGGGAAAGGCTTTTGAGAATGAATCTCGTTGGCGCCTCTCATTGGCATAAGGCAAATCAGGTAAAACGATGGAGATGGCAAATGAGTCAGCACATGGATCTTACATTGGCATAAACACATAAAGAAGGGTATATCCTAAGTAAACCATCGCTTAATCTCAGCAAAAATCCCTCTAAGTGCAGGAACTGATTCAAAGTTTTTCTCTCACCATTTGAAACAGGATGCAGTGTTGTTGTTGAGTTTGGTGCCCGTCACAAGCTGACACATGTGTTTTGGGCCTCAACCCGCTGGTTAAGAAGCGTAATCACCACTGATGATCTTCACAAATGGTTGTAAATCAGCGCAAGCCTGTTTTTTAGAGATTTGACTCAAAACACTGACTTTAAAAATGTGGTCCTCCAACTCCCTCATTGCATAAAAGCTTAGCCATCTGGAGAATTGAACAAACTCAAGCAGGTTCCCAGATCTCTGGGGTATTTTAAGAGATCTTTTTCTGCCTGCTCCTCATTCTTATAGATGTCGGTTGGACTTTGATGTGATGGGCAGGAAATAGTCTGCTTTATTGGGTTCAGTGGAACATTCCCTATTTGTCTTGAGCCTGTAAAGACCTGAACATTCTACCAAAAGGATTGTTTAGTATTTTGCTCCATAGAAATGGACAGGAATTTGAAGAGTCTTCAATAGTTTTCATCCTTTGATTTTGTTCAGGGACAAACAAGTTCCTTTCTAAAGAGTAGGTGCATGGAGGATCTTTGAGACTGTACAAAAGCCATGTTTTAACCAATTCTATTGTTTTTAAGAGCAAAAAAGCCGTTGCCCCCCCTTCTTCAATTATGAATTAAATTTGATTAACCAAACTTTTTGATTACATTTCACTCTTCACAGCCACACTCTCAACAGTCTGATTACTGCCAGATTTCTGGTTTCAATAATTAAATTAAATATAGCTTTTATGACAACATGGCGTAAGCTAAAGCATTTCAAAAGCAACGCATCATTGTCTTATCTGCAGAAATTTATGAACAGAAGACAAAGTCGCTGACATCTGTTCACACTGTAAAGTAGTACAATACATTTCCTGTGGCATTGGAAATCTCATATTCGCCAAAAATAAACAAAGAAACATCACCAGGAAACATCCTGATGATCCACAAGAGTTTTGGAAAATATATATTTCACCTCTAGAACAACTTGGCTGCAGACTGATTTACAGATATGTAATTTTTTGATATTAGCACCTCTGAGATCTAGAATTGCAAGACTGGTATATTGAGGCTGCTGCTAGACTAGCTGCTGGTAGGGCCCTCCAGACGTTCATTCATAGAGAATGACAATGTTAGCACTTTTTATTTAATGGATTCAGCTGAGAAAAAAAAAATACATTTAGGATTTCATTAGGAAGTTTACTTTGTAAACGTTTAAAGAATCATCTTGATAGTTAGACTGTTGTGTTACCACGGCTACAATATGGTGAAATCTTTGTGTTTGAGCTGGGTTTGTTCACAAATGCATCAGAGCAAACAATCAATAATCAGTGATTGATTTTAAACTCGGCCAATAAACCTTGTCTATAATTCCCTCTCACAGACTTCACCTTATTTATATTTAAACATGTAAGTGATGCTGAAGCATTTCTTTGTTTAGGGGGGAGGCGGGCTTTTTCCCACTACTGTGAGGACAATTACAAAAATAGAAATAAACAGTTTTTTTTTAAACGTTAACATCAGACCTATATTTTTATTTACAAACCAGTGCTTGAAAAAAAATATTCTTGCCCATAATTTGATAGTTAGATCCGATCCCTCTTCCTCACCATGGACCCGGTGTCTGAACAACATGGAGGCTGAGAAACTGAGAATCATTAGACTGAGGGCAGCCAGAATAGTTTTTATTTTGCTAAATTATTATATTTAGCTAAATATTATTGCTGAGGGGCACAAGCAAAAAACAAACAAACAAAAAAAAAAACCTCAAAAAGGGCACTGGGGCATCAAAGATAAAAGAGGCAGGGCAGGATTTACCATTTTCTCAGGATAAAATCGATGGGATGAACTGAAGCATTTAGGTGCTTCAAACAAAAACAGAAGTAAGAGGAAAAATATTTTTTAACAACACTTAGAACGTAACCCAATGCCATGAAGCGGTGTGTGTACACATATATGTATGTTCCATGGGGCTTTTCATTTAAGCGTCTGCCAGTGTGTACAGTTGCTCCCCTTGATGGAAAATCTTTCTGCAGAGAAAAGTCCAGAGTTCAAGTTCACATTTCACTTTGATGACGCTTTCTCTTTGGTGTAGCCTCGGAGGGGTGATGAGGATGAGGACCAAGGGAATCAAAGGCGCTCAGTGAAAGACTGATAAGCAAGGATGTCTGAAAGATGGAAAAGAGCTAACGAGAGAGATTCAAGAGTTCACCAAAGCCGGGAGTGGATCAGCGTTGATGTTGAAAATGAATGGAGAGGGGCCAGAGGGAGCAAAGAGAGATTAATGAATGAATGTGAAGGGCCAGAGAAAAAAGAATAGTAAAAGGAAGTGGTCTCAGCTTGTCAACCCTGCCTTGAGGGGATCATTCATCACTATCGACAGTGTGTATCCATGTGTGTATTTACCCGGGATGTGTGTATCCAGACTCTTTGCCTCTGGGTATAGGATATTAAAGGATAAAGAGGACAAACATATTTTAGGATTTCTATGGTTCAAAACATAAAAGTGTTCACGGTCATAACTTCTGCAGATGAAAGAAAATGTGTTTGCGGTGTTTGATGGAGCGCCGTCAGTCCCGATAGTAGCTGAGTTTCTGATGGAAAGAATGCCGACAGGAAGAACGGCTGAGGACGCCTTTAATGGCCTTTCCCTTTTTCCAGACATGGATCGAAGAAATCTTTATACAACATAAATAACTCGAGGACAGGGGAAACAGACTCAGCATAGTCAGTCCTACATGTTTGTGTTTTTCTCATCTTGCATCGGATACTTGTCTGAACTGGTGAAGGTCGGCATAGCTTATTTAGCAGGGGAATAAATCATAATGAGGCACTCTAAAGAGGTTGTAGCAAAGATGAAAGGGAGGAAATAAAGGGGCTGTAATCCTTATAATACCTTTCCCATAATCCCAAGTGTCTAGCATCATGACGCATAACCACAAATATACAAAGGTATTCACACAAAAACAGGCAACTGAAGTAATTATTGTGCTTTTTGTCCCACAGGCGTCTTGATGCCAACCTCCTGAGCAGGGTTCCATCTGAGGCCTTCAAGGGCGTTCGCTCTTTGAGACACCTGTGGTTGGACGACAACTCCCTAACAGAAATACCGGTGATGGCCTTGGACTCCCTGTCCTCTTTGCAGGCAATGACACTGGCCCTCAACCAGATCACCCACATACCTGATTATGCGTTTACCAACCTCTCTGGCCTCGTGGTCCTGTAAGTGACATCTTCATTTGTGCCTTTTTACAGCAGAAATGATAAATATGCCAGTGTCTGTTTCGGTGAATGTATATTCAGAGGCCATCTTTACATGAAATCTCCACCAGATTTCAGTAACAACCCCGTTAATCCACACAAGTCCATAAATAAAATTATGTGCCATAAAGTGGAATGGAACAGGAAATAAGTACTGAAAACATACTAAAATTGAGTTACCACTTGGGAAAAAAATGCTTTTTTTTAAATGATAAATGTGAGTGGAGGAAATGGAGAAACTACTGCAGATGTAATTTTGACCCATCATTCCACATAAAATGTGTTCTGGATCATAGAGGTCTTTTCCAGTTACCCCAATCTTCAGTTCTTTAAATTTAAACAAATTCAAGTCACGGGACTGACCTTGTCATTAAAATAGCTCTATTTTCAATCTATGAAACAAGTTGAAGGTTTGCTTGACTGTTTGGAAGAATTTTACTGAACAAATCTACCCCTGTTTCACCTTCATATTCTCATCAAGAATGTCCCCGTTCATTTTAATCTTTTCATAATTAACTAAAGTCTGCCACTAGCATTTGCTGAAAAACAACCCCACACCATGATGTTCCCACTTACAAATATTGTTGGTATGTTGTTTTTGGGGTGGTCTGCAGTGTTTCTTCTGCTTCAAACAGGGTGTGTGCAATAACATCCCAGCAGATCAGCTTTGGTTTCATTTGATCAGACTGTATTTTGCCAGTATTTGATATGTCTAAATATTTTGCTGAAAACTTTAAACAAGTTTCAACATGTTTATTTCTGGGGTGGACTCTTGTACATGTCCATAGATGCCATTGTGGTTGAATGCATTACTTACTGTTTCCATGAAAACACTGTTCTAGTTAATTCCAGGTCTTTTTTTCTAATCACTCGGCAAGAGATTCTTGGCTCTTGCAGAACTGATCCGATTATTCTTTTGAGTCCTCAGCCGGAAATATTGTGCGGAGCACCTGGAGACGCCTGCTTCATTATGGAATAATATTCTAATATTCTTTCTGCTTCTGGATTACGGTGGCGTTCACAGGAATAATCCAAAACTCTAAAAATGTGTGCGTAACCAACGGCCTTAGTATTTTGTGTATAAAGTTTGCAAATGCAATTAGAGGTCTTTGCTTTTACCCATAATGAAATGTGCAATGCTTTGGTAATGAAAGCATTTTTATTACGTAGCATGCTGATGTTGTCATGCTACAGCATGAACCCAGTCCGCCTTATTATCCACGCTAAACATAGTGAAAGCGACTTCTAAGAATTTTCCATTTCTTCAAAGCCAAACATCCATTACTGTGTTTACAGTGGTGCTCACTGATCATCTCCATTAAAGCTTTTTACAGTTTATCAATAAGAACTTAAATGTAATAATGCCTTAAAAGAGCAGAATTCCTTTCTTCAGTTATTTTTTAAGCTTTCTCTTTTTTTATTAAATTTTTTTTAATACAGCTTGTGATCATAACTTGTCTCCAGTTTATTGCACACAACTTACTTTATGGAGCAATTTGTGCTGTTAATTTCTTTGGATGTTTCAATTACCTTGGTTGATGCATACATCTGGTGCACATTTTAGATCAATTGCCTCATTAGAAATAAACTGAACAAGAAATACTTATGTACTATTCTGCATCTCTCCCGAGTGTTAACAGGCAAACTAATTGGCCATTTTTGTTCCCCTTATAACATGAATCTTTATGGATTTTTCCCAGGCATCTCCACAACAACCACATACAGAGCATGGGTTCGAGATGTTTTGAAGGTTTACAGAGTCTGGAGACACTGTGAGTATCCCCGAATTTAGAATGTAATACCTCAGAAAGCGAACGCAATTAAAAGCCATAATTTCTCATACTGTATGAAGTTTCTCCTCACATTTTACACACATAATTGTGCTGGGTATGATGAAGAAAGCCTTGAGATGTGTTTTTATAAATCACATGTAACGTGTGCCAAAACGTTTGCGCTGCAGCTCGAAATTATAAAGTCACAATGATTAATGTACTGGTAATTTCAGCAGGTGTTCGAGCAATTCGCGAAACCACAAGCGACAATCGAACAGGAATGCAAAGATGAAAAGATCCACTTTGATTACCTTGAAGCATCGTCAATGGAATCCACTGTGTTATGTTTAGTAATTGCTAGGCAGTAAGGTCAAGAACAGCACAGTTTGGCTCCAGCAGAGTTTTCCTGGAGGACGTGCCGTAGCCTCAATAACCTAATCCTAACCACATGCCAATATGGAGACCACAGAAAACAGACACAGTGAAAGAAAGTGTGAGAAGCCTCCTGCAAAAATTCATGGTGGTCTGATGAAAACACAGTTTCTGGCATGCTGCTTTAACAACCTGTTGAAGTGTAAAAAAATTATGCATTATTTCTTTACGAGAATGTGTGTGGGCGAGCAAGCATATGTGCGAATATATTCAAGTACCTTTGCCTGTGCAATCACAAACGTATGGCTCACTTTATACTCATGTTGAAAGCCATAATGCATGCTAGGAAACTCTGCAGAGGATGAAGGGAAACCAGAGAAAGTGAAAAAGAGGCAGAGACCTTTTGGACAATAACGGTGTGTGTTAAAGTGATTGGGCTATCACAGGGTGGTAGAGACAGATGGTTCAGCGAGGTAAGATGACAGGTGTCACTGATGTGGAGGTTGTGCTGGTATGAGGGGCTAATCTCTTGCAGCGGCTTTCTTTATGAGATATATGCATTGCCACAGCCTACATCAATCCCAAGCATGTATATATAAATCATTAGCATGAGGAGCTGTCCAGTCAACTTCTAGCAAATGCAAAAATATGCAAAACGGACAAAAGAGCAGTTATTTCCCAACCGATTTGGATGGGTTAATAGCATTTGTGTGTATAAAAGTCCAGCACTTAATTTGGTAGAGGATGGGAAACTTTAAAGACATTACATAAGTGTACAGCTGCAATGGCATACAGTACAAGTGCACAGATATGCAACTCTACTCATACACACAATCGGGAGTATCACTAGAGGCAATACATGTTGCTGTTAGTGCTTCTACTGTGGATCCACATTTGGAGGGGGTCTGTTGAAAAATTAAGATGGTCAATATGACTTAGAGGAGGCTCATAAGAACTGGGACGTGTTATAGATTGGCTAACAAATATGCCAGTATTGCAATCTTGGTGTGCACAATATTTAAATCCATAACTTTTCCTTTGCTTGGAGTTACTTTTGTCTGAAAATCTATCTTTCATTTGCATTTGCAAGGAATTATGTCAAAAAGCCAAAGAATATAGCCTTACTTTCTTTAACACTAACCACAAAGAGTAGGAGAACAAATGAGGTGAGATGGTGGAGTCAAGAGTGAGGTGAGCAGCAAGCCCTTACCATGTAAAACCAGCACCTCTGTGCAAAAGGCTATTTTAAAGTGAGATCTCCAGTACTTTCTCATTCTTGCATCACGGCAGGCATTGCATAAAGACCGCAGAAAATCTCAGTGGCTTGTTGAAAAAGCAAAGTGTGTCTCCTTTAAATCGGCCGGGCACTTTGCCAAAAGTGATTGTAATTGAAGTAAAAAAAAAAAAGTACTTTTAAAAGGTTGTCCAACTTTGTTACACAAAAACCACACTAATGAGACTGATTTCATGTGCAAAAAACATCAACATTAATTTCTCATTTAGTTTTGTTTCTGGTGTGATTAACTTGTCTCTGTTTTTCTTTGGGAATGGACTGGCTCCACTGTGCTACTGAGGGAGAATATCATTATGAAATGTTGATGCGATGTAGGGGGCAAAATCGGACATAATGACTTTAGATATTATTTAACCATGACTGTTTATTTGACTTGCAGGGATTTAAACTACAATGATCTACAGGAGTTCCCTGTGGCAATCAGGACACTGAGCAAACTTCAGGAACTGTGAGTACCCGTGCACATACGCACACACGGAAACACACCTGCCCGGCATGACTATCGTGGTTGTGTTATCCCGAGTAATCCCGTTAAGTGATTTTAATGTGGCACTCGGATACAATCTCTCTCGCCCCAAGCAGGTGCTGGCTACACACCCACGCAGCCACTCGCCCTGCACATACACACAGACGCACACGCACAAACCATGTTTTTTCCTCGGCTTCAGCAGATGTTTCGCAGCGCGCATATGTGTCACAGATACAGCGTATGTGTTGTGTGTTTACGTCTCATGTATCCAAAAATGTTCTTCAGCTGTGCAACGGCAGGTGCAACGCGAGGGCCACATGACTCACACTCTCACTCGCAGAACTCGATGTCGCGAGCCTGCAAACGGCCCGAAATGCAAAACATATTGATTGAGAGAATAACTAACAGGATGTTTTTGCATGTTCAGGGGCTTCCATAACAACAACATCAAAGCGATCCCTGAGAGGGCCTTTGTGGGAAACCCTCAGCTCCAAACCATGTGAGTTTCATGCATAATCACAATGCTAGGACTTGAACATATCAAATAAACACAACTGGAATTGCATGTCAACATCACTTAGAACGCAGCTCATTCAAAGCAGATTATACAGCATGTGTCCACATACAGTTGAAACCAGAGATTTACATACAATGAATTTAAAAAGGAACAACATCTTCTCTTCTCAGTGTCTGAGATTAAATCGGATTAAATAGTTCCTGATTTAGCTCACTTAGGATTACCAATAGGATTTCCCTTTTTTCTAAATGGGACAATAATGAGAAATAGATTTCTTTAGAACCCGAGCATTGTTAAGTTCCTGTGTTTAAACCATCATTCTCCAGTATAAACACCATGGGGATGTTCAATTATCATACTCCTTAGGAGGAGACAAACATGAACTCTATTCATGTTTGTCCCAGACATGAATAGAGTTCTCTGTAAAATGTATAAATCAATCACAAACAGAAGATATTTTAGAGATGCTGGTTAAAGTTGGAAGGAAAGCATCATTAAATGCAGCTAAATAAAACGACTCCCCAACTTGCATGGGCTGAAAGGCCACTCAGAGAGGAAGATGGATTTACTCCAGTAGCAACACAAAAAGGCAGATTACATTTTGCAAATGTACTCCGGTTATGAATTTACATTGGGCGGAATTGTCCTGCGGTTTGACAGAACTAATATTAAAGTGTTTGGCCGTAATGACTATTGTTGCAACTATAGGAAAAAGAGGGAAGCCAAAAAGCCTGATACCAGCATGTCATATATGAATTATGGCAGTTATAGAATCATTTTGCGAAGATGTTTGACTGCAGAAAGGGTTTCTGCATGAGAAAAGAATACTGTGTGCAAATATTGAAGCAATTTCTCAATAAATCAGTCAGGATGTCAAAGCCTAAATTAACTTAAAAGCACAAATGGATTCTCTTTGTGCTTTTAAACAATGACCCTAAATGTACAGTCAAATTAGCTATAAGCAAAACAGAAATTATTTTGGTCAACCACACTGACATAAAGCAGAAATGTAATTTAACATTGTGCAAAGAGAAAAAAAAAATGGATACTTGTGTTTTTTTTTTTTTTTTTTTTTTATATATATATATATATATATATATATATATATAGTACATTTAAAGATGTGGTCCTGACTGTATTTTTTCCTCTTTTTCTTCCAGTCACTTTTATGAGAATCCAATCCAGTTTGTGGGGAAATCTGCTTTCCAATTCTTACCAAAGCTGCACACACTGTAAGTATGTGGTCAATAAAAGCCATTCCAGTGAGTTAGCGCAAACACTGTTTAAATCATCCTTTAGCCATTACAGCCAGAGCTCAGCGGACATGTGTAATGGCCTACTGAATGATGTTGTGTTACTGTATTGCTGTGCTGTGTGCTGATGTGGTAAGAGAGAGTGTGCTGTAAGAACATGTTGAATAGTGTGACTTATGATGTCTGGTGAGAGGGCCAAAACAGCCCGTGTTGATGTTGGAGGAATGGCTTGATGGCTGCAATGAGCTGTTAGACAGGTTCTGCGTTTGTGCTTGTGTGTGTGAGCATAAGAGGAAAAGAGAGAGGGGGGGAAAAGCAATTGTTTAGGTTTTTTGTTCTTTTTCTTTTTGCTTGGCATCAGTTCCTTGAACGGGGCAACCCAAATTCAAGAGTTTCCGGATTTGAAAGGAACAACCAGCCTTGAGATTTTGTGAGTATCAAACACGCAAAGTAATATTTAAGAAATTATAGGATGCTCTAAGACGCAAGGATCACAGGTTTGTCAAACCAAGCCAATTGCCTGTCCCCCTAAGTTAGACTGATGAGATTCTGGGATCATTTCATTTACTTGCTCTCCAACAATACATTTTTTTTTTCTCGATAGGACATTGACTCGGGCTGGTCTCTCAGCTCTTCCCCTGGACCTGTGTGAGCAGCTGCCTCATCTCAGAGTGCTGTGAGTGCACGCATATAGACATGCACACACACGAACAGGGTGAATAAAACTGAAAAAAAATGATAGAAAAAACAAATCAAGAGAGCCGTGTCCTAAAGCTAACCCTCGAATTCACCTCATGAAATAGCAAAAACATAAATACATGTGTAAAAAAACAAATATGTATTGCTCTGCAGTATACCCCTGCTCACAGAACCGACACCCAAGTTTTCCTGTCAGCCCATAAATTCCCACACTATAAATTCACAGCTGGTCATGGGTTTCTCAATGTCTAAAATTGCATTTAAAAAAAAAAAAAAAGCATTATTTCTATGTGCTGTTGCAGAGAGCTGTCCTACAACCAGATAGAGGATCTTCCCAGTTTTTACCACTGCTCTGCACTTCAAGAGATGTGAGTAATTTTCCCTTTCTAAATTACTGTTTATATACAGGGATGGGCCGGATACCGGGAACAAGGTGGTTGTGCATTTTGAACAATTACATTTTTAAAACTACTAAAAGTTTCAAAGAGTTCAAAGTATACCCAATAAGTTGCCAGAGAAGCTGAAGTTTTTTTCCATGTGTTTGAAGCATAAAATGAGGCAGCGCTGCCCCTCCCCCATCTATTACTGAACACTGCTAGTCAGTTGGCTCAGAAATGATCATTACACTTTTCCCTCACAAAAAAAAGCTGTTTGTAAATTATTTCCTTGAAAATGCAAACAGTCTCATGTAGGCAACTAAAGAAAAGCCAACTCAAAGCATTAAAACGTTTTGAATTCCATAAACGTTTTAATATGTTTTTATTGTAATCTGATAAATTGTAGGTTTTGTATTCATTTAAACATGATTCTATCTTAACTAATCAATATTATAGGTTGTTTTTGCAGCAGTTTTCCTTTTCTGTTTTAAACAGTTCCAATTTGTTACAAATGTTTATTTTTACAATATGCGTACAATTACCATATATGCCACCCTATGGACCTATGTGTCAGAATTTTTTATTCAACTTGTGGACATTTTATTTACGTCACTGCATGAAAGCATCTGCAACTTTGTGTACAACAGTGGACTGCAGCATAATCAAGTCAGAAGAATAGAGTCAAACACCTTTCAGCAGCTCACCTCTCTCAGAGCACTGTGAGTTGAACCTTGATCTACGTTTTTCTTTTCTCTCTTCGTCTTACATTAGTTCTGTTGAAGTCTGTTGTCCACATTAGAGTGGGTCAGTATTGACATGATGTGAAAATGTTTTATGGCCAGAAGATCTAGTTCATATGTTTGGATTTAGGTAGTAACTCCAAATTGCCCCAAATTGTTTAAGAGTAATTGTGGATATTTGAAGGCAGTTATAGTGTATTTAATTAGGCCATTTGGTGAATGTGGCTTTTAATGTAAAGTACTTTTACAGGCCAGTAATATTTGAAAAGTGATGGATGAATGAAGTCCAGTTGTGAATACAATATTCTGAGACTTATAACATGCCAGTGAAAATAGCAAATGATACATGTATAGGAGCTTTCCATCGCTCTGTTTCAGAAATACCAAATGGGGTTACCTCTTTAAAATATTAGAAGTATGAAACAAAACATTAAAGAGAAGAAATAACTTTCTTAATAAATTGAAAAGATAAAACCATGACTAGTGAAAGATGAAAAAGCATTGGCCAAGTCAAAGTGTGTATTTTATATTTCCTAATACTGACACTTACAGGATCAGACCACAAAGTTCCGAAACAGTTTTCATATTCAAATGTCATACTTTGTAATACTATGTAGGAAGCCTGAATGACTGAAACTGTAACTCCAATAAGTGCATTGAGTTCACTTTATTGTTTTTCTCTCACAGTGATCTAAGCTGGAATGTGATTGAGTGGATCCACCCAGATGCCTTTACTTCACTTCATTCTTTGATCAAACTGTGAGCAAAAAACAGATACACATCTCTCACTTAGCCTGTCGTACCGTTTATCTGATTCTTTAGCAGTCCCTTTCCCACTGAAAATGGGTGACAAGGTTGTGTATCAGAATATATCAGTATGTCAGAAATGTGGGCATAATCACTGCGGGTTAACACAACATTTTTAGCCTTAACACATTTGTGGCCAACAATCTCATTTCGAGTCATGCCAACTTAAAACTGCATACTTTGAGTGAAGAGTGCAGTTTGTTAATCTAATCTGATAGTAGATACTATCCAGAGATGATCTGATAGCATGTCTGAACAGGTTAAAGTATCAGAGACAACATTTTTTTTCCCTTTTACTCTAAAGACTTCACTTGCAAAACATTTTGCTTCTTTTAATTTTTTTAACTTGTTGATTTATTTTTAACCATAGGGACCTGACTGAGAACCGCCTCAGCTCTGTACCAGTTGCAGGTTTAGGAGGCCTCACTCATCTCAAACTGAGGGGGAACAAAGACTTATATGAGGCCTTCAGTCCTGATCACTTCCCACAAATGAGGTAATGTACAAAAATACCAACTATCAGAATATGGCCTACGCTAAAAAACGTCTTTGCTTAACAAAGCCGGTTCCAAAATTCAGGTGGACATGCTGTACACAACCAGCAAAATAAAAAGTACTGCTGCAAAGCATTTCTGAATTCAACTTAGACAAGACAATTACATCTGAATTACAAAGTTAACTCTTTCTGCTACTTTTTTTGAATGTCTGAGTGGCACTCTAAAGCCACTCAGACTTTAGAGGGTCAAAACAAAAGCATTATGGTTTGAACCATAAAGGTCATACTTTGCCTAAATACCACCTGCCATAGAATCTTCTTTGTTGTGACGATTAATATTGTTCCCATTTGCAACAGGGTGATAGAGATGCCTTATGCCTACCAGTGCTGTGTGTATGCATCCTGTAACACCTACAAGCCCACCACCCACTGGGACACAGAGCTGAGCAACACAAATGAAGACCTTCACAAGAGGACGGTGGCCATGTACCCAGTTCATGTAGACACTAACTGTAAGACTACAATCCACACTAAACCACATTAAGTTCAATTGCTTGAAAGAAATGACAAACCTTGTTGATTAACAATAATATAAATTAAAATTATATTACTGAGTGTACAATATCTGTCACTATGACAAAAAGCTGTTATCTGTGTAATTGAGTTTTGTTGCACCTTAAATGACAAAAAATAGACACTGACAATTGAATTTCATGAGTACCTGTTCCCTCACTTAAAAAAATAACAGCAGTACAAACAATAGGGCACTTAATATTCACACAAAATGCAAAGAATTTTGATCATATAAACAATGCTATCTTCTAGATGACCCTGATCTGGAGGAGTTTCAGTTGGAAATAGAAGAATCCAAGTTACAGACCAGTGTCCAATGCACCCCCTTACCTGGTAGGTGAAGTCACAGATTTGATATGACAAAGCTTTAAATTTGCTGGGACAAGTACTGACAACAGTTTTGTGTCCATTATGTTGCAGGTCCGTTCCGCCCCTGTGACTCCCTCCTGGGCAGCTGGCTAGTCCGCATTGGCTTGTGGTCCATCTCCCTGGTGTCTTTGCTGGGAAACGCCATTCTGTTCCTGTCTCTCTTTGGATCACCAGGCAGCCTGTCGCCACTACGCTTCATTGTGGCCTGTATGGGTGGCTCTAATCTGCTGATGGGTGTGTGTACGTGCACACTGGTCCTAGTGGATGCTCTGACTCTTGGAGAATTCAATGAACATGGAGCCCGTTGGGAGGGTGGACCTGGTTGTCAAGCAACGGGATGGGTTTGGGTGTTTTCGTCTGAGGCAAGCGTGCTGCTGCTGACTCTGGCAGCAGTGCAGTGTGGTGCAAGCGTGACATGTGCCCGCGCCTATGGGAAATCACCATCCCTTAGCAGTGTACGCACATGCGCGTATTTCTGCCTCACCCTCTGCCTCACAATTGCTTCACTCCCGCTAGTTGGAGTGGGGGAGTATGGCTCTTCACCTTTCTGCCTTCCGTCACCCCTGCCTGCCCCATCTTCGCGCTTGCCATCCTCCCTGGGCTTCCCTTTGGCACTCATAATGATGAACACCATTTGCTTGCTTATTGTCACAGGTTCATATATCCGCCTGTATTGGGAGTTACTTCGGGGAGAATGTGAGGGGTTGTGGGACTGTGCCATGATCAAACATGTTGCCTGGCTTATCTTTACGAATGGCCTTCTCTACATACCGGTAGCTTTCCTATCACTTTGTTCTCTTCTGGGTCTTCTTTCTTTGGGGGAAGAGGTTCTAAAATCAGTCCTCCTTCTGTTACAACCCCTGCCCGCTTGCCTCAACCCTCTGCTCTTTCTTCTTTTCACAAGAGATCACTCTCAGTTGTTCTCCTGGTCTCGCCCCAAAACTCGCCCACAGCTGCGCCGCGACCGCACCTTGGACTCGCTAGTTTCTGTGGAGACAGAAAAGAGCTCCTGCTCGGATTCTTCAACACAGGTGTCACTGAGTGATGCCGATGCCACATACAGGGAAGGGTCTTCCACCCAGCCTGGGCGAGAATCAACCAGGTTTTCTCAGTGCTCCTCTACATCCTCCGTTCACCTCATCCCTTGCCAAGTACCAACCGTGACAGCCAAAGGGAGGGAGAGGGTGACAGAATGAGGAAGCATGGGGAGTTTGGATCAAGATGCAATTCTTACCATTTTTCCTTCTGTGCTGCGCTACAATGAATCACCTTATGTAAATGAGCCCCTGAAACAGATATTTAAAAATATAGGGGAAAAAATTTGAAGATTCAAGGACCGCAGCATTTCTGGGCTACCTATCTATAAACTCTTGAGAATGAGTCAACAAATGATGTTGACTAATAAAGAGAAGTTGACACGCGAACAGTCTTTCTGACCAGAGAGCACGATGGAATGTTTCTTCTTTTGCCAGTACTGTTGAACTAAAGGACAATTTTGGAGACTATCCAGTGGACCGAGTCAAACAAGAAGCTGCATAAACAATGCAATGCAAAAGAAAGCTGTTAATCACATTGAGAATCAAAGCTACAGACAAATCAATGGTCTACTCTGAGGGAATAAATGTTTATACTGAAATGTGATGAGAAACGCAGCTCAGAAGTTGCATATTGTTTAATAGCATTTAAGTGGAGTTTGTTTTTAAATACAATTTTTTTAATTGCATTAAGCTGTTTTGTTCCAAAAAAGGGGTATTGTCAATAATGCTAGCAAATTTCTCAAGTGTAAGCTAATGTGTTTTGTCCAGAGCAATTTTTATAGCCACATATAAAACTTTACAGCTGTGTAATAGAGCATTTTTTTATGAAATTTTCTTTAAGTGGAAAATAATGCGAAAAATGATCTGGGTTGCACATGTATTTTTATATGGTTTACATAATTATGCTCAAAAACATGCAACTTTGTCAAACAAGAGTTAAGCAGTCTTATGGTTTGAATGGGACGTAGCTGTATTTCTGCCAACCTTAGAGTAGGAAAGTGACCTTTATACACATACAATGTAACTACCTCTGAACTATGGTATTGACTCACTACAGCCTTATTGATGTTTGTCTCCTTTTTATAAACAGCAAATATATAATTTTATACATTGAGAAATAAAAATTTTAGTTTGTACAAAATAAAAACTTGTACCACTTAGGTTGTACATACTTTATATGTCTTTTAAACGTATGTTAGAATAAAATTATGATCAACATGTTGTGTAAACTTGAACCTCTCTGCTTATGAAACAAAAAACACCCAAATAATACACAATGTCCAGAATGTGTATACCGGGGATTCTCAAAGTTTTATTGCACACAGAATCACACAGTTAACTTAGAAAGATGCATTCATAAAACGTATCTATTCAACATATAAGCAACACATTAAAACAAGGAAAAAAAAAAAAAAAAAGAAAGGATGTATATGCTAAGCTAACCAAGATCAGATAGCTCCAACAAATGAATGAAGAAAAACTACACGCGAGGTCTCTTCATCGGTTCTTCTGCCTCCTGCTGGGAACAGAGTCCATCCCGTTTCCGAGATGCTAATTTCTGATCCGGAGCATTTTCTTTGTCGTCTTCCACAACTCCCTGATCAAAGACACATAAAAACTATTTCATCTTTTCGAAAAACTCTACAAGTTTATGATATTCTGTAAACTATAAATTCAGAACAAAATTAGTACAAATTACAACAAACTCAAGATTTCAAACTGGTGCTTGAAGATGGAACACAGTAAAAGAAAACATATAAACTGCAGTCTGTTGCCAATAATAGTCTAAGCAACACAGTTTTTCCAGGTTATTCAGATGCATTGTTACATTAGTTGAGCCCACAAAGCTATTGGTAAAATCGCTTTGTTGGCAATTTTACTAATAAATCGCCTTCAAAGCTATTTGTGGGCGAAGGGAGCGATGGAAAAGATGCAGTAAGCTAACTATATCCTAAAGATCTCAAATATGGGTTCAAAAGTTAATTATAATTTAAGTAAATCCATTCACTATGTGCAAGATTGAGGTGATATTGCTGTGGGAATAACTTGCTTTGTGACACAACCAACTCCTCACCAAAAATAATCTATCTTTTTCTAACAAGAGCACATGAAACAGACAGAAAACAAGTAAAACTACAGACACCCAGATGAAAATTTTTGAATAATCTACAATATACATGTCAATAAACATAAAATCCTACAAATAAATCTGTTGTATTTTGTTGTGCTTGAAGCAGAACAGCAAAACCTTTTAATGAAATCCTGTAGATTATGTTCAATCAAGAATCCACAGCACAGCCTTGTGGTTCAGATGAACTACTACACAATTGGTTCTAGCAGGAACGAAAATAAAGTACCGTGGAACTAAAAAACATCCTATTCATGCACAGATCACACAACAGAGGTAAAAGAAAATTAGATAACATGTCTTACTTTGTTTGTCTGAATTGCATGTTCCTGTGTCCACTTCTTGGCCTTCTCTGTGAAGAGGTATTTGTTGTACTTGAACTCTGATGACTGGATTTAAAGTACATAAATAAACATTCAATAAATAAGAATCAAAAGACTTTCAATTTAGAGCAGTGGCAATATCCAAAAAGATATTTTTAAGTCCCTTCAAACCCTTAATGACGCAGCTCAGACACATAGTGATATATATGGCTAAAGGAAAACAAAAATAAGAATGCATGCGACTCACTATGTCAGCCATTAGTGGGTCATCTGGATTGGGTTCAGCCATGAGAAGTTGGATTGACGTGAGGACTGTGGAGATATTTAGAGATGGTTTCCAGGCACCCTGAAGAAAAACAAACAAAAAAAAAAACACAAAAATGAAAAAAACAGCAGCTTACTGCATCTGATCTGAGAATAGAAGCTTAAATAGTTGACAGCAAATAGAATTTACAACACTATACGTTCACAACCTTTGGTGGGAGTTTAAGAGCATCATGGCAGATTCGTCCTGAGTTGTCAATGTTTGGGTGGTAGATTGGGGTCAAGAAGCGTATGTTTGGAGGTTCAAATGGATACCTAAGGCACATAAACCGCAGACCTGTTGTATTTAAATGGTTACATCGGTTCCATAAATGTTCAAAAGGACAGAAAAGTACCTTTCTGGGATCTTCACCTCGAGGGAGAAGATTCCGCCTTCATAAGGAGTTCCTACACCACCAACGATCTCTGCAAGGTAAGATGACACTAATTAATTACCAAGATAGAGCTGAATTGAAAGACGACGACACATCAGTTAATTAAATAAAAATATATAATTCAGTGATTCTTGAGAAGAAGGACAAAACAGGTCCTATGGATAAAGAACAAAATTTGAATAAAATATACACAAAATATAATTTTTTTAAAAATATCTGACGAAACTAACCTGGGCCATATGAGCACAGCAATGTATGTTTTCCTGGTGTTTGCTGAATATTTTTTATTTTAAACATTGTAGTAGGTGGATGGTGTCTTTACAGTGTATTGAGCAGAACACAATACATTCTAAAAGTTTAAAACAGTTAAAGGAATACTAATATATTATTAATATACTTAATATAATTTAATACTAATTAAGTGTAAGTATTTGAATAAATAATTATAAGAGTATTAATAAATTGAATTAAAAATCATTTTAAAATATTGTCCAACGCCATTGAAATTTGTCCCAGGTTTCGTCCACAGGATCAGACATAAAAAGAATGGGAGAAAATCTGGCATTATTGGGGGGAATCAGAACTTCTGAGGAAATAAATAAATGAAATAAAAGTTTAATTTTAGTGTACTGTATAGATTTCACGGACCTGATGAGCTACAATATGACCTCCTCCAGAATAACTTCAAATAAAGTGAGGTAGATTGGCATTTTGTCAACTCCGTCAGTTTTCAACAGACAGTGTGACTCTCTCAATGACAGTGTTGACAAATCTCACTTAACTGCGCACTTAATGTATTTTACCTAAATGTCATTACTTCACAAGTAAAGACAAAGTTCTATGTCTTTGTCATCGCCAAAAAAAAAGTACTTTTTCAAAAAACTTTTGCAACTGGGACCCTGCACCTAAGCATCTTTACATTTCCAAAATATTATTTGTCATATTTGTATATTTAAGCTTGAGGAATAAATTTTAAAAATCACCGACAAGGTTTAAGTAATACGTAAAAGTAACATGGATCAAAATTCAGACCAGACAGTGAAACTCAAATATCTATCTAATACATATTTTTACTTTGTCATACCCAGGAACATGGATATATATATATATATATATATATATATATATATATATATATATATCCTCATGGAAAGTAATAGTCCCCATCATTTCTGATCTGTCATCCTGACTATTGCTCCATTGTGGGAACATCTCTGACTGCTTGGGGCTCAGTGACAGTAAGCCTACGTGCTCGGAGGTCATCAATCCGCTCCTCGGTCTGCCAGCATGTTATCCCAGGAGGCGGCTCGGTGCTCAACATCTCAAGTTCACGCTTCAAACGGGAAGCTCTCTGCATTCTTTGACTGGAGAAAAAAAAAGTAGACTATTACAGGGCCTTTTTATAATTAATTTAAGCGCCGAACTAAAAGTCATCTTCAGCGTCGTGGTAGCGCGTGTATTTATAAGGTAATCGGCCGTCTGGTCTGTATTTCTCTCGGCTGTTAACCGACCATAAACAAGCTAACGGCTCAAGTCACGGTGCCCTTCTATCAAAGTCATTTTCCCGGATCATCCACACAGCTCCACGTCACCGTTTCTTTACGTTTTCTTACCCGTCACACGCGCTGTGCTCACTGAAGAATGAAAAAGTTGTATACTCGAAGAGGAAAAAGAGCTCAGACAGGACGCTTTTCGGATTTCCCTCCTCAGCGTCGCACTTTTCTTCTCGCGATGATCTCGTTGAGGTTGAGAAGGTGAACAGCGCCATCAACTGTTAGGGAGCCGCGACAACCAAAAAAACAGACGTGCACAACATTCATATCAGTCGAAGTGAATGGAAAATACAAAAAAATATTTTAGTATACCGTATTTGGAACTTATTAATTGAGTATCAACAAGTGGATGTTCATTCACCTAAACCTCTCACAAATATACAATAAAAATCTTGTCATGCTTTGTTGAAAGGGCATTTTCAAACTTTTTCAAATTGTTAATCCATTTAATGCTTATCTTAGTTTGATAAATACACATTGCATCATAACACAAATGTATTTGGCCAATAATGCCATTACTTTTCAATCAGACATAAAAAAGGAAAATTATGTATTTCCTAAATAATTTTACTTTTTGTTTTCAGATTTTATTTTTCCGTTAATGCAGTCACACTGTAAGTTGTCAAATCTTTTCTTTAATTAGTCTCTCTCTTCAGTGTGTTATTTGTTCTATTATATTTTCATTTACTTTTTTGATCAACCCATTGAACTAAGCAAATCTGACCTTTGCAATTAGCTGCTATTCTTCTTTTTTTTTCTCTTATGGTGACGTTCCCAAGCTGAAAATGTAGTACTTCTTCCAATTCTCTTCATTTCTCAATTTTCCTTCAAATTCTACACAATGAGTCTTTTTTTCACATTTTCAATTTCTTTTTCAATTGCTTTTTCCTTGTTAATAGGTCTAAGTTCAAACATTCAATATGAAAAAAAAGCATTGATAAAATAATTTATTTGGACTCTGAATGTCTTTTTTTTTTTCCCAAGCAGTACATACCACAATTATTTTCTCACAAAATTATTTCAGGAAATGTTTATCTTTTATTCTTTAGAGTTACAAATGTGATCTCTTGACTGACTCATTTGTTTTGCAAATATCTGCAATGATTATCAACTGCGTTTGAAATGGTCTCTATTGGCAAGAAACACAGTCATTAAAGAAAACAAATCCGGAGGACAATATTTCTGATGCCAAAACTGCTTAATCTTCTTGAGTTTTCACCATATAAGCGGGTGAAGATTGCAGCCTGATCAGAAATTTGCGTCTCAGTGCCCGGTCATAGTTTATCCATTTAAATGGCACACAATGAAAACCTTGTATCTTAATCCTGAGTGCAGCAGTCACGGAAGCAGAGTGAATTAAACACTGTCTCACTTTAATGCCGTGGCGTAAATAGCCTGAAAGGTTATGTTTCCGTGTTGCGTGTCTTCCATCCTGATGTCAGCGAAGCCAGAGTCTCTCAAAGCTGCCATGTAGGCCTCAGGGCGCCAGTTCTCCCCGGGCATCACTCGCTTCGCTGCTAAAACAGCTATATGGGAATGCCTCAGCGTTGTGACAATAAGTCCTCCTAGGGTCAAAATGTATTAAAAGAAAAAAAAGAGTTTAAATTTGACCTTTTTTATGTACCTCAAGAACATAGTGCGTCTCACCTGGTTTCATTACACGGCGGATTTCTAAGGCTGCTTTCCTGAGGTCGGGCCAAAAGTAGTAGCAGTTGCAGTGAAAAACTTTATCCACACTGTCGTCCTTCAGAGGCATTGCTGAGACATCACAGTGATGGAGGCTCACTTTGCCACTGTCTAAAAATTTCTTCACTCGTTCTGTGGCCATCTGACATGGCAGAAAATAAATAAATTTGAAGTTTCGAAAGGAAAATATGGCCACTCTTTCCACATGTCTAAGATCTATTTTGCCACTAATTAGTATTAAATGCAGGGATTGCTGTTTTTCTCACTTTCTTCATTAAACTTTGGGAGAAACACAGATCTATGTGATTATGTGAGAACATCTCACCTGATGCATGTAGTCAGAGTAATCCACTCCTATCATGTGTCCTGTAGGGGCAGTGAGGAGCTTGGCTGCTATCTCCAGACCCAGACCTGGGCCATGACCAAGCTCCAGCACCGTGTCCCCTGGTTGGATCTCACACAGCTGAACAGCACGCTCCTCAAGAACCTTGTTGCGTGTTTTGAACATCTTGCTGACCAACCATCCCCCCACAGATCGAGTTGGCCTGCCCAACTGGCTCCCCAACTTTGTGGCCCACATGCCTGGGGAAATTAGACTCCAGAAATTACGCTTACACTCTTTGTGGGTTTTTGGCAAATAACTTACATTAACAACACAATAAAATACATTTGCAACAATCATTAAACAATTTGAATGATTTAAACCCAAAGAGTTTAATACAGTTTTTATTTTCAGATAAAAATATTATTCAGCATTATTGAATAATCCTTCATAATGCTGAAATATTATCAGTCAACACTTTTTCTTTTAAAGGATAATCAAAGAAATAATGAAAAATATAAAAGTGCATATAACTGAACAATATAAATTCAAAATCGCTGCACTTCATTGAAAAGCAAGACACATATCCCTATCTAGTTCACTTCTAAGATACAATTTCTGTTCCTTTATCAAACGTTGTTCCTCTATGCAGACACCTCTTTGTGGGTTTTTGGTTGTACAAAAATACCTTAAAAGACCTGAAGGAAGATTTGTGTGAGGAAAAATCTGTGCTAGAGTTTAAGAAAAACTTAGGCTCCAGCACCTTGTGTCGCTATTTCAGTAATATGATACAACATAAAAATTCTATTAAATGTTCAAAATGAGCTAAAACAATATTAGGCGCTTTATCACATAAAGTCTTATAATTGTGTATTCATGAACCTGTTACGTTAGTTGCATTAAGTAAATGTGTTTTGTAATATATGTGTTTTTTCTGATGTGGGCCCCACTTTATTCACAACAGCTAATGGGGATCCTAATAAACAAACAAAATGCACAGCCTTTTTTCAGAATTTTGTTTTTTAACTCTTTCTTCAGTAATTTGTAAAGTCTACTTCTTACTTTCACTGGAGTGAAAAAAAAAAGTGCCATGTTGAACTAAATCAGTTGAACTCAGTTTTCGGGTTGTCTACCACATTTGTTTACTTCTATCTGAAAAGAGAACTTTGGACCATTGATCAGTCCAGGGTTTTTTTTTTCTCCTTGGTCCAGGTTAAATGCCTCTTGTTTTCTTACTTTCGATTAAAAAAAAAACAAACAAACAAAAAAATAACCAGAATAACTTAGCTGGATGGATGATCCTAAAAAGACTTGATTTTCTGAGTTTTTTTGCTCTCCCATTTTTAAAGATATTTTGTCATGAGCGGCGTTCCGTAGGGAGCCCCTTCCAGCTTTTATTTGACTTTTTTTTATTATTATTTTCCTCAACCCACTGCAAGTAACATCAACATGGCGGCTGTCGTTTTAAGGCTATGTTTAATCCAGCCCGTCCCTTCATATATCACTTACTTTCTCTTGCAAAGAAACTCTCTCCGGCTCGAGCGTCTGAGCTCTTCCTGCATTCAGAAAGAGGCGGAGCAAAAGCGCGAGCTCCTATTCGTGTTTGGTCGACGCACGCGCCGTCTCCTCCACGGCCACCCTCGTCTCTCTGTTTGTGTCTTTACCCTTAATTTTACCAGGAAGTTCCTTGCGATGAAATCGCTTGAGAAATGGCCTCGGGGCTCAGAGACAGTTTACAAAATCAAACGGTTGAAAGGTTACATACAGTTACATGTTTTCTTCCACTGAAGTTATTTTTTTATTATTATTTAATACGCAAAAATACGAGGGTGGTCGGGGGGGGACGACCCCTTTACGTGTAATATCTAACAAGATATTTCTTCCATAACCACCCTGGGGAGGGGTTTTGGAAGAAAAAAAAACCTGGTGATAGGTTTTTTTTTTTTTTTTTTTTTTTTTTTTTTGGAAAGGTGCGCGATGGTTTCCACCAATGAGCTTGTTTTGCA